>JBBMKA010000018.1:17654576-17740054 GCA_037833695.1 Sechiopsis laciniata | reverse complement strand
AATTATTATAATAATTAATTGTTAAGAGACGACAAACCTACCTGGATCTCCAGGTTGGTATAATATTGTCCACTTTGAGCCTAGGCCCTCATGGCTTTGTTTTTGGGCATCTCCCAAAAGATCTCATACCAATAGAGATGTTTGTCTTCCCTTATAAACCCAACATCTACTCCTTATTTAATCAATGTGGAATTCTACAACACTTTGTTTGTATTCCCAATAATCTTTCCTTCGAACAAAGTACCGCATGCGAGCCTCTCTGATAGTCATTTTCCAAATTACACTTGAGCAAACCGTAAAGTCCAACCACAGATCCACTCGATTTATGTTTGAGCGCACAACAGCTACCCCTCATCGAGACAACCATTTCAGAAGCACTCCTCACTCGAGCACTTGTTTCAGAAGCACTCCCACACCGGAGTATACAGATGCTCAATCACGAGCACATTCAGAAGTACTCCCACCAGATCACACATAAGGCGTCTCAACCACTGATTTTCATCATGACTAATTCATACTCCATATTGAGATTCACAAATCTCTGTTTCATACTCGAGATTTTTCCGATATGGCTAAATTAGGAGCACAGCTCTAATACCACTTGTTAAAGGACGACAAACTAACCTGAATCTCAACAATGGGATGATATTGTCCACTTTGGGCATAAATCCTCATGACTTTGCTTTTAACCAACGTGGAATTCTACAACACTTTGTTTGTATTCCCAACATTAATTTATGATAATAATATTTTATGTTATAAATTTTGTAATACTTTTCTGACCAACTTGAGCTTGAATTCCCTTTCAATCCAAGCTGTGTGAAAAAAACAGGAACCAGTTCCAAGGAAGGATATTTTATGGATGTAATAAATGAAAAAAGTTGTAATCAAGTCAGAATTACCAAAAAAACTGCCTTTTTTGCGAAGACAGATTTTCAAAAAATAAAAAGAAATAAAATGTTCATTCTGTAAAATTGTTCAAGAAAGTTCATTTTTCCACTTTTTTCTGTCTATTTGAGATCTATCTAGTCCAAGTTGGTCCAAAGACAAATAAAATAGCACAATGAATGAGGAGCTTTAAACATGGGATATATAAATGGATGAATTATAAATTTGATCTGCTTTGAAGAAAGTTAACATTTAGCTAGAATCTGTTTTATATAGTTTGAATTTTAAAAACTAAAACTAAAATAGAATTTGTCATTTGAAATCTTTCCTCATTGGTACACTAATTGGCTTTTAAGGTCCTAATTTTGTTCATTTTCCCTATTGTGTTTCTTTTTCTTTCAAGCATTTTATCGAACATGTTGCAATCAACAGAAGAAAATCACAGAGCAGATTCAAATAACAACAAAAGCAGAAAATAAGCTCGAATCACCTAACCTTTCTTCCACGATGGTGAATTCAGAGCCTTCAACTTCGTCAGAGATTTACGATGAAGATGAACTGAAAACCCTAATCGCAGTTACGTATCTCCCAAGCAACTCGCAGATGATCGGTGAAATTTCTCATTTGAAAGAAGAGAATCCAAATGCTCGAGGTTTCACCAGCCCTAGCTCCTAAATTTGCTGCGATGAATTTTCGAAAGCAAAGATCGAAAATGCTGGAGAGGAAATCGGTTCCATGGACGATTCCATTGCAATTGTTGCCGTGAAGTCGCCGGCAAAATCAGAAACCGGCGAGTTGAAGGCGGTGATCAGTGAAAGAATTGTTGAATTTGTTAACGATCTGAAGCAGAAAAGAGAGAAAATTCAGAGCACAATGGAGATTTGTAAACTTAACATTGATGAAAGTTAGCCCAGTTTGAACTGAGCGAGGGAGAGAGTGTTTGGGTTGGGATGGGCCTGGATAAAAAGCCCATCAGGTCTAAGCCCATAAAACAATGACAAATGAATATTACTTGTTTGTTGGTAAAAATTGTCATTTGAGTTTAGCATCGGATGACAACGCCTGTCTCTAGACCAGTATGGGAGTCATCGAAGGAATAGAGTAACAAGAAGTGTCTACAAATTAATATCACTAATAAGTCTTATACCATAGACCTTAAAAGGACATATAGAGCTTGCTACCCATTTTTTACTCTTAAAATTTTAAATTTATAAAATCAAACCCTAATCTTAACTGAACATTGTAATTTCTATTATCTATTCAGTTTTCACTGATCTACCCACTAATTTCAACAAGTTTAACATGTCTAATTCATTCATTTACGAACTAGATCCATAAGTTAACTAAATATATTAAATAAACATGAGATTCAATATTAAATAAATATAGGTTCATATAAAAATTAATTATATATGAACATCTTATTATTGTCATGGGATCTTTCTATTTGTCTAACATGAGATCCCAAAACACTCTAATGAGCTAATTTTCTCTTAAACTCTTTCAAATTTTTTCTTTTTAATTAGGGTACCAACATGAATGTTTGTGAGCTCAAAGCAAGACATCCACCAAACAACTATAGAAGAAGAGAGCCCTGGGACATGAAAACCAAAATCATCATGACTCATCAAATCATCTATATTGATTCCTGTTTCGAGTTGTGCTAGAGAATGCTAAGGTTGGTTTTTATCACAATATAAAAGGCATTTTTTTTCTAGTTCGACTGCAATCAAGAGGGTAAGAATTTAAACACATGACCTTTTAGTTATGAAAATAAATGGTTGATCTACGATTCTTGTTGGCATGTAAAATAGCATATTAAAATTCCATTTTGTTTTTATATATATATATATATATATATATATATTATTTCATTCTACTTCATACCTAAATTTAATCCTAGTACTTCAAAGGGGTGAACGGATTTTGAAGATTATGAGAGGAAATGAAAAAGAGTGGAAGAAAAAATGAAGTGATTTATAGGCATGAAGTACTTATTTGGAGATAGATGTTTTAGAGCGGAGATGTTGCAAAAAATTTGTTTGTCCTTTATTGGACATTGGTTATGACCTAATTATTGAAAAATCAAAGAAGTCGTCTGAAACATAACTGACCAAAACCTAACCAAAATCCAGACATTGCTAAGTTGATGTAAGAAGCATGGACTTGTATACCACTCATTTTAGTTAGTGCAGTGTTAACATCACTCCCAAAAAAAAAGAGACTTTTTGTATAAAATATTTAAAGAAAAAGATATTTTCAGATACTTTCCAGATAAATGAAAAATGAAAAGGCTTTAATAAAACAAATGATAAATGAAAAGGCTTTAAAAAAACATAAATGCAAAGACAGTTGAAGGTGTTTTTTTATCCTTTATATATAAGAGGGTATTTTAAAATAAATGAATAAATATATATATAAGGGTAAAAAGGAAAAGAAAAAAAAAAAAATTAGAGCCAATAATTTTCTATCCTTTGGTTGAAACAGCTGTATGGGCTCTACTCTTCTAAATTTCAGACTAACAGATAGGAAGTTAAATCCCATTTCATTACTTGTCAATATATAAGTTTTTTTTTTTTTTATGGGTTTAGGCAAATTTGTAAGTTGATTGATTAGAAAATTCCATAATATTGGTTTGGCATTAGATTAAGAGATGCTAAATTTATGGTCTCCAATGGTTGGTTTTTAAATTTTAATTTCCAGTTGCTGAATGGTTGTTTAGTTAAACATTTGAAGATCGGGAGATATTAACATATGATTTTTGGATCGCAATTAAGTTTATACTTTATGTCAGTTAAATTATATTCTTGTTGTCCGATGAATGCTAAATAATAGTTGATAATAAATTCACTAGACATTAACCAGCTGACATAAAATTAGAGGAAGAAATAGGACACCAAAAAGAAAATTAGAAATATATGTCAAAGGAGAATCATAAACTTTCATCTCTAACTATCTAATTCTTTTTCTAAATTTATGTATATGGAAGAATCTTATTTGGTAAACAGAATCTTCTTCAATTTAACTAAAACCACTCTTTGATTTCTTCAAAATCACCTACCTACCTGCTTTTGATAGCAACTTTCCTTAAATAATGCGATATTCTCAAGCTAAAATTCTAAAACTCCAATACTTATTTCTTCTTTTTCTTTCACATCTATTTCATCTTATATCAACAAAATTTTGATTAACTTCTTACAAAGATTAGTACCCAAAATTTGGTAGATTTTGCCCATAATTATATATTTGTGAGTGTTGAGACTAACGTATTTTTCCACTATTCTCACGAAATAATTATACAATTTTATAACATTAAGAAAATTATTTCAAGACAAATTAGTTTCTAGACAGGTGTATATAGATGATTAAGGCAACGCAATTTTAGGCTCCAATACCCATATTTGATCATTAGTTAACGATGAATAGACTTTCTCCTAATTGATTGCTAAACTTGTCATTAATGTAAGTTTATAATTCTCATAAGGTATAATTTTATAAGTAGTATGATAACGACCCTCGAATCTGTAATATGACTTTTGATTGACAAATTATGAGCTTTGTAATTGGCAGAATTAATTCCCCCACTCTTATCTTTTTCCCTCTAACTTATTTTTCTCTCTCTCCTTTCTCTATCTCTTTCATAATTGCATGGCCATGCTGACAGCTATGCAATTCCATTTCAGACTTAATTTCACAACCACTTTATTGTTGCTTTATAATGGAGATACAGTTTTAGAAATTTCTTTGTAGTTTTATTCAATCTTTATTTAATGAGCCAAAAAGCTCACTCAATTAATTCCTTTAATTAGCTAATTATGAAGGCTTTAGGCTTTAGGCTTATGCCTTAGCTTAGTTCATCAGTGACCTTATCTCTCTACCAAGCCAAAGAAGATGGGGGATTAAAAAGAAACCAATGCTGAATCCCAACTCAAAAAGTCTACTAAAAAAATATGAGAAGACATGGCAAGGCAAATAGATCGCCGGATTTACAAGGAATAAAAAATCCCCGAGCCAAAGAGAGCATGTCCTAGTAACCAAGAAGTTACGGTTCAAAAATCTTCATCCAAATGTTAATGAATTCAAAAAGAAAAATGAAAAATCTCCATTGTAGACCAGAAATGGGTAATAAGAAAAGGGTTTTTCTTATTTGATGAAATTTTGCTTGAAATGTTGGGTATAACCATCGTGACATTAAAGAGGGTTCTGGCGATTAAAGAAGTGATGAACTCAATTCATAGTGTCTATATACCTAAAAAATGGTTTTATAAATTCGATAAAAATAGTCAAGATGCGCATAAATTGACCTGAACATTCACAAATATTTAAATAAATGGTGGGTTATGGCCGATGATAAGAGAAAGTGAGGAGTTCTCAACATCTTTATAAGATATGTAGGCCATTCCCTTCATTATCAATTGGTTTTAAAATGGAACCCACATTATCTAGTATGGTATCAAAGTTTCAAGAGGGGTATTTGGTCCACCAATTCCGATCCAACTCAAGTGAGTAAAACTTAAGTGGGTATTTGATTAAAAAAATTGGATCCAACCCATGCGAATAAGCTCAAACGGATATTTCGGTTCACAAATTTGAATCTAATCCAAAATGGTATCTTTATGTAGCACCATCTTAAGGAGGCATGTCGGAAATTTTCACCTTGTCTCACATTGAAAAGGTGAAGAATTTTCAACATTTTTATAAGATAGGTAGGTTACTCCCCCTCGTGAATGTTTTGAGAAGGAACTCCACATCTTAATAGTTTTTATTAATGCAGACATGAAGTAGCCAAATGCCCCAAACCCATAAAGAGCCCCCACTTATCTACAAAATGCAGAAAATATAAGGCAAATGGAAAATACAGAGGAGAGCAAAGAAGGAGGATTGGGGGAGGGACAACAATGTCAGATTTGTAGTTTGTTTAGTATGTTTTTATTATCCCCGTGCAAGATCCCATAACAAAAACAACAAGAACAGAGAAAGAGATACTAACCCGGATTGATCCTCGGTGCAAAAGCTTCCAAAAACCCTTCACTGATATCAATCGGCTGGGCTCTCCCTCCCTTTTGATCACTCTGATCTCAGACCAAAAGCTGCCACTTTCTTAACCATTATGTGCTTTTACAGCTCAATCTGTTCCTGGAAGATGACACAGAAGCAAGGTCCAAACCCATAAATCCCAGATTCAAGGTACACAGGAACAGCCACCACCTCCATATTCTCTAAACTTGTATTAAGACTGTTTCTTTCTTGTCTCAAAAGGGAAATTTTGCAGTTATTTTAGCCCATACCTGTCCGGTCTTCATCTACAAAGAAGAAAAAATTGTTCATATTAATGGTGTCTGGATATATTGGGGGGAATATAGTATCAGGAATAACGGTTGTGAGTGTTGAGTATAAACAAAACCTGGAGCTGAGATTTGGATTGCTAGCTCATTTGGATGATACCAGAAACTCCTGTAATTTTGTGTACAGTGTCTGGCCTTTTTAGAAAGAATGGTCAAACCCTGCTGGCAAACCGATGATGATGACGATTCAAACGGGCGAGTTGATGGATTGCTGTGGTCTAAGGATCTGGGGCACCATGTCTATGGACAATTCTCCATGGCAGTCATCCAAGCTAATAATGTAGTGGAAGATCAAAGCCAGCTTGAATCTGGGGCATTGAGTGTGTCCAATCCAGGTCCACAGGGGACCTTCGTTGGAGTTTACGACGGTCATGGCGGAACAGAAGCTTCACGGTTCGTCAACAACAATCTCTTCCACAATCTCAAAAGTTGGTTTTCCATCTTCATTGCAAACATGTTTTGTTTTTTGGTTCTTGAATTTTGCGGGAATTTTGAGCTTATTTTAATGTCTTTGTGGTTTTTGGAAGCGCAGGATATGCATCTTTGCAGCAGAACATATCAGAAAACGTTATCAGGAAGGCTTTTGCAGCAACAGAAGAGGCATTTCTATCTCTTGTCCAGAAAGAGTGGCTTAATGAACCAAAGATTGCATCTGCTGGAACATGTTGTTTGGTGGGGATCATATGCAATGGGCAACTATATATCGCAAACGCAGGCGATTCACGAGTAGTGCTTGGGAGAACTGAGAGAGCCACCAAAGAGATCATTGCCATTCAATTGTCTACAGAGCACAATGCAAGCATAGAGTCAGTGAGAGATGAACTTCGAATGGTTCATCCAGAAGATCCTCAGATTGTGATCCTAAAATACAATGTTTGGCGTGTTAAAGGCATCATACAGGTAATTTTCCTGGAAAAATTATTGAAATCTGAGAGGGTGGCTGTTAGTTGTTAAGGGAAACAACCTAGAAAGCCCCTAGGGTTCTAAATCTTCTAAAGCTTACCCCCACTCCCTCCTGCAGATTTCAAGATCAATTGGTGATGCATATTTGAAAAAGGCAAAATTCAACAGACCTCCTCTACCGCCTAAATTTCAACTGCCTGAGCCCTTTTACAAACCGATTCTCAGCGCAGAACCGTCGATACTCGTACACAAACTCCGCCCAGATGATCAATATCTCATATTTGCTTCTGATGGCCTATGGGAGCACCTTAGCAACCAGAAGGCTGTTGACATCGTAAACAGCTATCCTCGAAATGTAAGAATGCATCTTCATGTTTACATAAACCACCATCTTGTTGATAGATGACATTGATGACTATCTACTTTTCATATCTATTACCAAAATTTTCTTGAATTTTATGGTTTAACTTCGTCAAAACTGCAGGGAATAGCAAGTAGACTTGTCAAGGCTGCACTACGAGAAGCAGCTAAAAAAAGAGAGATGAGATATTCAGACCTGAAAAAGATAGATAGAGGCGTGAGGAGGCATTTCCACGATGACATTTCTGTTGTTGTTGTGTTTTTAGATCCTCATTTGACCAACGGTAAGCCCTCTCATTGTTCAACGTCAATCAGAGGAGGAGGTCTCTCTTCGTCCACAAACTCCTAGCTGGTAAACTTTGTTCATGTTTTTATACCCTTTTCAATTTCTCGACAAACAAAACTAGAAAATTCAGGCTTCTTGCAAAGATCTATCAATAGAAGATGATGGATGTAAATGTACAAAGATCGTAAACTGTTTCTTAATGTAACAAAATGAAACAACGTCCATCTTTGTAAATCTTGTTTTTCAATCATAAATATCAACACTGTCCAGTTTTTTTATGTTCAACACATAATACTCTCGTTTTGAGAGCTGGTGTATAGATTAGCGGGCAAGAAAAATAGCTGATACTACTGTAGGATAAGCAAATTATGATACTTTTTTCCCTTTTTTGTATGAACTTGGCCTATGATATCATACCCTTCACCAATAAGTCTAATAGCATTCATGTTCCCCAAGAAGAGCAAACCTGCAATACAGTGAAAGCAAAATCTTTATTCTAGTTCTTAGTGTTGTAAAATAATGTCCCAATGATCTCTCTCTTAAATAGGAAGAGAAAATCTAATCTAACAAGGTACGATTTACATAAGGCAATAGATACATAGAAAAAATACACTTCAGAAAAGAAGATTTTTATACTTTTTATACTAGAAAAATCAGAGCAGCAAAATGATGAGGGCAGATGCTAAGGGTTAGGGAAAGAAGCAAAAGGTCATATAGATGAATTCTTAGAATTAAGGAAGTAACTGAATCCAATCAATCGCGCTGTGACATCAAAAAAAAAAAAAAATCAGTTTTTTCTTCTTACAAACCCTCTAGAGCAATAGAAACAAAAAGGAAAGCATTTTATACAGCCACATTTTATTCAGTGACTCAAGAAACTGGCACCTGAGCCGGGATGGCCTAGTGGTAGAAACAGACATTAGCGATCAAAGAGAGGTTACGGGTTTAATCCACGGTGACCACCTGTCTAAAATTTAATTTTCTACGGGTTTCATTAACAGATAAATAATATAAGGTTAGATGGTCTATCACGTGAGAATAGGTGAAGTGTGTGTAAGACACTCATATATATATATATATATAAAAAGTCACCTCGGCCCAATTGTAATTTATGCATTTGGGATTTCAGTGCAAATGTGAAGAAAGAATCTGATAGGTTTGGTCCTTAAAGGAATTAGGGATAATATAGAGGAGAGTTAATTAGAGGATTATGGTTATATATATATATCTATATATATAGGAGTTGATGAGTAGTGAAAAATATCTTTGAATTCAGTGAACTCACAAGGGCTCAGGTTCTCTAGAAAAGAAAGATTTCAAGTTCCTATCAATAATGTGACTTATTTTCTGCATCCTCTAATAACTTGCCTTATCTTTTGCATCCTCCAGCAAAATTTCTAGTTCACAAACGAAACGGCAGCTTTTAAATTGTCGACCGTCGCAAGAAAGGAAAATAATGAAGAGAGACTGAAAAACAAAGAATCTCAAAACTATATTCTGCATCCTCTAAGAAAAAATAAGAATGCAAAATACACTGTTCGTAATGAAATACACTGTGCGTTAATCGGTCCAAAAGGGTAAGGGGTAAGGGGTGGCGTGGTGGTCGAAGGCTTGTGGTTTGAAGTTGTACTCTCAACATTAATTTGTAGACTCGAACCGTATCTCCATTCCTTCGAAGTCTTTTGGTGCCTGGCCTAACGACGGGCGTAGTTACCCTCGCTATCTCCGATTTCCGGGTTTCCAAAAAAGAAATGAAAAAAGAAATGCATTAATCAGTTGATAAATTCACTACCGATCCAAGAAACAGCACCAAAATCAGCCGAGGAGAAAATTGAATCCTACACTAATCCATTTCCCCTGAACCTATGCACCGAAACACGCACCAAAACATACGAAGAAGAAATCAATTAAAAAAACGAAACCGCAAAATCACCTCTCAGCTCGATATAATCGCTTTTCTGCCTCCGACGGATCTTCTTGAAGATACCAAAATCCGAAGCATGATACTCCGGTATTGTCCTCACGGCGGCGCGTTGAGATTCAACGCCTTCCTTTGTAACGATGAGAGCGGCATAAAGGCGATATTGCTGTCCATTGGCTCTGCAATTACCAGTTGCAGAAAATACTCAATCTAGAGGTAGGGTTGGTTTTGATCCTGGGAATAATGTCTTCGCTGTGAAATTGATCGCCATTAAAGAAGGAAGCTCAGGACCTGCGCGATATTTGGAATGGAGAACGTAAAGAGGGTGAGCTCTTCGATGCAATAGTTTTTTTTTTTTTTTTTCCTTTTGGATTTTTATATTTTCAACGCTTGACCGGTTTGACGGTTTGAAAACTTTCTTGGCGGTTCGTTTTCTTTTTGGCGGTTTTGTATGTAGGGCAGATGGAATTCTTAAAAAATCATAAATTTATTTTTATTATGCAGGTTGGTTGCAAATACGACCAACAAAAGAAAATGATTTGATTGAACAGTGTGGTTTTTTTTTCGTACAAGTTGGAGAAAGAGAGATTATAAATATTAATTTTAAAGATCGAACTCGTGACTGTGGAATAGAAATAGATTAACACCAGACCAAATAATCAATCTCATCATCGACCCATTCGGTTTGATTGAACACTATCTGTATCAATCCATTTCAATAATTACTTTTAATTAATTGAACTAATTAAAAGTAATTGGCAAACTAATTGAATGTTATCAACTACATTTATTAAATATTATCAATAAATTAATTGAACACTATCAATTAAAGTAATTGAATATTATCTACTGAGTTGTTTGAAGTGTCGATATTTTAATCATTTTATATTGATTGACCTATCTTTCTGTTACATACTTATTTTAAAATGTCCTTGGGAGGATTTTTTGGATTTTTTGTTGGACATGTAAATTTTTTTAAAAAAGAATGAGACATGGGGAGAAATAGTAGATATTTTAAACCATTATATTAGATGTTGACGTTTTTTTCATTAGGTATACACTAGTGAGAAACTCCTCTTGTTGACATTTTTCATATAATGTTTGTGTTAACCCATATACATTATATTCATTAAGCACAAAAATTTAAATTTTATCAGATAAATCAAATTTTATATTAAACACAAAATAAAAAAATATAATTTAAAAACTTAATAAAAGTTTAAATCAAATAACACAACCCTCGAACTTTAAGTAATAAGGCTTCAAAAAAAAACTTAAAGTAATAAACGTGTGAAATCAACGAGAGATGTAATTCAACGATATCAATGTATTTTTATGACTAATAAGTTAGTGTTCAAGTCTTCTATTTTTAAATTGTAGTTGAACTAAATAATATAACTTTTTTTAGTATTGCATATAACTCGACAACTAAGAAATTAGTGGGTTTGAACCGTCTATTCCAATTATAATTGAATTAAAACAATAATAAAAAAAACTTGTAATTATATTTCTTTATAGTAAATTAACACATTATAAAAATACAAAATCAATGGTCTAGCCTAACACTCTAAGGGGCCGTTTACTTTTGAGTAATCAGGATAATTGAAATCTTCTGGTGTCCAAAATCGTATATGTCTGGAATTTCAGATGTCCGGCATTCTTAGATCACCATATTTGTTTTGTAGTAATATTTTTTCGCGTATTTAAAAAACTATATTTATTTTATATGTTTTGTAAATAAATTTACATAGCAAAAAACTAAAATTCATTTATTAGTTGAGCAAGCGAAAATTTGCTAAATATAAAAAGTGAAGATAATTATATTTGTTAATGTATAATAATTGCATACTAAAAAATAATATATTATTATTTTTTAAGGTATAAACTACACACAAAATATATAGAAAAAATTGATAAAAATATAAAATTTTATATAACAAAAACTAAACTGTGAGAACAAAAGTGTCATTCAAGGATGTCCTACATGGGCATCCTAAAAACCCATGTTGTAGGATGCCTTAATATTTTTCTATAGTCCAAAATAAACACGTTAATCAAAGATTCTCATAAGTAAACGACCCCTAAAAGAAAACAAAGCAAAAAACATTAATATTTGAGTGAATTATAAATTTGGTCCCAATGATTTAAAGAAAGTAAATGTTTAGACTCTATGGTTTAAAAAACTAGAATTTAGTCCATATGGCTTGAACAGAGTTAGAATTTGGTCCATATGATTTAAAAAATTAGAATTTATTTCCTATGATTTGAAAAAAGTTAGAATTTGGTCCTTATAATTTTAAAAACTATAATGTAGTCTCAATGATTTGAAAAAAGTTAGAATTTAGTCTATATGATTTTAAAAACTATAATTTATTCCCTATGTTTTGAAAAGAGTTAAAATTTGGTTCTTTTAATTTTAAAAACTATAATTTAGTCCACATGGTTTGATAAAATCTAAAAATAGTCCCTATCATTTCTAATCGTTAGCGAATTGAGTATATGAAAGTTAGTTATTCACGTGTCAATGATAATAATGTGAGTAAAGTGATTTATTGGACAAAAAATTGAACTTGAATTGCTAATTTTACGTACACAATTCACTGTGATTACAAATGACAATGACTAATTTTTAAATTTTATCAACACATAAAGATTAAATTATAGTTTTTAAAACAATAGAAACTAAATTATAACTATCTTCAAATCTGAACTAAAACTAAATTTATAATTAACCTTTAATACTTTCATATTTTATCCGATTAATTGAGTACAATTATGTCACGAAGGACGTAACAAAACAAAGTTCAGACTATGGAATCATTATTCGTTGAACTAAAAAAATTATGGACAACATCATATAATCAAATCAACGATTAATTGAAAAGAGAAAGATTTAAGTGCACCACTTTAAGAGTTACAAAAAAAAAATAATAATAAATAAATTTGTCGCCCTTAAAGAGCCACATCAGCACACCCAAATCTTTCTCAACTGAAAAAATCCACTTTGCTTGAAACTTTATACACTGAGCGACGTCAGCACGGAGCCGCCAGGTCGACCGCCACGTCACTGCTTGCGAATTCGACTTTTCCACCGTGCGCCGATGGCATATATAAAGCTGCATTTTTCATTCTGATCGGTACCTAAAGAAACCTGCTCTCATATTCATCGATCAAAAAACCGCCGAAGAAATCGATGGCTAATCTGTGAGTATTTCATTTCATAATGGAAGAAATGAGTTTATAGTTTATGTTAATTTCTGGATTCGAGTCCTTTTTTTTTTATCTTTTTTTTTTTTTGATGATTTATTTGTTTGTTGTTTGCTTTTGTTCTGTTCTGTAGAACTGTGGTGCCGGAAGTTCGTCCGCCGTCATTGGAGGCCGACGCCGAACAGCCTCCGCTCTTCGACGGAACCACCAGGTTTTTTTATTTTTGTCTTTATTTAAGTAACTATTAAGTAGCTGAACACTAGTATCTGATTATTTAAGCTCGGTTTGATAATCATTTGTTTTTTGTTTTTGAAATTTAAGTTTATTCGTATAATGTGTTCTATCTTTTCTACGATGCATTCATCTTTCTTTAAGAAAATAGATGAATACTAAATAACTTTTAAAAACAAAAACAAATTTTTGGAAGATATTTTTTATTTTTTTTTAATTTTGATTTAGTTTGTACAAATATAAGTGAGAGGTAGATATCTAAGTAAGAAAAAATATATGATAAGATAGTCAGTGTAGCTTAAATTTCAAAAATCAAAAACAAAAAATCAAATGATTATCAAACGAGACCTTAGTTTTTAGTAAAGTTATTTTTTTGGGCAGAATCAACTTGTTTGTTTGATCCTTTCATTTAAGTAATGATTTATAGTGAAATAGTATACGACTAGTTAATCTCTGTAGGCTAGTGGGAGGAACCACTATTGGATAGTGTGGACATCATAGCCTTGCGCATCTTATTAATTAGTAGGAAGTGTCTTTACTCTTTTCAATGTGGGATCGTCAATAACCACCCTGTTAACTATTTAATCTTTTTATGTTTTATATTTTATTTTTAATTTAAGGTTGTTTCACTTAAATTCTCTATTCAGTAAAGTATAACCACCACCAAGTGACTAATAGTGGGAGAGGATCTCATGTAACTAATTAGTGATGATTCAACTCATGATGGGTTCCATTCTCATGGTAGAACTTATGGAGGAGATTAATATCTTAGAGTTTTGTTGACGTCTAAATGATGTAGGGTCAACTGTTATGTCCTTTGAGAATAGTCAGACACGTAAATTGGTTCGGACACTAACGGATATCAAAAAATAATTCTCTATCAAGTGTTTCATCTTCTACTACATAAGTATTTGCATCTTAATCAAATTTCAAAAACAAAAATAGGATTTTGGAAGCTACTTTTTTATAGTTTTCAAATTTTGGTTTGGTTTTTAAAAATACAAGTAAAATATAGATATCAAACTAAGAAAAACAGAAGGTTGGAGTACTTGTTATAGGCTTTTTTTCAAAAACAAATTAGTGTTTGTAGGAGAATTTAATATGTAATGAATGTGTTTAATTATAGTTTCATATTATAAAAATTTCATCATGACGAAGAATCGATTAATTTATTTGTAATTTACACACACACGTTTGCTCTCTCATTAATTTATACATCAATAGAATCGTTGTAAGTGATATCAAAATGTTACCTGATATGAACTAAATTGTTAAAAGTTTTAAATAAGAAAAATTAAATTTTTATATATTGAAGTATAGTGATGTAACTGAAGATTCTGCAATTTGGGGCTCTGTTTCTAAAGGTTGTATATGCCTTACTATTGCCCCTTTGCACAACGTGCTTGGATCACAAGAAATTACAAGGTAACTTTTCTGTTCAGTGATGGGTTATTATTTCAAGACATTTCTACTCAAAAGCTGCTGGTTAATTTCTACTTTTAATTTTTCTTCTTGTTTTATTTTTATTTTTATTTTTTTTTCTGGGGTTGCAGGGATTGCAAGATAAAATTAAACTGGTGCCTCTAAACCTTCAAAACAGGCCTGCCTGGTATAAGGAAAAAGTCCACCCTTTAAACAAGGTAGGATTAAATTGGCCTTTAAGGGTTGAATGATTCAAACATGTGACGTCTTGGTTGAATATACATGTTATTACCGTAGCCCACTTATCTTATAAATGTTAGAAAGTCTCCTCACTTTTTCCATGTGGTATCCTGAATTAGTGAGTTTTTCTATATTAATACCCGTTTGTGTTTAGTGAGTTTTGATAACATAATAAATTAGCGAGGTTCCATCTCAAAATTAACTGCTTCACTTTTTTAATGTAGGATCAACAATCTTGTTCCACTTGAAATCAATGTGACTTGATAGTTAAAATTAGATGTGAAAGACAAACTTAACTGACAAGGACCAAAATGAATGTTTATAAAACTAAAACAAAATACACAGTGAGTCGAAGCGACAAAGCAAGACGTGCAAGGGTCAAAGAACCAACCAAAAAGACGATAGATGTTCTTTAAAATTAGTCGAGTTGCATGCAAGCTAGTCAAATATTCACGAATACTAAAACATGCTAACTATGTAGTTTCCGTGTGGGATTGATTGAGGATTCTTTCATACTTTCATCAGGTGCCAGCTTTGGAGCACAATGGGAAAGTTATTGGAGAAGCCTTGATTTAATCAAATACATAGACAGCAACTTTGAAGGACCTTCACTTTTCCCAGATGTGAGTAGGCAAAAGTTCTGTTGATTCATAGCTTTCTTATACTTTACACAAAAAAAAAAAAAAAAAAATCTATTATTGACATTAACTTATGGTCTGGCTTACTCAATTATCCAATAATCTAGGATTCTGCTAAAAGACAATTTAGTGAAGAGTTGCTAGCTTATACGGATACATTTATTGGGGTAGTATACCCTTCATTTAAGGGTGACCCAGCCAAGGATGCAGGCAAAGGCCCCTCATCTCTCTCATGTCTTTTCTTTAGTTATTGTCTGAAACCAAATTTGATTTTATTGATTTTTTCTGTTAGGTCCTCAATTTGATTACCTGGAAAATGCTCTGAACAAATTTGATGATGGGCCATTCTTTCTGGGTCAACTTAGTGGGGTACTTTTACTTTATTTTTACTTTATATATATTTGTGATTGTCTGAACCGCTATGTTCGTTCTTCGACTATTCTTGTTAGTTGATATAATTAAATTTATCCTAACGCACCAGGGTTAATTGGTGATTTAACATAATTCAGTATGGTATCGGAGTAGGATGTCTTAACTTCTTGCTTTAGACTTTTAAGGTTGATTGATGATTTAACATAATTTGCATGGTATGAGAGTAAGGTCTCCTAAGTTCGAGTCATTGTTTTAAGCTTTTGAGGTTGATTAGTGATTTAACATAATTGAATGATTCGGAATATCTGTGTGATTGGTCATAACACACCTAAAGGTGTCTCATTAACTACTTTATGATGAAATAATGGCCACACTTTTCATAAACTTTATGATGAAATAATGGCCACACTTTTCATAATTGAGTTGTTGTGTTCTTTAGGTGGACATTGCATATATCACATTTATTGAAAGGTTCCACGTTTTCTTAGCTGAGGTTTTCAAGTTTGATATCACAGAAGGAAGGCCTAATCTAGCGGCATGGATTGAGGTAATAAACGAAACTGATCACGTTATTAGATTCTTTTCTTAATTCTAATACTTTCAACTGCTATTTATAACTTTTCTTTTCAACGTGTTTTTTTAATATCAGCTAGCTTACTCATCAGTTACTCTTAAGAGATAACCGTTGTCTGACCTTATACCATTTGGTTATAAGAATATTCATAGGAAATTGAGTAAAAATCGGTATTTAACTGATTACCTCTCGGTCCCCAAGTTCTATCGACCACTAGGAATTAACCAGGGATTTCAATCAAATATAATAAACAAATTAAGCGACAAACACCTAAATGAGTAAGTACTAAAAAAAACTAATGTGACAGTTTTGGACCAAAATTTACATTTTAAGCCAATGATTTTGATCCATATTCCAACACTAAAAAGGAAATTTTCAAGGTGCTTAAGATGCCGGGACAAAGGAAAAAAAATCTACCCTTATTCAATTATTTAGGTCCCATTTGATAATCATTTGGTTTTTTGTTTTTTGTTTTTTAGACTTAAGCTAATTTTTACTTAAGTTAGGTAGGTGAATACTAATCAAATTTAAAAAACAAAAACAAAATTTTAGAAGCTACTTCTTGAATTTTGGTTTGATTTCTTAAAATATAATTAAGATATAGATATTCAAATAAGAAAAAATTTATAATAAAGTAGTTGTTGTAGCATTAAATTTAAAAAATAAAAAATAAAATGGTTATCAAATGAGATCTTATTATTTTGTTGCAGGAGTTCAATAAGATTGATGCTTACAAGCAAACAAAATATGATCCTGAGGCCATTGTTGAACTTTACAAGAACCGCTTCATGGTAACCATATGCTTTAACACAAAATCTTGCTATAGTTACATTATTATTTGTATGTTAATTCTCATGGCTTTTACCTCCTTATAATAATGCTCATAAATTTCATTTTTGTTTTTTCAGGCTTAAGAACAACAAACTTGAGATTGAACGTTGTCTTATCTCAGAACAAGTAGCTTGACAAAGTCGATTTGAGAAATTTGAATTCACATGTTTAATTGCCTTTTGTGTTGCTTGAATTTGTATGGACTTTGATCCATTTGTAATTGTTTGTGATCAATATGTTTTAAGTTTGGAACAAAGAAATAAATTGACCATGAAAGGTATTTGTACTTTAATACTTTACCAATTATTATATTCATCTTTTGTAAAGCATTGGTATGTATAACACATACTATTATTTTTAAAGTAGGAGGGTGATCTTACTTTCTCAATTGTTTGAGCTTGATAAAAAAATATCTTTATTTAATTTGAGTAGGAGGCAATAAGGTTTTAGTTTATCTCGATTGATTAATTAAAAGAGAAATATTTGTATCTTTATGAATAAAAAGGCAAACCCTCTTTAAAGGTATATATGGCACCATTTGTTTCACAACTTTTTTTTTTTTTTTTTTTTTTGATGTTAGAAACAATTTTTTTTGTAACACTAAAATGTGTCATATAGATCTTAAATATGGCTTACATCCTTATTTATAAGGAGATAAATATTTCTTTGATTAAAGTATGTGTTTCATCGTTCTTGAACATCAAATTAAAAAGTTAAATGAGATTGACAAGTTAGCTGATACTCATTATTGTGTAGCTATACCATCCATAAGTTCATCTTCAAATTGTTAAACTAAAATTATAATATTAAACTATATCTTAAACTTTTATGATTAGGTACCCACTTTTAAAATTAAATTTAAAATTTTGAAATCAAATATAGTTTTGAAAAAGAAATGAATGTTGGTTGAATTATTTATGAATTAGTTTTATTTTATTTTATTTTTATTTTTATTTTTTATTTTTTACAATTTAGTATGATAAGGTCAGATAATTATTTCACAAAAATATATAAATAGACTCAAACATAAATTATGATAATCCAATGAAATGTATGTTATTATAATACAAATTATGATAAAGACGTGTTTGTGGCAGCAATTAAATTATGTTATTATAATAACCTTCATTTGAAATGCATGTCATTATAACACAAATAATGACAACCTTTGTTTCAAGTACACTTTATTTTATCAAAAAGTTTTATTATAACAGTAATTAATAGATATTAGGATGATGAATTTTGAGCTAACCTTATTATAAATTGGTTGCTCAAATATATATCATTCAACCTAACGTTACTTACATTAAAATAACTAGATCTAAATGTTCGGTAACATATTTTATCGAACAGATTGGTGACGTGTTAGTCTTATTTGTTGTTGGTAATCAATTCAACTTCACGATCACAAGTTTGATCTTGAAAATTGATATATAATTCTTATTTATTCGAAAACACTAGTACATTTATGTAGGATTTGTGTCCTACTCTCCAAATTTGTACTAAAAAAAAAAAGAAAACATATTTTTGAAAAACAATTTTAAAAGTTGAAATGACTAAATATAAAGATAAGATAAGAAGAGAGTGGTTGAGAGATAAGTCTTATATCTTTTCAAACAAAAAAGAAGATAAAATGAGAGATAAGACTTATACAACCATCAATCATTGTTTGTCACATTCAAGGGAGGATGTATTAATTTTTTCTCGAAAACCTACTTCAAATAAATTTTACTTACTCATCTATTCTAATTTTAAAAATAGCCATTCATTTATAACTATTCATTTCTAATCATTTTTTTTATAATTATTCAATCATTTATAACCACTTATTTTTAATTATTCACTTCAAATCTATCAAAATAATTCATTTTAACAATTTATTTTTACTCATTCATTCTACATTCAAATAAGATTTTGATTTTAATTTCTCTACCAAAAAACACATTCAAACCAATTTTTGGATACAACTTTCAATTTCTAACTATTCAAAATAACTTTTCAATAAATAACCTAAACAAACACTCTCCCGGAAGAGAAGCTCAGTCTCAGCGCCACTCAATTGGCTACATTCCCGCCAGTTACAGAACTTCCAATAATCATCCGCCGAAGAGAAGAACCTCCATGGCTACACTGTGGGTATTTGGAGTTCATGAAATGTGAATTTTCACCGATTTTCACTGACGAAAATTTGATTCATGTTGCAGGCTACCTCCTTCATTAGACGCCACCGCCGAACAACCCCCTCTCTTCGACGGAACTACCAGGTTCGCTTTGTTTTCCCCCTCTTTATTGCTTGAATTAATCGCTTGTTTGGTCGTTGATTCAATTCTTTTGCCCTAATTTCGAGGCCTTTTTCTGAAGGCTGTATTCGGCTTATTTATGCCCTTTTTCTCAACGTCTGTGGATCGCCCGGAATTACAAGGTTTGTTTTGCTGCCTTTTTTTGGGTTCCCAAGTTTTGTTCTTGCTTAACCACATCAGCCTGCTTTAATCAAACTAATTAAAGTGGTCTTTTGTTTTTGTACCACATTGATAAGGTGAGTGTTGAGAATACAAACAAAGTGTGTAGTAATCTCACATTGGTTAAATAAGTGGTAGATCTTGAGTTTATAAGAGAAGACAAACATTTTCATTGCTATGAGGCATTTTGGATGAAACTAAAAACAAAGCCACGAGGGCTTATACCCAAAGTAGACAATATCATACCAATGTAGAGATCCGGGTAGGTTTGTCCTCCCTTAACAGTGAGGATATCTCCTAGTGTTTATAAGGTAGGTGGACTACTCCTCTCATCACTAATTGGTTTTGAGATGGATGTCCACACTATCTAATATGGTATCAGAGCCCCATTAAGTCCAAACGGGTATTCTGTCTAATAAAAATAAAATTGAGATACGATTCAAGATTAATGAGCCCAAAAGAGGCACCATCTTGAGGGGACATGTCGAGAATCCCACATTGATAAGGTAAGGATATCTCCTAGTGTTTATAAGATAGGTGGACTACTCTTCTCATCGCCAATTGATTTTGAAATGGATGTCCACACTATCTAATATTTGTTGCCACCAATTGTCATGTGCTGCTTTTTCATTGAGTGCAGGGGCTACAGGATATAATTAAGCTAGTTCCTCTCGACCTTTATAATAGGCCTGACTGGTATAAGAATGTATACCCTGTAAACAAGGTAATAATTCCATGATGAAGGAAACCATATTCCTGTTCATTATTCCATTTCCCATTCTTGGTGATTGAAGATCAAAGTTGGGTTTCTTCTTGTTTGCAGGTTCCAGCTCTAGAACATAATGGGAAAGTTATTGGAGTTATTGGAGCAAGTCTTGATCTGCTCAAATATGTTGATAGCAACTTTGAAGGACCTTCTCTTCTCCCAGATGTAAGTAGACTAAGTTTTGTTTGCACTAAGCATTTATTTGCTGTTTGAATGATTTTTGTTCATTGACTTTATCCAAATCAAAATGTAGGATCCTGCTAAAAGAGAGTATGCTGAAGAGTTGCTATCCTACAGCGATACGTGTATTGGCGCTTGTATTGCCGCAATAGTCGCTTCGTTTAGAGGTGACAAAGGTGACATCGCAAAGGAAGCAGGTAAGAATTTCAACTTGATCGCTCTCTTCATACAGCTTTTTGGTTTTAAACACTGGCTGTTTATGTTAAAACTTCTGTTAGGTATTCAGTTTGATTATTTGGAAAATGCTTTGCATAAATTCGATGGCCCCTTCTTCCTTGGAGAAATCAGTCAGGTAACTTGAACTTTCATAAGCCCTGGTTCTGTTTTTGTTTCGTTTGTATTTCCAATCAATAGAGTCATGATGTCATAGGAACTTTAGGAAAGCAAGCCTGTTTGTTGTGTTTTAAGTAAGTTATGCTTTATTTAAAAAAAAAAAAAGAGAGTAAGTTATGCTTAAATTCATGACTGTATTTTCTGTTCTAGGTGGATATAGCATATATTCCATTTATTGAAAGGTACCAAATTTTCTTATCGGAGCTTTTCAAGATTGATATCACTGAAGGAAGGCCTAAACTAGCTGTATGGATTGAGGTGCGTTGTACCTGCATTTTGCATTCTAATAGTATTGGTAGCTAACTGTTCATAGTTCTAATAAAGCTTTGGTGTGAAGATAAATGATTTATTCCACACATCCTAGTTAATTCTTTGGTCACTTCTTAAATTCAGAGCAATCTTTCAACCTAAATTAGTATGTCTCGACTAAGCGTGAAGAAACTAAAAGGTTATGATTTTGATCCATGGTGACCATTTTATCTAAAAATTAATTTTTAATGATTTTCGTGACGTTCAAATGTTGTGGGATAACCCGCCAGAATAGTCGAGGTGCGCGTAAGACTCACTAGACACTTAAGGATAAAAAAAGAAGTGATTGTCAATTGATTAACGGTGGTTTGACATTTGTAGAATTGTTTAAAAATCATTTTATCTTCATATAAGGCTAATCTAAGTTAAACAATACTCTAATTTGTATACTTATTTCCTGGGTTCTGATGGTTTCAAATATTATATTTTGGTCTATATTTTCTTAAAGATTCTTTTTGGTCCCTGAATCTAATAAAACCTCCGTTGTTTTGTTGCCTAGTCTGTTTTAGCCCCACGTTCGGGTTTGACATCAAATTCATAATAATCAAATATGAAATAAAAGTTGAGTGACAATTGACTAGTAGGAAAAGAGTATTTATTTATTTAGTCTAGTACAACAATTTGTGAGGTGTGAGATTTGAATCGAGAATGAAACAATCATAGAGTGGTTCAATTGATTAATGAGGGCCTTGGAGTGCTTAAGGTGATAGGTTCAATCCATGGTGGCCACCTACTTAGGAATTAATTTCCTACAGTTTCCTTAGCATACAAATGTTGTAGGGTCAGGCGATATGTCCCGTGACATTAGTACGAGTGCGTGCAAGCTGGCCTATATATATATATATATTGGTCGAGAATGCATGCTCTATGCCAAATGAACTATGTTTATGTTTGCACAAAATAAAAGTTCATTGAAGTATGAAGATCAGAGCAAAATATTTATAAATTAAAAAAAAACACAATAAATGCCAATGATTTCGATATATACCAATAAAGAATTATTTAGGTCATGCTCGGACATGACCTAAATAATAATGCCCACCTATATGGCTCAATATGAGTCACATTTTATTTTATTTTAAATAAATAAAAAAAGAATAATAAAGTAAAGTAAAATAGGATGCACTACATATGTGGACATTATTAATATTTCTCTATACCCACACTAAAAGGAAAATCTAAAATGTTCTCAAGATACTTGACAAATAGAGAAAGATAAACTCAAACATACTTAGTGTTTTGTTGCAGGAGTTCAACAAGATTGATGCTTACAAGGAAACCAAATATGATCGTAAGGCCACTCTTGAACATTTCAAGAAGCGCTACATGGTACCATATGCTTTAACACAATATCTTGCTATAATTTCAATTTTTCTGCTTAATAATTCTCATTACTTCAACCGCATTAGACCTCGTAATTTATCATTACTATTATTTTGTTATCAGGTTTGAGAACAGGGATCAAAGAGTCAACATTATAGTATCAGATCTTGAATGATTGGCTTGATCAAGAATTTCAAATTCATATGTTTAATTGCTTCTTGTGTGTGTTACAGTGCTTGAATTTATATCCGACTTTGATCCATTTGTTTGTGTATCAACTAAATTTCAAATAATGTCCAAATTAGGATAAAAAGAGATGGAGTCTGACCAAACAACTTCCCCTATTTCTCATCTCGTGGAAGAAGAACATGCTCTAATCTCTGTACGTGAGTTTCTCATTTTGAATTTAATTGTACTGGCAATGGCCACTTGGGTTCATTTTTCTTTTGATTCTCGCGATTTTTTGAAATTTCGAATTTTCATTCTTGTTTGAAAGTGTATTCGAACGTAGAATGTGGTTTTTCTCTGTTCGAGTTTCTTGGCTGCTCTCTTTCATTTTTGGTATGTTTTCTTTGGCAAGATGTGATGAAAATGAATACACAAAACTCACATTTCTTGTCAACATGTTACATACATGCGTGATGTTAGGCTCTCACAATTGTCCCACATTGGAAAAGTGGGGAATCCAACAAGCATTTAAAAGAGATATGGGTTACTCCACTCATTACCAATTGGTTTTGAGGTAGAACCTCATATTCTCTAATATGGTATCAGAGCTCATAAAGCCCAAACAGGTATTTGGTCCAATAAAATAAAATTGCGATCCGATTCAAGATTAGTTGTCCAAAAGAGGCACCATCTTGAGAGAGTATGTTAGGATCTCACAATTGTCCCACATTGGAAAAGTGGGGAGCTCAACAAGCATTTAAAAGAGATATGAGTTGCTCCCCTCATTGCCAATTGGTTTTGAGGTGGAACCCCATATTCTCTAATACGTGATGTATCAACTAATTAGCAAAAAGGAAAATGGTTCAACTAGAAGGTAATAAGTTCAATCTATAATAACTATCTACTTAATAATTAATTTTCTATAAATTGTTTTGACATTAAAATATTAGTGTTTGGAAATAATTGAGGCGTGTGCAAGATAGCTTGAACAGTAAGATATCAAAAAATATCGTGTCCTCAAATTTTAATCATAACATAGTACATAGTACACAAAATACATGCAACACATGATTCCTTATCATTCGACATATAAACTCTTGATCATTCAATTTATATACATATATAGAGAGGGAATGCCTTCAATTTGACTTCACAGGTCGCAAGACGTGCATATATAATACATTCTTTAGGCAAATTGCATTTATATGGAAGATGTGCAAAGCAAGTGTTCCCAAGAAAGGGTTTGTATAAACTTCAAAGCTATCAGGTTGATACAAGTGAGTAAAAAGGCAAAATAAACACTTGCCACCTCTTGGTTGAGAATACATTTCATTACCATGGCCCACTCATCTTATAATTGCTAGGAGGTTTCCTCATTTTTACATTGGGAGATCCTCAGCATGCTCATTCAAGATGGTGTCTTTTTTGGGCTTACCATTCTTGGATCAGATCTCAATTTTATTTTTATTGGACCGAGCACTCGTTTGAGTTTAATGGGCTCTGATATCATATTAGATTAGTGTGAGGTTTCATCTTAAAATTAATTGGTAATGAGAAGAGTAGCCCGCTTATCTAAAAAATGCTAGGAGGTCTTCTCACTTTTCCAATGTGTGATCCTCTACAATCGTGTCCCGCTTAAAATTAATGTGACTCAAGTTACATTAGATCTGAAAGACAAACTTGATTAACAAGGACCAAAATGAATGTTTATAAAACAAAAGTCAAATGCATGTGAGTAGAAGTGACAAAGTGAGACGTGCAAGAGTTAAAGATATTAGATAGTATAAACATTTATCTTAAATTCAATTGGTGATGAGAGAAGTAACCCACCTATCTTACAAATGCTTGGAGTCTCTCCATTTTTTCAATGTGAAATCTTCGACATGCTCCTTTTGGGTTCACCAATTTTGAATCGTATCCTAATTTCATTTTTATTGGACCAAACATTTATTTGAGTTTTATGATCTGTGATGCCATATTATTAAATAGTATGGGTATCTATCTCAAAACCAAAAAGATGATAGATGTTCTTTAAAATTAGTCGAGATGCATGTAAGCTAGTCAAATATTCACGAATACTAAAACATGCTAACTATGTAGTTTCCGTGTGGGATTGATTGAGGATTCTTTCATACTTTCATCAGGTGCCAGCTTTGGAGCACAATGGGAAAGTTATTGGAGAAGCCTTGATTTAATCAAATACATAGACAGCAACTTTGAAGGACCTTCACTTTTCCCAGATGTGAGTAGGCAAAAGTTCTGTTGATTCATAGCTTTCTTATACTTTACACAAAAAAAAAAAAAAAAAAATCTATTATTGACATTAACTTATGGTCTGGCTTACTCAATTATCCAATAATCTAGGATTCTGCTAAAAGACAATTTAGTGAAGAGTTGCTAGCTTATACGGATACATTTATTGGGGTAGTATACCCTTCATTTAAGGGTGACCCAGCCAAGGATGCAGGCAAAGGCCCCTCATCTCTCTCATGTCTTTTCTTTAGTTATTGTCTGAAACCAAATTTGATTTTATTGATTTTTTCTGTTAGGTCCTCAATTTGATTACCTGGAAAATGCTCTAAACAAATTTGATGATGGGCCATTCTTTCTGGGTCAACTTAGTCGGGTACTTTTACTTTATTTTTATGATGATGGGCCATTCTTTCTGGGTTAACTTAGTGGGGTTTTTTTTTAACTTTATTTTTACTTTATATATATTTGTGAGTGCCTGAACCCCATGTTCGTACTTCGACTATTTACCCTAACGCACCAACTTAAACTTTTGAATTAATTGGTGATTTAACATAATTCAGCATGGTATTAGTTTAAAATGTCCTAAGTTCGAGTTATTGCTTTAGGCTTTTAAAGTTGATCGGTGATTTAACATAATTCAACGATTTTGAATATCTATGTGATGGGTGATAACACACCTAAAGGGGTCTCATTAAGTATATGATGAAATACTGGCCACACTTTTCATAATTGAATTTTTGTGTTCTTTAGGTGGACATTGCATATATCACATTTATTGAAAGGTTCCACGTTTTCTTAGCTGAGGTTAAGTTTGATATAACAGAAGGAAGGCCTAATCTGGCGGCATGGATTGAGGTAATAAACGAAACTGATCACGTTATTGTTGAATCATATTCTTTTCTTATATTAGTACATCTTCCCAAAACATTGCTAGTTTTTTCGGTTAAATTCTAATTTTAGTATCCTAATTTGTGTATATTTCAAATGACATGATGTATAACTTAATGACCAAAAGGGTTTGAGTTTAAATTTCCTATCCTAAATGTTATTGAGTTAAAAAATATATATATTTCTTTTTAATTCTAATACTTTCAACTCCTATTTATAATCTATTTTTTTCAATGTTTTTTTTTTTTTTTTTAAATATAACTAGCTTACTCATCCGTTATTATCATGAGACAATCGTCTGACTCTATAACATTAGATTGTAAGAAAATTTATAAGAAATTAAGTGGCCACCAAGGATTGTACTGATTACTTCTCAGTTCCCTAAATTTCTTGACCACTAAGAATTAGCGAGTGATTTCAATCAAATATAAAACACAAATTAAGCAAAAAACACCAAAATGAGATTGAAGGATTGATGGCCTATTGGTTTCATTGTTGGTGGTAATCCAATTCAACACTACGATCATGGGTTTGATCGTGAGAATCGGTGTTTGGCTCCAATTTATTTTGAAAGTAGTGTCATCTATATAGGGTTTATGGTCCCTCTCTCCCAATTTATACTTAAAAAAACATCAAAATGAGTATATATTTGAAAAAGACAAAATGATGACAAAAGGTAAATATTTAAAAACAAAGGAACTAAGACAAAACTAATGTGACTGTTTTTGACTAAAATTTACATTTAAGCCAATGAATTTCCAAAGGTTCTCAAGATGCTGGGACAAAAAAAAAATCTCTAACAAACTTAGTGCAGCCTTATTCAATTATTTAGTATTTTGTTGCAGGAGTTCAACAAGATTGATGCTTACAATCAAACAAAATATGATATTAAGGCCATTGTTGAACTTTACAAGAACCACTTCATGGTGCCATATGCTTTAACACAATATCTTGCTACAGTTACATTATTATTTTTTATATAATATTTCTCATTGCTTCTACCTCCTTATGATGCTCATAAATTTCATTTTTGTTATTTTCAGGCTTAAGAACAAAAACTGGAGATTCGACGTTATCATATTGTGAATAAGTACCGTGACAAAGTCGATTTGAGAAATTTGAATTCACATGTTTAATTGGTTTTTTGTGCGTTGCTTGATCCATTTGTATTTGTTAGTGATCATGTTTGAGTTTGGAACAAAGAAATAAAATTAACCATGAAAGATATTTGTACTTTAATACTTAGACAAGTTATATTCATCTTTTGTGAAGCATTTGTATGTATAAGACACATATTATTATTTTAAAAGTCGAAGATGATCTTATTTTCTCAATTGTTGAGCTTGATAAAATAATATCTTTATATAATTTGACAAGGAAGCAATTAGTTTTGAGCTCATCTCAATCGATTAATTAAAATATGCCTTCCTCCTTAACCAAAAGATTATTAGTTTTTTTTTTAACACGAAAAGGTTATTAGTTTAAATTTTACCTTTGAACAAAAAATATCAAACGAGATTGGCAAGTTGTTGAAACTCATTATTGTGTAGTTTTATCATCTATTTGAAAGCCACATAATTTATCAAAAGTTAATTTTATATATAAAAAATATAATTGTGTGGTTCACATAATTCCACATATACATTAAGATGGACTATTTCCTTGTTCATGATCATAGACAAGTTTTCCTCTTTTGTTGCTATAAACGCAATTTTAATGTCTGGTCAATTTTATATATGTTGATTATTTTTATAGGACAATTATCTAATGTTATTGATATAAAATTAATTAATAAATGTATGATTTGTAATTGAACATCATCAAAACTCTATTTGACCACTATGCATGATCATTCAAACTTTCAAAATTAATTTAATGTTAAAAGTAGGTGCCTATTTATAAAATTTCAAAGTTTTGAGATAGATGTCCACACTATTTCACATGGTATTAAAGCTTATTAAATTCAAATGGGTATTCAGTCCAATAAAAATGAAATTGAAATCCGATTCAAAATTAATGACCCAAAAAAGACAAAATTGATGAACTCAGAAGAAACACTGTTTTGAGGAGCACGTTGAAAATCCCACGTAGACTATTCCTCTCGTTACCGTCCACACTATTTCACAATTCATCAGTTCCCTATAAACATTCCCGCCCTGTAGAAAATTTTCTCGAAGCATCATCGCCATTCTGAGAGCAAGAATCATCTGCCGAAGAATCTCCATGGCTACCGTGTAAGTTTTTCGAGTTCAGGAAATGAATTTTCACCGATTTTCGCCGATGAATTTGATTATTGTTGCAGCCTACCTCCTTCATTGGACGCCACCGCCGAACAACCTCCTCTCTTCGACGGAACTACCAGGTTCGCTTTGTTTTCCCCTCTTTATTGCTTGAATTAATCGCTGTTTGTCGTTGATTCAATTCTTTGCCCTAATTTCGCGCTCGCCTCTAGGGCTTTTTCTTCTGGTAATTGAAGGCTGTATACTGCTTATATATGCCCGTTTGCTCAACGTGTGTGGATCGCCCGGAATTACAAGGTTTGTTTTTCTGGTTTTTGGGTGTGAAGTTTTACTCTCTTTCTTAAACCACATGGCTGCTTTAACCAGAGTTTTCAACTTTGAAGTATTCAGTAGCTTCATTTTTAAGGATGAGGTTAATTTATTTTTTTCCGCTCAATTTCCACTTCATGCATATAAAATTAATGATAATATAATTTTGGTCCATGCATCTTTGTTCCATTTTGTCCAATTTTAGTCTACTTAAAAAATGTAAATTGGTTCAATTAGTTATTTTTTTCGAAATTGATTCAATAATATTAATATATGAAATGACAAAATGTTAGCATAGAGAAAAAGAGTATTTAAAAAAAAAAAAAAAAAAAAAAAAAAAAAAAAAAAAAAAAAAAAAAAAAACCTACTCTAAGAGTTAATTTTAAGCTTCTTTGAAAGTCTGAAGCTAAAATTGAACATTTAAAAGTTTAGGCTCATTTTGTTTTTAATTTTCGAAATTTAAGTCTACTCCAACTATCTTACCGTAGGTTTTTTCTTACTTAGATATCTACATCGTACCTACATTTTAAGAAATCAAACCAAAATTTGGAAACAAAAAAAAGTAGCTTCCAATTTTTTTTTTTTTTGAAATTTTGTTAGCATTCACCTACTTTCTCAAGAAAAGATGGATACATTGTAGCAAAGATGGAGCACATTGTATTAAACTTGAGTAAAAATAAGCTTACATTTCAAAAACCAAAAACGAAAAACCAAATAGTTATCAAACGGGATCTTAGGGGTCAAAATGGAACAAAACTCAAATTATGATATTTTAACCAAAAATTAATTCTGCCTTGATGTAGCAACTCATTCCTGATAGTTGATTGAATTTATTGGTAGTTGGCTATTGTTTTTTTCTTTTTAATGTTTAATTTCACTTTCTGCTTACCTTCTAATCATCATGGATTTGCCTAGTGGTCAAATAAAGCATCCATTATAGAGTGACTTAGTAGTCAAAAGAGGTTTCAAGTAACTAAGAGGTGATGGTTCAATCCCCGATAACCACCTATCTAGAAATTAATTTCCTACGAATATTCTTGATATCCAAATGTTTTAGGGTCTGGCGGTATGTCGTGTGAGTCGTGACAATAGTTGAGATATACATAAGCTAGTTTAGACAGTCACGGGGATAGAAAAGAGGGCAAAAATAAAGTTCTTAGAGGTCATAGGTTCTTTCCGGTAGCTTCCTATTTAGGAATTAATTTTCTATGTGTTACCTTGACAATCAAATGTAGTAGGTTATCTCATGAGAATAGTTGAGTTATGCGTAAGTTGTCCCAGATATTCATAGATATAAAAAAAATAGAACTTTGCTTACCTTCTCTTTCTATGGATCTAATTGCACTCTGAAGTACTTAAGTGGCCTTTTGTTTTTGTGTTTCACATACTTTGTTGCCACCAATTGTCATGTGCTGCTTCTTCATTGAGTGCAGGGGCTACAAGATAAAATTAAGCTAGTTCCTCTCAACCTTAATAATAGGCCTGACTGGTATAAGGAAAAAGTATATCCTGCAAACAAGGTAATTCCATGATGAAGGAAATCATATTCCCTTTCCTTATTCCATTTTCCCTTCTTGGTGATTGAAGATCAAAGTTGGGCTTCTTCATGTTTGCAGGTTCCAGCTCTAGAACATAATGGGAAAGTTATTGGAGAAAGTCTTGATCTAGTCAAATATGTTGATAGCAACTTTGAAGGACCTTCTCTTCTCCCAGATGTAAGTAGACAACGTTTTGTTCGCTTGCTTTATCATCAAGCATTTATTTGCCGCTTGAATTTTTCTTTTGCTCATTTTGTTTATCTAAATCAAAATCAAGGATCCTGCTAAAAGAGAGTATGCTGAAGAGTTGCTATCTTACAGCGATACATGTATTGGCGCAGTAGTCTCTTCGTTTAAAGGCGACACCGCAAAGGAAGCAGGTAAAAATTTTCAACTCGATCGCTCTATTCATACATCTTTTTGGTTGTGAACATTGGCTCTTTATATTACAACTTCTGTTAGGTATTCAGTTCGATTATTTGGAAAATGCTTTGCATAAATTCAAAGGCCCCTTCTTCCTTGGAGAAATCAGTCAGGTAACTTGAACTTTCATAAGCCCTGGTTCTGTTTTTGTTTTGTTTGTATTTCCAATCAATAGAGTCATGATGTCATTGGAACTTTAGGAAAGCTAGCCTGTTTGCTGTGCTTAAATTAAGAAGTAAGTTATGCTTAAATTCATGACTGTTCTTTCTGTTTTTTAGGTGGATATAGCATATATTCCATTTATTGAAAGGTACCAAATTGTCTTATTGGAGGTTCTTAAGATTGATATCACTGAAGGAAGGCCTAAACTAGCTGCATGGATTGAGGTGCGTTGTACCTGCATTTTGCATTCTAATAAAGCTTTGTTGTGAAGATAAATGGTTTATTCCATACATCATCCTAGTTGTTAATTCTTTGGTCACTTCTTGAATTCGGAACAATCTTTCAACCTAAATTAGTATGTCTCCAAAAGTGATTTTAAAAACTCTTTTTTAAAGAGCACTTCAAAATTGATTGAAACAAAAAGTTAGGAGTTTGATCTATAGTTTCTACTTTCCTAAAAATTAATTTCCTACAGATTTCTTTGATACTCTAATATTGTAGGGTCAAGTAAGTTGTCTCATGAGAATAGTCGAGGTGCATGTAAGTTGGTCGAGACACTAACGAATAAAACAAAAGTGATTAGTGATGGCTTGACATTTGTAGAATTGTTTTTACATTATTTTATCTTTATATAAGGAAGGCCTAATCTAAGTTAAACGAGACACTTCTCTTAATAAGTACTTCACTTCAACGTGTTTTTAAATATTTTTATTTAAATTCAATTTTGGTATTCTAATAATTTGTATACTCGTTTCTTTGGTTCTGATGGTTTCAAATAGGAAAAGAGTATTTATTTATTTTTATTTTGTTTCGTACAACGATTTATGAGGTGTGAGATTCAAATCTAACCTATTGGTCGAGAATTCATGCTCTATGTCAATTGAACTATTTTTATCTCTGCACCAAACAGAGTATTGATAGAAGTTTGAAGATTGAAGTAAAATATTCACATATAAAAAGTAAAACACAATAAATGTCAATATTTGGGACCAAAAATTAGAGTTAAACCAATGATTTTGATACATAGCCCAACACTTCTCAAGATACTTGACAAATAATAATTAAAAATAAATAAATAAATTAAAAAAAAAAAAAAAAACTCAAACATAGTGTTATGTTGCAGGAGTTCAACAAGATTGATGCTTACAAGGAAACCAAATATGATCCTAAGGTCATTGTTGAACATTACAAGAAGCGCTACATGATACCAAGTTTTTTATAACATAATATCTTGCTATAATTTTAATTTTTCTGCTCAATAATTATAATTCTCATTACTTCAACCGCATTATACCTCGTAATTTATCAATACTATTATTTTGTTGTCTGGTTTGAAAATAGGGATCAAAGATTCAACAATTATAGTATCAGATCTTGAATGAGTAGCTTGATCAAGAATTTCAAATTCATATGTTAATTGCTTGTTGTGTGTGTGCGCTACGGTGCTTAAATTTATATATCTGACTTTGATCCATTTGTTTCGAGTTGTACTCGATAGACTCTTGTCACAAATTAATAATAAAGGTAGGTAAGTGAATTATGAAGTCCAATATTATGTATTATAAATATTCATTAATATCAGTATTATAAAAAATTATGTAACCATACTTATTAATTCTAATGATTATATTTGCTATTTTTTTTTTTTTAATAAAATGACCATATTGGATTCTTCTCTTAACTGTAATTAGTATATAAATTTCAAATAATGTCCAAATTAGGATAAACTGGGATGGAGTCTGACCAAACAACTTCCCCTTTCTCTCATCACGTGAAAGAAGGACAAGCTCTAATCTCTGTAGTTTCTCATTTTGAATTTAATTGTAATGATAATGGCCACTTGGGTTCATTTCTCTTTTGATTCTCACGATCTTTTGGAATTTTGGTTTTTGTTCTTGTTTGAAAATGTGTTCGAACGAACCATCGTCGAGTGGTCTAACGGTCAAAAAAGGTTTTGGAGTAATGAATTCAATTCATGATGGTCACCTAGTTAGGAATTAATTTCCTATGAGTTTTCTTGACATCTGAATGTTGTAGGGTCGATGGTATGTCTTGTGACATTAGTTGAGGTGCACGCAAGATGGCTAAGACAGTAATTGATTTAAAAAAAAGAAAAAAAAATGTATTCAAGCGTAGAATATGTGTTGCTCCCTGTTCGAGTTTCTTGGTTGCTCTCTTTGATTTTTGGTGTGTTTTCTTTGGGAAGATGCGATAAAAATGAATACACAATATTCAAGTAACATTTGTTGTCAACATGCTACATTGTGTATCAACTAATAAGCAAAACTGAAAGTATTAAACATTAAAATTTGGGCTATGATCCCGTTATTTAGGGACATCTCGTTTTCTTTTTGTGGTAGAGATTGTAATCGTGTGGCTGATATGCTCGCAAAGCTCTACCCTCCTCAGACGTTTTTGTGTAGATCTCTAGCCATTTCGTTTTCTTTTTTTCTATTCTATTTTCAAACGTATTTTCAACATAATTTTCTTTCTTAACATTTCAATCTATCTACTTAAATTTAGTCTTAATTTATAATCATTTGATGAAACACATGTTTCTTAATAAAAAAGTATTATATAATTTAAATATCTTTAATCTATTTTTTAAGATAATAAATGTATGGTAGGGTGATTGAAACTTTCAACACTTTGTTTCAAAAAAAAAAAAAACTCGGTAATTAAGGTCATGTTTCAAAATTATTTAATTTTTAATTTTTTTTTACTCAAATTTTCAAGAAAAAATTTGTATTTTCAGTGTTTAAACTTTAACTAAATTTTAAAAATTAAAACAAGTTCTTACTTTTTAATTTTTAAATTTTGATATAATTTTTAAAATCATTAGTTAAATGTATGAAAATGGTAAGTTTGATTTTTAAAAACCAAAAAGTTATAAAAATAGTTTAAATGTTTTATATTTGATTTTTCAGTTTTTTTTTTTTTAAACTGTATTTATTTTCGATTTAAAAAAACAGACAGACAAAAGGAAAGAATTTTTTTTATGACTTAAAAAAATATTTACAAGATCCTATAAATTATATTCCATTATTCGGTCAAAGATATACGCCAGAAACTGACACGTGGCACTCAATGGGTCTTTCTGATTTGTCTGTAATGCAGAATTAGAGAGAGAGGCCGAAGAAACAGTTCCGTTAGCGAAGATCAAGTTTCATTGCAGGTTCCTCCATTTTCGTAGAGAAAATTCCGAAATCTTGCAGACCTTGTCCGCCCGTTAATGGCGGAGATCAGGAACATGATGCTCCACATTCTCGAGCCAAGAAGGTAATATCGAAATCAAAAAAAAAAAAAAAAAAAAAACATGAAGCGATGGTGGTTTAATTTATTTCCGATTTCATTCTTCCTCTACGTGTCATCGATTGCTTGAATCTCGTTCGATCGAGTGTTTTTGACGAATTCTAGGTCTTAATGTCTTGGATTCTATTTTTCGATTTAGGATCAGGGATTAGGGATTGTGTGTGTGTTTTTTTTTTATTTTTTTATTTTTATTGGAATTCATTGATTATTATGTGAGAGTTGTTACTTGTCCCGAATGATTTTGAATCTGACGTGATGCATTCAATAGCTATGGGTTGTAGAACTGCAAGTTTTTTTGAACTATGTTGTTGTCCTTGTTGAGCAAGCGCTTATTGGATGTAGATTCCAGGTGGGTTGGTGTATTGGGTAGGCCTAATTTGCTTATCATTCTTCGTTGTTTTTCACTGTTCTTTTTTGAAATGAATTGATATACATTCATTGAGATTTTAATTGGCTCTATTATTTAACTACTCGTTTAGGGGTTGGTGTTAACTGATAATTATCTACTCGAGGATTGTTGTTAGTAGTGGCTAGGGTAATTAACTACTTTTTTGGACATTGGTGTTAGTAATGGTTGGGTTATTGTTAGTAGTGATGGTTTGATGGGTGGTTGTTTGCCACCAAATCCAAACAAGGGGTTGGATCCAACCTCTTTCGCATTTCTTCTACCAAAAACAAACACAACCTTACATTTGCTCACTATGCTTGTCATTCAATAATTTTTTTTATGTGGGAGCAGGGATGCTTATGGATTTGCTCTGAGACCTCAACACACGCATAGATACAGCGAGTATGCTAACATTTACAAGGTATTGTTTCAAAATCTAGCTCTTATTCTCGATCATTGGTTAAGAGAGGTCTGTGTTGTGTACATTTTGATGTTAATGGAAATGGTATTGTGGCTCTAGAAAAAAATGGTATTATGTCTCTAGATTTTTTTCTGTAAGAAATTTTGGTATATATAAAATTGAGTTGGGTAATGCAATGATAGGCACGGTAGTTAGATAATTCCATGTTTGGGATATTGCTAGATGAGCTCAAGAAGTTCTCCAATATTTTTATCTAATTGCGTAGTTTATATATTTATGATATCAGGAGGAGGAAGAGGAAAGGAGCAATAAGTGGACAATCTTTGTTGATCAAATAGCTACATCATTTAAAGTGTGCCCTCTTGAGGGGGAGGTAAATACAAAGACCTTGCAGGCTGAAACTAATGAACATCAAGAAGAGACCAAATTAGGGAGGTGTAGCACAGGGGTTGACTCGACTGGTTCAAAATCTGAGTCTATTGACACTACAGATAGTGGTCCTACAAAACTGTTAGAGCCTCCAATAGAAACAAAAAAATGTGTTGTTCAGACTTGGCGTCAAACTAGACCATCACTGTTTGCCATTGAGTTTATGATGAGCTCTCGTGTTAAGAAAAAGATTATGAAAGTTGAAAAGACAAGTTATGGCGGACATCACCTTCCACCGCTTGAGGAAGCAAAATCTGTAGGAGGAGCATCCGTGGAAAACTCTGAAGAGCAAGAAACTTGCGTTAGTGAAGCATTGAATCGTAGTACATCTGCTACTGGGGCAGAAAGTAGGGTGGATGTGTGCATTTCTGACAGCGTGAGACCATCCGATAGAGGTGACATTGTGGGCAATGGAGTTTCAGAAGATCAAATCTTTCCATGGAAAGAAGAATTAGAATGCCTTGTTCGTGGGGGGTTGCCAAAAGATCTGAGGGGAGAGGTAAAGTTAGAATTTGACTCATCTCAAACTCATTTCTTAAGAAGATTTTTGTGGCTCTAATAATATCTTACAGGTGTGGCAAGCCTTTGTAGGTGTAAAAACCCGTCGAATTGAGAAATACTACCAGGATTTGTTGGATCGAGAAACTAATGAGAACAACATCACATCTGGCGTACCGATAAAATTGAAAAAACAGATTGAGAAGGTCATTAGATGCATGCGCCTTGAACTTTATCATTCAATCTTTTTCATTTGTAGGTGCTACTACTTTTTTCTTGTTTTACATGTTGGCAAAGACAACGCTGGAATTCTTTCTCTTTCATTTTACAGGATATACCACGAACATTTCCCGGTCACCCTGCCATGGATGAGAATGGTAGGAAGTCTTTGAGGCGTTTACTTTTAGCATATGCTCTTCACAATCCCTCTGTTGGCTACTGTCAGGTAATTCATGTGTTATAAGTCCCACTCAACAATCCAACACTAGCTTAACATATTGATCTGTTTCCATGTACATATATGAATTAAAATTGAATATATTCACGAGATAACACTAGCCTTTGTGAGTTTTACCATTGAGCTTTTGGTAACAGATTGTCATGCTTGGACAAGATTGAAAAATGTCAAGCAATACACCAATAAATGTCTAAAAAAAATTTCATTTTGTTTACGTTATTTGTTCTTTGACCAACTTAGGCATTTTAGATGTTTGTTTTCTTTAATATTCGCGAGTGTTGGGATTAGCTTGCATGCACCTCAACTAAACTCACAAAACAGTCGTTTGTCCATACTATATTTAGTTGCCAAGGGTTGTAGATATCTGTTTGCTCTAATTTTATTTTCTAAGGTTGTACATATTGTGATTTTTTTTTTTTTAATTTCTTGAATTTATCGTAGCCGTATTCTATTAAAAGTTTTTCATTGAGGTTTCATTCCAACTTAGCGTCTGCTTTTTCAAATGTCCAAATTTTGTCATATTTTCAATAAAGCTTAAAATTGATCTCTACTGTTGGTTTATTATTTTTCTAAAAAAACATTAGTCTCTATTAGTTTTCTTCTATAAATTTTGAAATATGTTTACATTGTGTCTTTTTTTTCATGCAAATTGTTTTATTATTATTTAACTAATTTCAATAAAATTAACCTCAAACTAAGATAGGGCCTAATTAAGATTTAGGGGGAAATATGGTGAAGTTTCTATTTGGTCCCTGTTTCAAAATCAAACACTTTTATGCTTGACATTTCAATAATGTTCAATTTTAGTCATTGAGATAACAGAGTCATAGAGCTTCTCGTAACTTGCAACTACCAGTGATTTCGTCCTCGGATTCTAATGGGCCCTCATCAAAGGAGGGAGGGGAGACAAGTCCTTCAAGGGGGTCATAAACAATTATTTCTTCGGGATTGACAGTGCCAAAAAAGATGATGTCGATGTATGAGGATTTGGCTCAAGTTGTAGAGAGAATCGAGGAAGAGGAAAAGGAAATTGGGGCCACGGACAAGGGCGGAGTTGAGGACGGTAAGGCTTCAATGGCGGAATTAGAAGGTGATAAGAGGGAGAAGAGTGTAAGGAAAAAGAATAAATGAGGGCAAGAGTTGAAGAAGCCATTGAAGGAAGAAAAGGATTGAAAGGGAAAGTTTGTAGATTTAGAGATAGGAGGAGGTTGCTAGACCAAAATAACCACACCATCAATTTATTAAATTGAAAATTAGTCTAGTCATCATCATAGTCAATATTTCACTATATCACTGTTGAAAGATGGAATTCAAATTCTTCATTTTATAATAAACCCAATATTGGGTTTAAATAGACTACAAGAGATGACCTAATCATAAAAGGAAAAGATACTACCTAATCATAAAAGGAAAAGATGACCTAATAATAAAAAGAAAAGATATTGCTTAGTCATAAAAGGAAAAGATGGAAAATAATGTTTAATCTAATCTTAAAAGGAAAAATTAATTAAAAAGATAAAATTATTAAAATAAACATAAACCAACACTCCCCCTCAAGGTGGATTATTTATGGAATACAAGCTAAGTTTGGAGTTAAATTTATCCAAATTAATCCTTGGGATGATGATGCGCCAATTATGATGATGTTGCACCAATTATGATGATGATGCGCCAATTGGGATGATGATGTATCAATTGGGATGATGATGCGCCAGTTGAGATGATGATGCGCCAGTTGGAAAAAAAATGGCGCCAATTGGAATACTGATGCCAGGGCCAATTGGGAATACTGGTCAGGTATCAAGATATTCTTTCAGTTGCGGGCAATTGATTGACGCCTTTGAAGAGAGAAAATTTGGTTGATTTTTTTTTTCTTCGATGAATTTGAAAAAAAAAAGGAGTGAGGAAGAATAGAAAGGATGGTTTGTATTTTCTAGGTTTTGAGATGAGAAAAAAGAAATAGAGGAAGAAGATGATGAAGAAGATAGTGAAGGTGGACTAGAGAAAAAGTTTACCCGGATCGAAAGGAAAAATTTGAGGCTCTGATACCATATTGAAAGATGGAATTCAAATTCATTTTATAATGAACCCAATATTGGGTTTAAATAGACTACAAGAGATGACCTAATCATAAAAGGAAAAGATACTACATAATCGTAAAAGGAAAAGATGACCGAATAATAAAAAGAAAAGATATTACCTAGTCATAAAAGGAAAATATAGAAAATAATATCTATCCTAAAAGGAAAAATTAATTAAAAAGATAAAATTATTAAAATAAACATAAACCAACAGTCACTAATGGTTATGTTATCTCAGGGATTAAAATTGAGTATTATTGAAATGTTATTGGTAAAAATGTTTGATTTTGAAACATGAGACTAGTAGAAACTTCATCGAAAACTTATGGGCTAAAAAGATGTTTTCCCCTGAGATTTATTACAATTAAAAAAGACTAAATTTGAACATTTAAAAGTGCATAGGCAAAAATGGAATGAAGTCCAATGTAGAGGGACCAAAATGGTATTTAGCCTGATTTTTATTATGATTAATTTGTTTTTACTTGATATATTTTATGCTTTCTGAAATGATGCAGGCAATGAATTTCTTTGCGGGCTTGTTGTTACTCCTGATGCCTGAGGAAAATGCCTTTTGGTAATTCATTTTTTTTTTCACATCTCTAAATAGATTCTCTTTATCTGTTTGAGAGTGCTTGTTTAAGGTGTTTCAGATCCGTAATTATTTTTCTTCTCTGTTATAACTCTATTTGTTTGCTTTTTGTTAACTAGACTAAAGTTCTTGATCGACGGATATAAATGGATGTTTTAAAGAATGTTTTAAAAGACTAGAGGCAACCTCGAGGGTTTTTTTGTCTTAAAGAGACGAGGTACAAGTCTCGAGGCAGTATGAAGCGTAAGCCTCATTTTCAATTAAATATATTATACAAAGTCTAAATTTCTTGATCAATGGATATAAATGGATGTTGTTTTAAACAATGTTTTAAAAGACTAGAGGCAACCTCGAGGGTTTTTTCTCCTAAAGAGACGAGATGCAAGTCTCGAGGCAGTATGAAGCGTAAGCCTCATTTTCAATTGAATATATTATACAAAGTCTAAATTTGTGTAACAAGTATTGCAAAATATAATTCTTATATAAAAGTATGAAAAAATTCATCCCACCAATTGCCCACTTGCACAAAATTTCTTAAAAGATATTTTTAACATCAATACTACTATTATAACTAAAAGGTTCGAGTTATTATATAGATTTTTTAAAATAAAAATCGTAATAGTTGAAATTCCAATGATCCAATCCTTTAAATTTTAAAGAATGAAAAAAAATAATACTATTATTCTAACCATTATACGAGGCATAAAACTTTAAGCCTCAGTTCATTTTCATAGAGGGTAACTCTCTTATAATTCAAAGAAGGGGCAATCCTCAAAGCTAAAGTTAGATCCTTGCTTTGAGGCGAGCCTCAAGGCGTAAGCATCAATAGCTCTCTTAAAAACATTGGTTTTAAGCATAAATGCAATATTGTATTTTTTTTTTTATTGCATACAATGATACAATAAATGCACCAAGAGGCAGTTTTAACCAAAGGCACAAGTTCTTTATCTGATTTTAGGAGACAACTACAATTGAATGTTTATGCCTCCCTAAGACCGTCTCTTCACTTACTTGCTTGTGATTAGATAACTAAAGATGTTATGGATGAATTGGTTTTAAAAAATTTCAGGACTTTGGTTGGCATAATAGATGACTATTTTGATGGATATTACACCGAGGAAATGATAGAATCACAGGTATTGTTAAAGAATTCATAATGTTTGTTGATATAATTAAAATTTTCCAACCCATGAGCTTGAGTTTTTGAATTGATCCATGTTTCAATATGGTATAGAGCATTCCAAGCCCAGGAATTGTTGGTTGATATTTATATAGTTATATTTACTCCAACCCATAAGCTTAAACTTTAGGGTTGATCGGTGATTTAACATCTTTCGAATGCATAATTGTTTCATTCCTTTGTTTTTAGGTTATTGCTTTGCTTTGAAGTCTTTAGGTTCTCACTTTTGGTTAATATGTGACTTTAGTGTTGAAAGTCTCTTTATCAACTACAATTACTTCTGTATGTTTGCATTTCATTGATATATCAGTGGTAAAATCTTGTCATGGGTTGAAAACCCTTAGGTGGCCAGAATTGTTGAATTTTAAATATTTGGTAAGTTACCATGTTACAGAAGGCTATAAAGATGGATAGTAGTCTTTGTTCAAACTCAACAACATTTAAGAGTTCATTTTTCTAGATATCATAAAAACAATAGTAACCTTATGGTATCCACAACCAAAGGCATCTTTTTGCCGTCTTTCAGATTTTTACTCCCTATGCAATAATACGAATTTTCCACATGTACTTATGTAGTATGTAAGGCATGTCATGTTTCGTTTTTCTTAAAAAAAAAAAAAAAAAAGTTTTCATTGAGAAAAGAATGAAATAACACAAAAACAAGAGGCATACAAAAGACAAGGTCGCAAAAGGAAGGCAGCCAACAATCTCCAGTCAAGTTTAATCACTTCTAGAGGTTTTTTAAAAAAACGATTTGGGAATAATTGCAAAAGAGTTTAGTTATAGAGTCCCAAAGAGAAACATAGAACTTAACAAATGGTCCAAACGTCACCTGGCGACCTCTCTACCCCTATAAAGATTCTATTGTTTCTCTCTCCTCAAAATCTCCACAAAATGGCACAAACACCAGGTTGCCTCAAAACTCCCATTTCTCACAAAAGGGAGGGAAAGTAAGGGACTTCGCAATCATTTCACTGGAGTCTCTTGATCTAACCAACATTAAGCCAAACTCCTAAAAAAATCAGTTCCGCACCTCTGAGGTCATCTTAGAATGCCTTCTTACACATGATGCAACCCACTGACCCCATGAAGGAGAGAACCTTCCTCAAACCCTTGTCTTAAGTGTTAATCCGGAGAATTTTCCAAGTATAAATCTTAACCCTCTTTGGAATTTTTACTTTATTAACGATGTAAAAACATAATTCCCCATAAAAGAAGAATAATTAAATAGACAGACAAAGAAGGACCAACACGCGAACCCATTAGTTGTATAGGATCATAGTGAAAACCCCTCATAAAGAAAGTAAAGCAATAATATTCGGTGTTTCTCTATCAGCCAATCCATTAAGAAAATCATCTAACTTATTTACATATGTATATCCCTAACATATATTTTACTTTTTGAATTTTTTTATGTAATATATCATGTAGAAGTTTATGCTTCCTTTGTAGGTTAACAAATGAAATAACATAGCCAAGAAGGATTTTTATTTCACATGTAGAAAATTTGTTCTACTTATTTGAAAACAAATATATCTCATTCCTCATTTGAATTGTACTTGGTTTTATTTACAAGTTAATCTCCTTTACATTTTTTTTTAGGTGGACCAGCTTGTTTTTGAGGAATTGATTCGTGAAAGATTTCCTAAATTAGGTCATACATTTTATCTGCTTCCACATCTATCATAATCTTTGACATGTATTTTCATTATGAGACGTTGGGCCAGTTTGCTCATTTGTTGATAATTTTAGTTCAGTTAAGCATTTGGATTTTTTGGGAGTGCAAGTTGCATGGATCACAGGATCTTGGTTTCTTTCCATTTTTGTAAATATGATTCCCTGGGAGAGTGGTGGGTTTCTTTTACTATCGTTTTCAATATTGTTGTTTATTTTCTATTAATATTTGGATGGATTTTAGATGACAAATGATTTCTTGGTTTTGCATTAACTTATTTTCTTTAGTTTGAATCTTGACAGTACTCCGAGTTTGGGATGTGCTTTTGTTTGAAGGCAACAGGGTCATGCTGTTTCGGACAGCACTTGCATTGATGGAATTATATGGTACTTTGGTATTGTAAAAAGATAACTGCAATTTTATCGGTTTTCAAATGCTTGTAGAGGATGTAGTATTATACTTCTATCATATTTCTTTTCAGGTCCTGCTCTAGTTACTACAAAAGATGCGGGAGATGCCATTACTCTGTTACAATCCCTTACTGGTTCCACATTTGATAGTAGCCAACTTGTGTTGACTGCTTGCATGGGCTTTCTGACGGTAACTGAAGTAAAACTAGTAGAGCTGAGAGAAAAACTTCGGCCATCTGTGTTAACAGTAATTGAAGAAAGAACAAAGGGTCAAGTTCGGAAGGATTCCAAAGGGTTAGCTTCCAAGCTGTATAGTTTCAAGCATGTTCCTGGATCACCTATAGAGAGGGAAAAGACAGATGTAGGAGATGGAGAACCTGGTATCCCTAATTTGGATGACTTTCTTAGTGGATTGGCTGATGATTCAGATGCAGGGTCGCTCCCAAACCTTGAAGAACAAGTAAATCCCTTTTCATTAGCAATTTGGTGTCAACAAATACTTGTTTGTCGATTGTTATTTGATGTTTCCTTCATTCTGAAAATGGTCAATGATACGATAAGAGGGAAGTATGCTTTGACAAGGGTTTTGATCGTTAGTCATTGGCTTGCAAGCAACGATTGAGGAGAATCACATCCTTGCAAATTTAGAATGTGGATTATGTAGGCCCCGTTTGATAACCATTTGAGTTTTTGTTTTTGGTTTTTGAAATTTAAGCTTATTTTTACTCAAATTTCCTCCAATGTGTTCCATCTTCCCTACAATGTATCCATCTTTCGTTAAGAAAGTATGTGAATGCTAACCACATTTCAAAAACAAAAACAAACTTTTGGAAGCTACTATTTTTTTGTTTTCAAATTTTGGTTTAGTTTCTAAAAATATAAGTAAGATGTAGATATCCAAATAAGAAAAAACATATGGTAAGGTAATTGTTGTAGGCTTAAATTTCAAAAACCAAAAATTAAAAACTAAATAGTTATCAAACGGGACCCTAACATTTGTAGGATCTTGTAGAGATTTTAATCATTTATCATTGCCATGGTATTTATTTTCAAGTTCAAATATTATCCATTAATCTCTACAGTATCCCCTTTCTATATAAGATTATATTTAATTTGAGGTTATTAGCTCATTGAATAATTATCTATACTCATCTCATCTGATATACTTCCGTTCACTATGTCATTGATCAAGAAGATTGTCATCATCCTCATCAATTGTGATGCGATGCTCATTAAATGGCCTTACTTAGCTTATTGATCAATTATCTACACCCATCTCACCTTAGTGTAATTTCCAATTGAAATGCTCATAAAATGGTACTGATTTTAAGGGGTTTTCTTTTTTGAGTTAAATTCGATCATAAGTGGCTTTTTTGTAGGTAGTATGGTTGAAGGTTGAATTGTCCAGGTTGCTGGAGGAGAAAAGATCTGCGGTTCTAAGGTCATTACTATATGGCTTTTCTTCTTCTCTGAGAATTTATATTGGTTCCTCGTGATTATCAAAGATTCCATATTATTTATTTGCTAATCTTTTGTAGAGCTGAGGAGCTAGAAACAGCACTGATGGAAATGGTCACACAAGATAATCGAAGACTATTAAGTGCCAGGGTATAAATCTCTTGTTTGTGAGGAAATTTTTTTAATGCTTGTTGTTACATGATTACATTCTTTTTATATCGGTGACTGGTCTTACGCACACTTTGACTATTCTCACAGAATAAACTACTTGGCCCTACAATATTTGGCTCAAGGAAACCCATAGAAAATTAATACATTATTCGGTTGCTACTATGAATTGAACTCATAACTTCTTAGTTTTCGAAGGTCCTTCCTATGATTAGTTCCGCAAGGCCCTCTTGACCACTAGGTCAACCGATGATGGTTAATTTTTTAAAACTATAATTCAAGATGTACTAATTCTAGTTACAAGGAAAAAGAAAAACTGAGGCATTGTGTGTCTGAAATTTTATTTAGTACTGCTGCAAGAACTTTTTGACATCACAAATACTACATAAAAGTTATATAATCTACATGTTGCATATCAAGAGATGCAACAGGAAATATAATCTACCTGGTTCATTTCTCCTGATCATGTACTTCAATAATTACTGCATTTTCAATTGTATTGTACAGGTTGAACAACTGGAGTTAGATGTAGCTGAGCTACGGAAAAGTTTAGCAGAGAAGAAAGAACAAGAAGTTGCAATGCTTCAGGTGTGTGTGAAAGTTAGCTGATATCACATTCCGATAGGGAAGGGAAGCCTGATCCTAATCCAATAATTGGCTGTAGTTATTGCTGCGTGTTGAACAAGAGCAAAAGGAAACCGAGGAAGCTAGAATAAATGCAGAGCAAGATGTAGCAGCTCAGAAATATGCCGTTCATATGCTTCAGGTTTGCTTTTTATTCAAATATCCTGATATTCATTCAAACAGCAAACTTCAATTTGTACCCTAGAATCTGTTTTTAGGATGAACTACATGCTATTGGTTTTGGCTTGTGCTGATTTTTATATGTATCTAGATACTACAAGATTGAAACTCATACTAGCCTGTATAAACTGAAGTTCTGCCAACAAGTGCAATAGCTAACGGCATCAATGTATACCCATGGACCAAGAGGTTATGGGTTCGATCCCCCATCCCCAATTGTTGTTGAACAAAAAAAAAATACTGAAGTTTATATATATATATCCATGAGATCCGAGCTAGCTTATGCACATCTCTACTATTTTTTGTTTTTATGACCGTACAACATTTGATTGTCAAAGAAACTTGTTGGAGATTAATTCTTAGGTAGGTAACTACCATGGATTGAATCTATAACCGATAACCTCTTAGTTTCATAAGGTTCTCTTGACCGCTAGGCTAACTGCATGATGGTTTAATACTTCAGCTTTTTATATTGTCACCATAATCATGTTGATATATTTTCTTCAGCGATTATCATGTTGTCTATAATTGAAATACAGGATAAGTATGAGAAAGCTATGGCTTCACTTGCTGAGATGGAAAAAAGGGTGGTGATGGCCGAATCCATGTTGGAGGCTACATTACAATATGAATCTGGCCAAGTTAAAGCAGCCGCATCTCCTCGGTATAAAACATATTTAATATTCTATGCATAGGGCTTGTTTGCAATGACTTTTCCATGTGCTTCAAAACGCTTTTTTAACACTAAATATGTAAGACCCCTAATTCTCTTAAATATTCTAGAAGGGGCAAATATGAGAATTCCTTAGATTCTTGTAAGGCAGAGAGAACTTTAGTGTGGATATAAATAAGTGTAGAAATGTGAGGTTTAAGCAAGCATGCACTAGATGGTTCGTTGTTGTTATTTCAACTCCATATTTTTGTTTCTTTATATTTCCATATTAATACACATTGTCACTCGTTATTTGAAGAACTATCAACATTCTAGTGTTATTATCCGTTTCTGCCTTGTTTGGGAACTTTTCTGCTTGAACAGGTTTAGTAAGGCATTGGATACCTTACAAAATCTTTTGTTAGACACTTAAAAAATCATTCCAAACACTTAATCTTGTATTGGTTTGTGCTAGAAACTAGGGATCGAAAGAGCATTCAAATTCTTGCATTACAGAATCTTGATCAGTTTTCCTTGATGTAATTTTCTTTTATGTAGGTCGCGTAATCAAGGATCTGCACAGGAACATCAAAGAAAGAGTTTGCTGCCATTTGCACTCGGCTGGCGAGATCGAAACAAGGTATTATTTTAGTTGAACCATTTTCTAGCAAAATATGCAGAGACAATGAGACAACCAATCGACCCGGTCGAGAATTACACGTCACCATATCTACTTAAAAGCAAAAGTAATAAACTAACTGATGATCACTGTTTGTGTTTTTCCCCTACTTGTAGTTGTGATTTTTTTTTTTTTTAATATAATAATCGTGAGTGTCTGGGCCAGCTTACGCATCACACGACAAACCTCATATCCCCTACAACATTTGGTTATCAAAGAAATTATTAGAAAATTAATTTCTAGGCAAGTGATCATCAAGATTGAACTCAAAACCTTTTAGTTTTCCGAGCATCTCTTAGACTACTTGTAGTTTTGATTGATTGAAGTTGAACTATTTTGAATTATAATGTTCTCGTAGATACATGGTTCTTCTATCCCTGTCTCTTTTAAGGCTATTGACCTTTGATAATATTTATATTGAAGGTTCGACTCAATCGATTTTATGAATACCCATAAATTTTTTTTTTAAAGCTATTGGCCTTGATATAAATTTCTTAATTTATAAAAATATCTGTTGATTAAATTTTTTATTGATATATTCATAAAATTGAAATCCTCTATAGTATGGCCACTCTTGTTCTTTTGAGTTGATTACAATAATTTTATCTGTTTATTTACTAAATTGTTCATGGTAGGGTAAATCGATGGAAAAATCCTCTGAACAGAATATGGCGAACGATGGAAGCAAACCCATATAGAGGTCAGTTTCATTGCTAGTAGTAACAAAACATATATTTTTGTTTAAATTATGCACAACTTATAATTTTTTAACAGATTTTTAACTTTAAAAAGTATTCAATAGATCATTAAACTTTATCTAATCAACATTCTTTTATAATTATTTATGAATCTATTCGGTAATACAACATTCAATTTGAGGTACACAGATTTGTAGTATAATTTTTCTTTAAATTTATTTGTTAATTTATAAAACGTTAAGTATCTATCAACCACAAAAAAAACGTGGATGCTCATATACTTCCAAGTTTGCCTTAGAGTGAACATGTGTCACTGCCAAATCCGTGTCAGTGGGGAAGGTTCAAAGTTAGATTCTGACCTTAAAAAAAAAATTACAGTGTCCGCACCAGTTTACATGCACCTTAATTATTCTCACGCGACAAGCTGCTTGACAACATTTTGGTTGTCAAGAAAATCCATAGAAAATTAATTCCTAGGTAAGTAGTCATCATGGATTGAATTCATAATTTTTTGGGTTTTCAAAACCCTGTAGTAGCTGTTAAACATTTACTTTTGAAATTGACCTGGTCAGTTTAGAATGAGTATTTAAAAGTTTCAAACTCTGTTAAAAAGTATTTTTAATAGCATGAAAAATCATTCTGAACATGCTTTAACTATTTTATTAATTGCATACTTTAAAGAACTGAAACAAATTCGGGTTTTCTTTTTTCTTTTCAGCTTGGACTTCTATTCTCAAATGGGTTAAGTGGCGTAGCTTAGATGATCTTTCTTTTAGTTTTCTTCACATTAAAGGAAGGGAAAGGCTTGCTGATTTCAGAGTGAAGTTCAACACAGTGACCGTCCAGGTAGTTGTTTGTTATTATGATGGATTTTGTTTAGTGTTTTTTTAATATAATTAATCAAACTTGAGAAATAAATGAAAGAATATTATAAGAGGCATACAAAAAAAAGAGCACTGACACATAGGCTCTTGAAGTGACCTAGTGGTCAAAAAGGCCTTGGAGAACTAAGAGGTGCTGAGTTCAATCCATGGTAATCACTCACTTAGGAATTAATTTCCTATGACTTTCCTTGACTTTCAAATATTGTTGGGTGAAATAGTATGTTCCATGATAATGGTCGAGATGCACACAAGTTGGCCTTGGAGAAATCAGAGATGATGAGTTCAATCCATGGTAGTCACCCATCTAAGAATTAATTTCATACGATTTTCCTTGACATCCAAATATTGTAAGATGAAACAGGATGTTCCATGACAATGGTCGAAGTGCACACAAGTTGCCCCAGACAGTCACAAAAAAAAAAAAAAAGAGTGTACGCATATTGAAAAGGCCTTCAATCTAGTAAAATTACTCTTAAAGGGTGTTTACACCAAGTCTTGTAACCGAAGTTCAAAGAGAAATATAAAATGTAATGAGGACCCAAATATCTCTGGAAGCTCCTTGCTTCTCAAAATATTATGTTATTTCTCTATTCTACAATATGACACACAACTCGGTCGATGTGCACGTAAACTAGTCTCTACACACGGATATTAAAAAAAAAGTATATGCTAAAAGATGATTATTTATAGATAAGAGTTCATTGATGTTCAGTTATGTGATAAAACAGGGTGGAAGCTTCCTATTTGTATCTTCTTCCTCATTAAGCTTCATATCAGAATCTCTAATGGTTGTTGGAGAAGTAGAGGCATAGGTGCATGTAAGCTGTCTGGTACGCTCGTACCGGGGTCGTAGCTTCGGGAAGCAAGATAAGATAAAGCGTCAACAACATCAGTGATTGTAGGGCGCATGTTCGACCGATCTTGAAGACACATGGCTGCAATTGCAAGAGCCTGATAAAAACCCTTTGAAAGGTATTGGCCTCTAAGCATTAGATCTGCCATTTCTGCCTATCTCGTACGGTCTTTAAATAATGGTCTTGCCTGCAACAAAAGCATTTGTTTAATAAATCTGTAATATTTTGCATGTCTTTGTACTAATATATTAGAAGAACAAATTTAAAAAATTCTTATAGAGACAAAAAGTTAATAAGATTAGCTGCTTTTAATCAGTCTTAATATGGTTAAATTATATTTAAACATTGAAGGTTGGTATCAGATCAGTTTTTCATACATATCCAACCATAGTGTTATAAAAGTGTAGGACCAAAATGTATTTTCTATTAGATTTGAACTAGATCATGTGGTTGTTAACATATTCAATATATTAGTTAAATTATGTTCGTTTTGGTATATAAGACCATAATGTTAGGACAACTTTTCAATTACTTCCTTTTAAATTTGATAAGTGTTGCAATGAACTTTCAAAGTCAAATTTAAGTGAAAGTAAAAAAAAAAGGATAAAGTTGTCACTCAAAATAATTGTCCCCACCTTGGTTGTTTGGGGAATTAATTGTGACATTATCATAGTAAAAATTTAGGACTGTGATTGTTACAAAGAATATAGTTTAAGGATTAATAAATTGATAAATGTGAATTAGATGTCACACAATTTGCATTAAACATGAACTTAATTTAGTTTCATACTCTTAAATATTGTTGAATTATAAAAATAAAAATGAGTCCCTTCTTATTTTAAAGATAATGTTTAACGTCAAAATTCTAAAAATCACCACCAATAAGAGGAGTTGCTCAGCGGTATTAGTTTACCTTTAATAACCAAGAGGTCTTACGTTTGAATTCGCATCTCCAATTATTGTAATCTTAAAAAAATAAAAAAAATAAAAATTTAAAATTTAAAAAAAAAAATCTCAAATCGCCATTCGTAGGTTTTGAAGTTTTGAGCAAATTCGTCTTTGGTAAAGACGTAATCCAATTGAAAAGATGCATTCCAATAAAACCAACATAACAGTATTTTTAAATTTCATTCCAAACTTTTTCTGCTAGTTCCTTTTTATTTTTCACGGAAAAATTGGTTTTTTATGGTTTTTAAACGAGAATCTTTTAAGAAATATTACACAAGATTTTAGACAACTAATTCATTCAAGTGACTCGATAATCAAGAGGTTATGGATCTGAGTTCAATAATTAAAATATTCATTCAATTTTGTCATAATATATTTTTTTTAAGATTACAACCATTGAGGTGGAGGATTCAAACTCTTGAACTTTGGTTATTGAGCGTACATCACTATTGGTTTTGTTGGCAATTTTGTCATAGTTTAACAATTCAGTTCAACAATTAAAAAATAAAATCTTCACTTTAACAAATCTCCCATACCTGAAATCCAAAAAGAACTCTACAATTGGGGGAAAATGTAAAAACAACCACGTCCCTAATCGTGTTAACTTGGAGAATCTCGGTCCAATTTTCAAGTAACTATGCTAATATCAAGGCAGAATATATATAACAATAAATAACCTTAACTTACACAATTTTCTTACAAAAACCAAGTGTGTATGTATGTGTGTATATATATATATATATAACTCTTATCTATATTCTATGAACAAATGCAAAATGGAGCTTGGAAATGCACCTGATTTGATTATCCTCGTGTAAATATTAACGAGAAGGAACCATCCAGTGCATTCAATCAAGCTTTTGAACCACGAACCCATCATCGTAATATAACCAATGGTACGGTACATCATTGGTATGGCTGGAAAACGTCATGAGCCTCATTATAGTCTTCGAGTGTGATTTCTATCGTATCTTATACCACCATTAAGCTTCCTGTCGGAGTCTCTGTTGTTTCTTGGAGGAGTACAGGAAGATGAAGGGGAGCCATGTGGTATGTTCGTACCGGGGTCGTATCTTTGGGAAGCAAGATAAGATAAAGCTGTAACGACATCGGCGATCACAGGGCGCATATTTGGCTGCACTTGAACGCACATTGCTGCAATTGCAAGAGCCTGATACAAACCCCTAGAAGGGAATTGGCCCCTAAGCATTGGATCTGCCATTTGTGCAAATCTTAGACGGTCATTAAACAATGGTCTTGCCTGCAACAAAAGAATTTATATAATAACTGTGAATATTTTGCCAGTCTTATGGTTTTCTCTTCTAATCTATTAGAAGACAAGCTTTGAGAACAAGTTAAAAATGTTCAATGGTGAACAACATTTCTAAAGCGACATAATAAATCCACACTCTAAGATTGTAGATGTATTATTATAGTTCCTAATGCTCCTCTAGTCTATACAATTTGTTTTGTTATATTTTTTCCTTATTTACTTTTTTGATTGAGAACTATGTTCTGGCTAAATTATTTTAAGAGACAATACTGATGTGATATACCATAGAAGCTAACAAGGCCTCAATTCAAATTTTCAGATATGTGAACATTATCACATATATAAGTCACATAAAAGTGTCTTCTCAAAAAAAAAAAAAGAGTCGCATAAAAGTGTCATGTTAATTTCTTGCAGTGTCATGTCAACTTTTTCTTTATAATATTTATCTACATAATTAATGTAGATGATCAAGTGTCAACAAGTGCATAGCTCAACTACATGATGTTGAGTTGATGAAATATTGTTGAATTGAAGAAATGTAAATGACCAAATTCCTATATTCATAGAAATGTGAATTACAAGAAATAAATAAAAGTTCAGAGACCAAAGATATCATCGAGGACACAATCTATTTATACCTTTTACCTTGTACAATAAAGCTTTCCAGATCTGAAAGATGATAATTTCTTTTCAAGTTTAAACTACTGTTACCTTTGAAGTTATACAAAAAAAAGGGTGATAACAGTTCTAACTCTAAGGTAATAGAATTAAGATAAATTATTCGAGGAGTCTACTACAATGTGGTTAGTAGGTCTGGTAATTTTTCATCATTGGATGTATGAGAGAAACTGCTAAAGTAGTTCAATTTTTTATCCAATGATTAGTAGAGGGCATTAAGATCTTCGAATCTATATCTGACGATTAATAAGAGGAAGCCATATTATGGTGGCCTCATTGAATCATTTTAACAAAATAACCCTAAATTACCGGACTTTAGAAGCCAAAAGAATTATGTAATATGGCCAACTTGAATATAACTCAATTGATTAAGACAGAAACTTTCAATTAATATGGTTTATAAAATCTCTTACCCAGGAAACCAGATTTTGCTCCCCTGCAGCTTTTGAATTATCAATTGCTTTCCTGCCTGTAATGATTTCTAGAAGGACAACGCCAAAGCTGTACACATCTGACTTGAGAGTTAACTGACCAGTCATCGCATATTCGGGAGCACAGTATCCATAAGTTCCCATAACCCTGGTAGACACGTGTGTATTGTCCCCAACAGGCCCGAGTTTAGCCAATCCAAAATCAGAAAGCTTGGGATGATAACCTTTATCAAGCAGAATATTGGAACTTTTTAGATCTCGATAAATAACTGGCGGGCTAGCTTTGTCATGCAAATGTTCCAATCCTCGTGCTGCCCCAGCAGCTATTTTCATTCTTGTATTCCAATCTAGTACTTTTGTACCAGGTGAAACGTCTGCAGTAAAAGATAACAAAGAGTAAGTAGGGAATTTGTTTTTTGATATCCTTGAGTGTCTCGGTCAGTTACATGCACCTTGACTATACTCCTAGGACAACCTCTAAGATCTAACTATACGACATTTGGTTTTCAAGAGAATTCGTCGGAAATTAATTCCTAATGTTCGCCATGACTGAATTCATTCTTTCTAAACACTTCATAATTTTCAAGATCTTTATTTGACCAATATGCCAACCCATGATGATTAGTAAGCATGGGAGTTTTTTTATGCAACTAAAAATATACAGAGCATGTAGAAATTTGCATACCATGTAAATGGTCATCTAAAGCTCCTAGAGGCATATATTCATATACCAGAAGCCTTTGATCTCCATCAGCACAATAACCAATCAGATTAACTAGATTCGGGTGATGAAGTAGGCTTAACATCAACACTTCAACGAGAAACTCCCTGTTCCCTTGCAACCCATTGCGATCGAGTTGTTTGATAGCCACAACCTACAGTAAATGCAAAGAGAGATTTTAAGTTCAACATCCAACTTCCTTTCGAAATAACTATTGGAGATACTCACTTTATCCCACATTGGAAAGAGGAAAAGCCTTCAACACCTTTATAAGATATATGAGCTACTCCCCTTAGAATCGATTGGTTTTGAGGTAGAATCTCATGTTATCCAATAATAACCACAAACTAAAACGGTCTAATATTTTTGTAGCCAAGAATTTACAGATTTTGAGCTGAGAAATAATAAGCTGGAAAATTATAATCCATATCACAATTCACAAAAATGCAATCGTATACTTGATAATCATAAGACTAATTATTTGTTTCCTTTATACAGTTTTTTATAAGAAACATGACCAACCTGATTGATGCTTTCCAAACTTCCTTTGTAAACTCTACCAAAACCGCCCTCGCCCAAAAGGCAATCTGCCCTAAAATTCCTCGTAGCCGCTGCCAAATCCCGGAATGAAAATATCTGTGCCTTTATATGATCAGATCCTTCACCTTTAAAGGCTTCACTGAAGGAGGAACTTGTTTTTAAATTCTCTGTAAATCGAAAAACAGATCAGGCAAGAAACTTCAGAAAATTTTATCTAAAGACCAAATTAGAAATAGTTGATATATAACGAAGAACAGAAATCAAGGAAACTCGTGGATACGATTGTGTACTCTGGATCAATGCGATATAGTATGTTGCTAGATTTAAACCGTCAGTCTTGAAATCGCCATTGTGCAAAGCAAGATCAGATATCGAACAATTTCCACTAAACATGAACCTAGTTTAATTTCACACTCTACAGAAACGCAGTTCGTTTGAAATCAATGAACTAATTAACAAAATCGCTAATCAATTTCTACAAAAACTAAAGTCAATGAAACAAATCAGAAATAATCACTGCACAGATTAAGCAAACAAGAAACAGATTGAATCGCGTACCTGAACCACTTTTGGTCGGATCAAATCGGTTCTTCTGAAATCCTAACTGCTTCAATTTCTTGGACTTGACCTTCCTGTTTGAATCTCCGGAACAAGGAATCCAAATCATGCTTAGTTCAACTTCCTTTTGCAATCTTTGATGAACTTCAACAGCAGCATCCAACCAAAAAATAGGAAAAACGGATTGCCAAAAGGAAATAAAAAATTTCTGCAAATCCAAAGCCAAAAAACCTACCAGTTTTGAAAGCTATGAAGAACTTGAAATCAGAAATGGCCTTCAGCTGTTCTCCTTGAAATGTTTACTTTGTCTTTTCACGTTTACTCTTCTCTCTTTCTTCGTCAACATACAAGAAGAAAATATCATATATTTTTTTTAATCTATGAACACAATATAAATATATATATCATTAAAAAAAGTAATTTTTTAAAAAATAAATTTAACAAAAAGCAAAGAAATTGAAAAAATGTTGAAATTTGTTTCTAATCATTTGATAAAATCTAAAAAAAGTAGTGCATGCTCTTTTGTTAAGATGGCAAATTAATGTGTCAACAATTAGAATTATAAAAAGTAAATTGGGAGAGGATTATAAACCCTAAAAAAAATTGTCAAAATATATAAATAAATAAAAATAAATCCTACAAAAAAAAAAAAAAAAACTTTACTCTCAAAATAAGTGGGAGTAAAATATTGAATTTTCAACAAATTTAGAAATATATTAATATTACTACTAGATTAAGAATTTAAATATTTGTTAATATAGGGTCTAAAATTAAACTTTTAACTTTCCACGATAATTTTTACATTCGTGTAATATAATTATTGCCCCTTCTCCAAAACATTAATCTTTAAATTCGTCCCTTTTTTTCTTTTTTTTTTTCTTTTTTGAGATTACAATAATTGAAAGATGGAAGATTCGAACTCAAAACTTTTTAGTTATTAAGTATACATTAATGTTCAATCTGCTCCTCCTAAATTATATATATATATATATATATATATATATATATGAAATGATTTTACATATGAATGGGTCAAAATGTAAATTCAAACCTAGTTTTTTTTTTTTTTGATAAAACTCAAACACGTTTCTCTTCTTAGAAATTATGTGAATTTTTTTCATTTTCATTTTTATTTTGGACTCGACTTACAAGAATCTGCTGATATTTACAATAACTAAAATTTATTTATGGACAAAATAAATGTTTGGAGTTAGTTTGAATCCATTCAAATTAATTTAAAATTTTATTTGAACTTAATTCAATTTAAATAAGTCTATAACTCAACAATTTGGATCATTCTCAAAAAAAAAAAAAAAAAAAAAAAAACTAAACAATTTGGTTGATTTTCTTACATTTCCAATTATGTCTTTGACCAAAATAAAAGGCCAACTAAAAATATTAGTTTCATTTCTACTAGTTGAATTATTATTATTATTCTAAATTGGGCTTTAAAAAAAAGGATCTTTTCCCATTTTTCCAGCCTACGTGGATAGTTGGGATCACGTCGGATTATGTTGTAGTTTATAACCTTCATTTGACAGCCTACGTGGCATATAAATATATTATGTATGTTTTTATACTTTTTTTGAGTATATAATGGAGGAGGGAGACAAATATCGATTTTCGGGATCGAACTTGTGACGCTCATGTTGAACTGGTTTATAATAATAATGAAACCATTGCGTCACTGATTCATTCGGTTTCTTTTTTAAATACTTATATAATGTATAATGTATATAAATTGAGATATGTATGGAAAAATATCATATTTTAAGTCTTATATGTGGACTAAACAACCTAAATAATCATTTTCAAGAAAAAAAAAAAAAAAAAAAAAACGCTAAATAATAAACAAAAATATGTAAGTGAATCCGAATATTAGAATGTAAATTGTAATATGAATTTGATTTCAATTTTTATAAGTGCGGAAAAACTTTCCCCACTCCAAATATTTTATTTATTTTTTAAAAATCCATCACAAATGTTGTTTAAAAAAATCAAAGAGAAAAAACCTTAAATGTTGTTGAATTCCAAAAAGTGGAAAACTTTAAATGGCTTAATTTATTTGTAGTTTTGATATCAAAGAGTATATGAGAAATCAGAAAACATTTCTGGTTTAAAAAAAACATTTCGAGTTAAAATTTTATTGGGATTCTTTGAAGAAGATTTCTTTCTTCAATAAAAATAAATAATCATTAAAATTAATTAAATTAAATAAAAAAAAAACCTTCAAAATAATTTATTTTTGAGAAATTGTAATGGATATGCTATTTTCACAAAATAATTACAAATGTAAGCAAATGTTTAAAGTATTTATATCTATAGTCATTAATACTATATTATAAATACTCATTAATACAATATTATATATTATTAGTATCAATTACTATAATTGCTAATTTTTTTAAGTGATTATATTTGTAATTATTTTATATATTTGACTAATCTTACAAGTTTCTCCTAATTTTGTAGGCTAAAGTATCAAACATATCCCTGAATTATGAGGTTGTTGTCAACATTACCTTTGAACTTTGAAAAGACTACATTGTTGTCGGGATGAGTTTTTTTTTTTTAAATAAATAAAATTGTTGGGATGAGTTTGAAAACCTAAATTGAGTAGGAACATGTAGAGATTTATTCAAAAGTTTAGATAAACTACAAGTTTATAAATGAACTCTAAGTTCTAGTTTTAATTTTGATGCAATATTTTTTTTTGGTTAACCGACCAATTGAAGCTTGCCCTCTGAGCCAAGTAGAGGTACTACTTCAACCAGGCTATACCTAAAATATGAGTCCCACTACATTAGGGGGCCTAATACCACGTCCCAAGGCTCATACCTAAAATACTTTAAGAGTTTTCTATTTTAAGCATTTCTCAATAGTATCGAACCCGAGACGCTTGAGGAAGCATGTCCCAAATGCCCTGCGCCTCAACTGCTGGGTTGCCCTTGAGGACAATATCGATGTAATGTTAAACAAAAAAATCTTAATTTGAAAGTAATTATGAAGTCATCGAAATTTTATCATTGTCTCTAGAGTTTTGACATTAAATTCAAACATTTAGGAAGCTAAATTATTTAAATAATTCAAATTAGAAATGGATCTCACCAAATAAAACAATGATATGTTATCATTCAACATTCAAGAAATGAATAAATCTCTACATGAACCTATCCAATTTAGATTTCCAAACTCATTCCAACATTAGTTTAATTTTTTCAAAAAAACAAAAAATAAAAAACTCAACCCAACAACAATTTAGTCTTTTTTTCGTATTCGATTAATCAAGAGATGGTTATGAACATGAATTTTGAATTTTTGAAACTTAGTTGATCACCTACGATCTTTTAAATTTTAATGGTGAAGATGTTTCATAAAAACTTTTATAGTCAAAGGTATTTTTGAAACTTTTTAAAGTTCATGAGCATTTTTTAAACAAAACTTTAACGGTTTCCATCCAACTTTAACAACAAGGGTATTTTTGAAACATTTTGTAAAGTTCAAGTGTATTTTTAAAAAAATTTCAAAGTTTAAGGGTAATGTTGACAAAAATCCCATAGTTTAGGGGTATGTTTGATATTTTAATATATGTTTTAATCTTCTATTGAAATGTTCAAACATCAATTGGTTCTATGGTGTAGTGGTTAGCACTCTGGACTTTGAATCCAGCGACCTGGGTTCGACTCCCGGTAGGACCTATTTTTAAATTTTGTCCAAACAAAATAGTTTAAATTAACTTGTTTAGCCAGTACATCTCCTGCCTTATTACAAACCACTAAAATTGGAGGAAGCCATTCAAACTTAGATTCAAATATCTCTCAAGACTTTTCCTTATTGCCATTTCTTCAAAGGACATTGACAAGTTCCTATAACTCGCTCTATACCCAACAAATTTTGGTCTTCCTTTTCAATCCCTCACTATCCCACCTATCCAATCTTCACTTGTTTTGAGATGGAGAGATGCATCCAAATTCAACTTCCAGTATTTATTAGAGAATATAGAATTCTACCTCAAAATTTATTGTCAATAAGAGGATTTTTTTCTTTTTAAATGCTTGTTGGACTCTCTAGTTTTCCAACGTGAAATAATTGTGAGATCATAACATGTCTCATCAAGATGGTGTTTCTGACTTATCAATCTTGAATCGGATCTCAATTTCATTTTTATTGAAACGATACATGTTTGGGTTTTATGGATTCTGATACCATATTAGAGAGTATAGAGTTTCACTCCAAAATCAATTGACAATAAAGGAAGAAACTGAAACTCATATCTCTCTCTTTTAATGTTTGTTGAGCTTTCCAATTTTTCAACGTGGGATTATGTGAAATCCTAACAGTATTAACAACCAGGTGCACTCCAATTTTTAACGGCAACTGATTCTGAATCTCTTAAGTACCTCAAAAAGAAAGTTTGAATAAATATTGATCCACTATTTGAAATGTGATTTTTAATTAGTTTATTTTTTAAATCAAGATTCCTTTATGAGAAAATCAACGAGCCTTTCATATTACTAGCTCATAAATGTCATATTTTTTCGTGAAATTCTAGTGTCCATTAATCAACCTCAAAGGACAACATGATTAATAAAACAACATATTTAGAAACGTAGTAATATGTAGAACTAAGAGAGAGGCTCCTAAAAAATAATAAATAATCAATAATAAAAAATAAAAAATAAAAATAAAACTATGAGAAAGAATAAACAATAGTTTTATTTCTCCTTTTCTGTGAGTTATTATTTTTCCATTCTAAATTGATGTTTTTTAGTTTGTCCATGCCTATTATGTTTAAGTGAATTTATCTTTAGCCACATATTTACTTATATTTGCAGAATAATTTCTAAAATAATTTATCTATAGCATATCATTTTCTATCGATAACTCAATCAGTGATAGAACGAGTCTCTTAATGATAGAATTCAATCAGTAATATAACTTAATTTGGATTACCGACTACAAATGAATTAATTTTAATCTTGTACTATAGATAGAAATACTTAGCCCTCTTTTATTATACATGCAAAATGCCCTATGTTTAATAATGATTTCCAATAAATAAATAAATAAATAAATATATATATATATATATATAGTGGGTTTTTTTAATAAGAAAATTATAATTGTCAAAATTTTAGAAAAATACAAATACACCAAAAACCAAACCAAACGATGACTTCGATAAAGTTAAACAAATTGAAAACAATTAAATAAAAATAATTAAAAACAATAAATTTGAAATATTTTTAAAAAGTAAGTATAATTAAAATAGAAAGGTTAGAATTTACAATACACAACAAATTTTCTTATATTTAATTGTGAATCCAAAAAATATATACCATTTACCTCTATCAATAATTATTTTGATGTTCTACACATCCCTGACCATCCTCGGATACATTAATCAAAAATATTTTTGTAATTTATCCTTCCTACATATACACTTCGATTTTATTTTTTAACTGGTAAGAAATTATTTTTTAATAAGTAACCACTTTGAATTAAACCTATAATCCTTTGTGATCTCCAAAATTACAGTTTCACCACTTCAGTTCAAAATTACTACCATTGTGAAGTGATGCTATCTTCCAACCGTTTCTCCCGGTAGCTAGTGATAGATATGTATTTTCAACAGAAACACAGATTTAAATTCCCAAACAAATTTACAGACCTTCAACTGAATCTCCCAATTTACAATCATTAACATAATTAGAAGAAGAAGCTAGTTAAGACCAGAACTTAAATAATACTCCGAGAAAAAAAAAAAAAAAAAAAATCACCTATTAATTGGTGCAAGAATTGTATAGACCAACAAGAATGTGACAATTACAATTGCTCCTGCTAGAGTAAATCTTGGGCTGGTCCACAACATCAGATTTGATCTCTCTGTTCTTTTTATGGGATCTACTTCTTCAGACAATGGATAATCTGACCTCCACGGATTCCAGCTTACGTATTTGTCCGGCGAGAAATTGGAGAAGATCGTCTTTTTACCTCGCTTTTTGAACTTCAACCAAGCCTTGTCCCAATCTGTTGAGAGCTTATCACCTGATTGACATAATTGGTAATCAGTATGAAAATTGTTCATTAGATCTTTGATGTGATTCAAGAAATTGTTGTTTAGCTTCATGCCTTGCAATTTCCTTATCATTCCCCAGCTGAAAACTTCGCAGGCAGTGGACTCAATGGCCCCAATAAGGGCTGGGCCAATGAAAAGTGGACATGGGAAACATTTACTTTTTTTTTTTTGATATCCGTGACTATCCGGGTCAGCTTGCGCATACCTCAACTAATGTCACGGGACATCCTGTTTGACCCTACAACATTTAAAAACCTTTACTTTTATGTTATGTAACTTTAACATCAATGCTAAAGGTAAACTTGATCCTACTACATACATTTGACATGAAAAATTCAAATGCACTCAAGTTAATCCAATCTAAGAGGCAAGGATACAAATCTGACACGGGCAGTGGATATGTTCTTTTTAATAACCTAAGACACGGAGACATTATTAAAATATACATTTTACAAATGTATATCAATTTTGTAAATAATGTATATCAATTTTGTAAATGAAAACTCAAAGTTAATAAGTTTATATATTTATATGCTTAAAAAATAAGATTGATGTATTTTTTTCTCATAATTTATTATTTTTTGTCCTCGTTTTTAATATGCTTAACAAGTTTTTGATTCGCGTCTAACAAAAACTGGATATATTGACTTTGTACAACTAGTGTCTAATACATATCTAAGTGTTCGATACGTGTCCAACATGTGTAAGAGTGTCCAAGGGTCGGACTTGTATCCATGTCAAATACACTAATCATAGTTAAACTAAAATGTTGCTTCTTAGCTTCCAATGAGGTCCAAATGTAAAGGGCTTCGGATGTTTGAAAATACTCTTCAAATATCAAGTCTTGAATTCAAATCATTTAAAACTCTCATTGTCTCTCGAAATCAATCTTGAACTGAGCAAAGCCTCAAAGAAACAAAAAGAAGATTCAAAATTACAAGATATATAAAGAAAATTGGCAATATGTATCCTTTGACTTCTCATGATATATAAAGAAAATTGGCAATTTGGATCCTTTGACTTCTCATGAGGATCTAATACTTTTAAAACCTAGCTGATGATACTAAAAGTGAGAACCATCATGGAGTGGCCTAGTGGTCAAGGGGCTTGGAGAACTAAGAGGTAAAAGGTTCCATCCATGAGGCCACCTATCTAAGAATTAATTACCTACGGATTTCCTTGGCATCCAAATATTATAGGGTCGGAAGGTATGACAATGGTCGAGGTGCATACAAGTTGGCCATTAATCTTACTAGCAATGCTAGAACAACTAACATATCAAGGAGAGTAAGCCAGCTTTTTATAATTAGAGAAAGCAAATCAGTAGTTATATGCATTTATCTGAGCCATCAAAAGCATTTTGATCAAGAACATTATAACACTCCACTTGATTTGAAAATTCAGAGATGGAAAGCTGTTTGTCTTGATTTACCAGGTGAGATTTCCTTGCAAGTGAGATGCAATGGATCCTTACTAATACTCAAAACGCATTAAATCAAATCTTAAACCTAATTTCAAAAGAAACAGAATTATAGAACTCAGCACCATTACGTAAATCCATTCCTACTTCCTCCAGTTCGACTCAATTTGACGGAGAACCAATCTCAACACTAATTTACTTTCAGCCTCTAAACCATTTCGAATAGTTTATCAAACAGATTTTCCAGTTGATTCTTATCTATATCTATCGAAGATCAAACTAAAATCCAAAATGCAGCTATAAAGATTTCCTCGCGGAAGCAGAAACCAGTCGATCACAATAAAACTTAAAATAAGTAAAATAGAGAAAAGGAAAACGATGTCATACGTATTTGGTCATCATTATCGTCATCTTTTCGCGGATCCTTGGAGCTTCTTCCTGAACACAGAGGAATCGCCGGCGAGAAGTTACATGCAGAAGAAGAAGAAGACGATGAAGACGGGGAAGATTTCCGTTTGTTTCTCGAGAAAAAACTACGAGTTGAGATTATGGTTCCGATTAGCATCGCGGCATGGATTTCAATTCCAGATTGAAACCAAGAACTCGAACCCTAGTCTGTATCCACTGATTCACGAAGCCTCAGAATCTGTACCGGCGAACTTGAAAGCCTCAGAATCTGCCACGTCCGAATCATCGTTTTTTGTAGGGCCCGTTAAATTCCACGTCTGACTATTTTGGGCTTTGTTTTTGAGCATGTATGTATTGGGCCGAGCCGTCCAGCTGCTCTTGCACTGGCCCAGCCTATTATAAAAGAGTATGATTTGGGTGAGCCCCCTGCCAAATTGCAATTCATTTGGGCCATAAATTTTTTTTTTTTTTTTGTGGCTGATATTAAAAAAATAAAATAAAATTTGTGGCTGATATAAAGCCACACCAGCAACTGCATTGGTAGGGATGCAGCCTAAGCTGCACCCAAATCATACTCATTATAAAATATTTGAGAAACTCAAATCTATAAAAAAAAATAATTATAAATATAGTAACTTTAAAAGAAAAAAATAGCAAATACAATCATTAATATTAATGAGCATTTTCATATACTTTCTTATATTATTGATATTAATTACTATTTATAATAGAGTATTTATAAATATTTTAAAATTTGTCTACATTTATCGCAATGACAATCATGAATTCAAATTCATTATTCTCACAAGTTTAATATAAATGAATTATACATATTACTCCAACAATAATAAAATGAATATACTTGTGATACATTATTTTATAGAATATATTTTTGTTTTACATTAAATTTAATTATATGTACTTTTAAATCAACTTTTATATTAATACATTTTACTCTTTTGAATTAGATGATTTAAATTATAAAGTCACAATGGTACCTTTTATTTTATACAATTAAAATTTGAAATCATTAAGGGTGTATTTTGGCCACCAATAATAAATGGGAGAATGGTTTCAAAAAAAAAAAAAAAAGAATAAATGAGAGAATGAGAATGTAGATGATTTATGGTATTTGGGCCACCATGAATCATTCGTCCCATAATTACGTTTTCAAATCATATTTTTTTCTTTCTCCTCTTAACTACTTTTATTCTCTCCCCAACAACAACAACGTTTATATATCACATCACTGTTTTTTTTTTTATCATACTTATTATTTTATTTTTCTCATAATTATTCTCTTTATTCGAAAATTAACACACAAGTAATTATTTTCCCTATAATCATTTCATTCATCATAAAGATAAACAATTTTCCTCTTATAATCATTATCTTCTTTATTCTCCTCGTAATTCTCATTTTCCCTTAATAATTATCATTTTCCTTCTTTCAAACACACAAAAAACGTGTCTATAGCTTTTCCCATTTTGAATTGTAGACAATTTTACAAAACTAAGAACATTAGACCCAATTGTAAAAAGCTTCTTTTTTTTTTCAACTATAATTGGGTATGAAAAATTCATATTATGGATCACACTAACACGATTCAACTATTATTTTTGTTGGCAATTATAAAAATGTTATTTGAAATAAAATAAATTGCAATTTAACTTTTTTTTAAAAAGCAATAATTAGAAACGAACGATGCATTTTAATTTTGAAGAAAAGACAAATAAAATAGATAAACGAATATTACATTTATGACCCTACACCATTGCCTTGTTTGGCAAAACTCGAGCCCTCGCCCCCACGCCGCGGCCCGCACGTTTTATTGTTTGAGAAAAAAAAAAAAAAACAATTTTACTCACATGTGGCAGTTATCTTGCCACGTGTAACTTGACTAAGTGGTGTACGATAGTTGATGACTGGCACAGTAGGCCCCACCCAGTCCCAGGAAATACAAGTGCACAACTGGATTGAGACAAATGTTTAGGTCAATGTCTAATGTTAATGTCCACATACGTGGCCTCGTAGAGGTCACAAACTATTTTTCTTTCCTTTCTCTTTTTAATTTGTTGCGTTTAAAATAAAGTAAAATGTAGTATATATCTTAGGTTCGACATGATCTAAATATTTTTTAGTAACCATTCTTTAAAAAAAAATCAATAAACAAATATGGGTCATTGGATCTCGTGGTCATCAATGGATCCTGCGTGTAATTTCCTTAATGTAATGTAATGGATATGGAGACCACTTAGGTAAATAAGAGGCAGCTTGTTCGTCATATTTAAGGAAGATTTAGTTTGATAATTTATTAATTTAACTTCAAAAACCTACATCCAAACGATTTTTTATATTTTTTTACTTTATTTTCTTTATTTGTACGGCTCGTACAAGTATTTTGAGTGTTTGTATGTTTTTTACTTTACTTCTATATTTACTTTATTTTAAAAATCAAATTCACATGAAAATTAAAACAATCAGTTTAATGATATATTGAAATTTAAAATTCGATTAATTGTTATTTTAGTTTTTTTTTTTTTTGGAATGTTAGTTATCATTTCTTTATGCAATTAATGATTTTGTCATTTTAAATACTAAAAGTATGCATTATTTAAATATCACCAGTAAAAATATTTAATTTTAAAATATAAGAATCAAATTAAAATTATGTCAAAATTTAAAGATAAAAATGTTTTTTCTTTTTTCTATTTTTTTTTTTTTCGCATGAATATGGTTGTACGAGAATGAGAGTAGCTCCATCTCAAATTAAAAGAAAAGAACGAAAGCAACAGAGCCGAGAATTAGTGGTCCAAAATGAGTCGCTTGTTGCCATCCCAAATCTGTGGTGGGCCCCACTTCATACCCTGTTTCCCGATTTATTAGGCCAAAACATCGGCGATCCTGTCTCCTTGCACTTCAATTTTATTTTATAATTAGTTTTTGATAATTACACCTTATGGAGTTGAGAGTTTTTTTTTTTTAATTTTTAATATATACTAGCCAAAACTATTTTTGTCTTACATTTATCACATTACTAAAATGGTTTATAAAATGGTTGGTGTTGTATTGATTTAATTGTTTGATAATAATTCAGTTTAATATAATTGTCACAAATTCAAAATTGAAAATGAATATTTGACTCTAATTTATTCAAGAACAGTAATATTCTATGTAAAGGTAAATTTATTTTTTTTAAATAACATAAATTTAAAAATAAATTTAGAAGAAAACATACTAGGAATAAAAGTGAGCATTATTAAAATGATTTTTACAAAGAAATTAGGGAAGGAGAACCACAACCCTACATAAATGATACTATTACTATCAATTCAAGATAAAATCCAATCCATGACCATGAAATTGAAATGAATTATCTTTCTTTTTTTTAATACAAATTATGAAAGATGGACCATAAAATCTACACGTCACACCTACTCTCAAACTAAATGAGAGATAAATAACAATTTTCAAAATTGAATTCGGTGTCGAACTCGATTATCATTAAACAATAAAATCAATCCACTATTATTAGATTATCACTAATAAAGATAAACAACCGAGGACCAATATGTTTAGTATATTAAAAGATAAAATGTTGAATAAGTAATTTTCTAAATATTTAAATAGAGTCTACGACGAGGAGTGGATATCCAATAGGCGATTAAATTGTTTTAACGAACGGTACCAAGTGGGCAACCAAACGAAAGGCGTCAAAATTTCGATCCACAGGTTTTTGCCCGCCATTGTTACCTACCTTCCTCCTTGTAAGCTCCGATTCGGCTTTCTTATGCTTGATTCACTTCATGAACTCCAAAGCTTCGAATCTCCAACCTTCCATGGCGGCCTCCACTGCTCCAGATTCCTCCGGCAAGAAGGTTCGCAAGCCCTACACCATTACCAAGTCGAGAGAGAGCTGGACCGAAGAAGAGCACGATAAATTCCTCGAAGCTCTTCAGCTGTGAGTTTCTTTACCGTGTTATCTAAGAAATTTCGTGTCTACTGATTCTATTTTTCTTCAAGTAGCATTTAAGTTCGATTTGTGTGTTTCTCAGAAGCTAATTAGTGTTTGAAGTTTGAATTGCTTTTATGCGGTTATGATGTCTAGGTTATGTGGTTTGAGGATTTGAACTTCAACTCGTCTTAATCGCGGTGTTTAATTTTAGCGTTTCGGCTCTTCGTCATTCCACAACGCTTAATTTCGTTTCATCTGAACTGTATTTCGTTTAAGCACTATAGAGCTGTGATTTTATTGCTCTGGAATCGGAGTTTTGGTTAGTTTCGTTGTCAATTTGCGTGGAATCAGAGCATTGAAAGCTCTGTAGTTGTGATTTTTTCTAACCTAGAATTGGCGTTTTTTGAGGCATTTTACGAGTTAGTTCTAGAGATTCACTAGCATAGTAGCTGAAGAAAATGGAAGGAGATAAGTTAATTATCACGGATTGGCCTAGTAGTCAAGAGGGGCTTGTGAACTCAGAGGGGATGGATTCAATCATGTTGTCCACCTACATATGAAATAATTTCATACGGGTTTCTTTGACATCTAAATGTTATAGGATCAGTCGGTATGTCCGGTGAGAATAGTCGAGGTGTGCGTAAACTGGTCTGGACACTCATAACTCACGCTTATAAAAAAAGATTTTGTAAAGTCAAACGGTATATCCCATGAAAAAGAATAGTAGAAATGCGCGTAAGTTGGCTGTGCCCTCACGGATATAAAAAAGAGAGGATAAGTTTACAAATTCTGCAATTTTTAGAACCTGTGTCAAAATTTCAGGTTTGATCGTGACTGGAAGAAAATTGAAGATTTTGTAGGATCAAAAACAGTCATTCAGGTGAAAGACGGACAATTTGGTTTGTTGGAGCTTTTGCTCTTTGATTTCTCCCCACAACACGTTCTTTACTCTACAGTTGATACTGCAGATTCGGAGTCACGCCCAAAAATACTTTTTGAAAGTCCAAAAAAATGGAGCGATAGCACATGTACCTCCACCACGCCCAAAACGCAAGGCTTCACATCCTTATCCACAAAAGGCATCAAAAAATGGTACGGCTACCTGATTCATAAGCGAAACTTGTACTACAAGGTTCCTAATCTGTAACTTAATTAACTCAAATTCAACAGTATTGGAACCGTTGCAAGCGTTGATGACTTGTACTTCTTTAGTTAATACTTTAGCACCTGGATACTCCCCTTGGGACGCCACTTCGACAATGATTAACCCTTCATCGAACAAATTCATGCAACCACAAGATGAATTTATGAATCTTCACAGATCAGAAGGTACACTGTACACATACTTATCTCCTCCCCCCAAAATTTTCAATGTAGTTGACTTGCATTGTAAACTGGTCTCTGAAGCCCTTACCTTTTAATGTGGCGTTACAATTCAGCTGATATAACTTCCGAAGGGACACCGATGATCAGTAGTAGCAGCCTCAATGGCATTGGAAGGCCTCATATGAGAAAGCAGGGTAAACAAGCTCCTGCGCTTTGCGGTAACATTCTAAATTGATTATTATATAATGTTAACTCAAAGGACAACTAGATGGCTTGGTAGGCGTTTAAAAGTAAAATGGGGATCTAACTTTTTATCTATTTGGAATTCAGCAGGCATACCAGATTTTGCTGAAGTCTATGGCTTCATTGGGAGCGTTTTTGACCCAGACAGTAAAGAACATGTGAATAAACTCAATGAGATGGATCCCATCAACTTCGAAACAGTGAGTTTGAGAATCTCTGATTGTGCATTCTAAGTATAGTTGGTGACTTTATTGTATATGAATAATCATCCAGGTTTGGACCTATGCACAATTATATATCATATTGTGCTTGTTTATATTCCTTCATAGTTGCAGCTATGCTGATCACTAATGATTCCACTGTAATGCGTGAAAAACACCCTTATGGAAATTACCTCAAGAATTAGCTCATAATTTCAATTGTTGACTTGCAGGTTTTGTTGTTGATGAGAAACCTCACTTTTAACTTGTCCAGCCCTGACTTTGAACCACTTGTAAGTCTGGCATATTTCTATTCTCCATGCATGTATGCATGTGTGTGTGTATATATATCTGCATCAGGGTACTTGAAATGCAGTTAGATTTTCAGTTATAAATTCTCATTTCATTCATAGAGTGGAATGTGAAGTGTGTAAATAGGTAATTATTTAATAGTTGGGGTTCCATCTCAAAATCATTTGACAATGAGTGGAATAACTCATCTATCTTATAAATGCTAGGAGGTCTCCTCACCTTTTCAATATGGGATCCTCAACATGCCTCCTTAAGATAGTGTCTCTTTGAATTCACCAATCTTAGATCAAATCTATATTTCATTTCAAATGAACAACATATAATTTAAATTGTATGTGAATGCACATGCTCATTTTAAAAATAGATGTACATCAAAATCAACATAAGATTGAAACCGTGTGTGTGATCATCAATTTCATTATAGAAATGTCAAATCTTAGATAGCATGTGATTCCATCTCAAAACCAATTAGTAATGAGTGGATTAGTCCATCTATCTTATAAATGCTAGGAAACTCCTCAATTTTTCAATGTGGGATCCATTTGGTGCTATTTAACCTTCGAATTGTTTATTTTTTTTTAGGGAATTGATCAAAGTCTGCTAAAATTTACATATGCATTTTTTAGCAGCTTTCTATCAATAAATAGTATGCTGCCTCTCTGAAAATGTGTACGAGCACTATTGCGTGTTAACGCTGGAAAATATGATCCTTAGAAACTGACACTGTAACTCCCACATTGAAGGAAAACATGCTAAAGGCTCTGATTGATACTCGATTTTGAATTGAATAGTAACTTGTTTTCCTCACATGGTTTAACATTTGAAAACGTTCTAAACGGTTTCTATGTCGTTTTAACTGTTTTGTTTCAGAGGACTGTGTTGTCAACCTATGATATGAATACAAAAACAGTGGCAGTAACTGCTGGAATGCCTACGAAGAAGCATACAGATGATATATCCTGTTGAATTACTTACTACCTAAAACTAGCTCATTACCCCTTGTATCAGCTCTGATCTACTCTGCCTGTTAATCGTCGAAGTCAGAGCGGTGGAAAGCCCGAACAACCGAACCAGGGCAGATTGGTCTCTACTGATTCTTCTGAGGCTCCGTGGGTCCTCATCTTGGCACCTTACCAAGGCTCATACTTCACTGGTTTGGCCTATAACCAATTGTATATTTTTGTAAGATCTGTTTGATAAATTGTCTTTTGCTAATAAATACAGCGCGTTAACTGTCCGCGACTTGCGAGGGTGTTTATCGAGTGGGCTGTTGCACCAAAATGTGGCTCGTTTGACGTTTTCAGAATGGGATCGATGGGATTGGCGTCTTTCTTGTGCTTAAATAGTTCAAAGTAAGTGTAAATTTATGTTATTCTTATTTAAGTTCATACCCTTTTTTTGTAGGCTGTTTCTTTGCCAAGCACCCTGAAAGAAGAAAATGGGCTTGTAATTATAATAGCAATGTGTTACTAAATAATTTTCCTTCCCTTACGGCACTAATTTTCTCGTTTGTTCAATGTCTTGGCTTTCGTTACTTGTATGATATGTCATTTTTATGATTAAAATAGTGATTGGGATGAATGATATCATTTTAGTATAAATTTAGTTTTTTCAGTTACTAAAGGGGGACTCGAGCCTCTAATTTTCTTATTCTTATTATAGAATTTACTAGACAATTATTTTGCTTTTATTTTAGTTAATTGGTTTTTTATTAGTCTGTTTATCAATTTGCTATAATAGTCAAAAGGATGTTCTGTTTATTTTATTTTATTTTTTCATTTTTTGAATTGGTGAAGTATTGAAACCTCTGTTAATCGAAGTATTTTAAACGATTAAAATAATCCTACCTCTCCATTGAATGATCCCTTCCATGACCATTTTGTTGTTGAAGAAAGTTTGTGGTTTAATTTCAAGTGGATAGAATGTTTTCAAATTTCATTAAAGTTTTCTGAACTACATTAAAATGTTAAAATTGACACATAGTTTAAATTAAAGCTCACAAAATGGTCCATCAAAATCCGCAAATTTGCCAACATAAACATAGCTTAATTGACCTAAAGTTTGTGATATTGACTTTGAGACAGGAAGTTCATTTTTGCATCAACAAATATCCTATTTATTCAAATTGCATCAAATATTAAACCCCACTTGTTTAAATGCAATCACAAAGATGATATCAATACAATGTTGAGGTTCCTCGGACATATTGACATTTCTATAATGAAATTGATGATCACACACACGGTTTCAATCTTAGGTTGATTTTGATGTACATCTATTTTTAAAATGAGCATGTGCATGCACATACAATTTAAATTTTATGTTGATTATATATATATGTGTGTGTGTAATATAGATTCATTTTAGTTCCTCTATTTTCAAATATTTTTATCATTATTCGCAAAATTTAATGCAAATTTGACACATAAAAGACCCATTAATACAAAGGTGTGTAAATACTTCAAAATGTTTATTGACGATTTTGTATTGAAATTGTGATTTAAAAATAAATAAATTTAAGGTTATTTTCAAAAGAAGAGGTATCATAGACATCTTGAAAATATAGAGATTAAAATACCTAACAATTGAATTCATGAAAACTAAGTTAAATGAACTTTAACTTTATAATAACTTTCATTGTTTGGTTGAACACCAGTGTCACAGATTTAATCTCGAGAATCGGTATTGTCCTCTTCCCTCTCGATATGTACTTAAAAATAATAATATTATTATTATATATGCATCTCAATTAAAAGATAAAAAATTCAAATATTTATCAAAGACGACGGGAGAGAATGATGAATTGATAGGATTTAAACCTAAAAGTTCGGAAGCTTGGATTGCAACAGACCTTAAATCAGCAAATAATGGGCCCATAACAACGAGGCCGAAGCCCATTGATTATAAAACCCTAACTTCACCGAACATCAACACTATAAAAGCTCTTCCATTTTCGTCATCTTTTACAGAAACCCTAGTTTGTTCTGGCTTGCACAAAACCGCCAAAAATGGCCGCCGCTGCCGCTCGCCCTCTGGTCGTCGTCCAATCTCTTGAAGGCGATATGGCCACCGATTCTGCTCCGTCGGTGCCATTGCCGGATGTTATGAAAGCTTGCATTCGGCCGGACATTGTCAACTTCGTTCACGCCAACATCTCCAAGAACCGCCGTCAACCCTACGCTGTGAGCAAGAAAGCCGGCCATCAAACCTCCGCCGAGTCATGGGGAACAGGACGAGCCGTTTCTCGTATTCCCCGTGTTCCCGGCGGCGGTACTCACCGCGCCGGTCAAGCAGCTTTCGGAAACATGTGTCGTGGTGGACGAATGTTTGCTCCGACGAAGATCTGGCGACGATGGCATCGCAAGATCAACGTGAATCAAAAGAGGTACGCTGTTGTTTCCGCCATTGCTGCTTCTGCTGTTCCTTCTTTGGTTATGGCTCGTGGCCACCGGATCGAGTCCGTTCCGGAGCTTCCTCTTGTGATTAGCGATTCAGCTGAAGGAATTGAAAAGACCTCTTCTGCAATTAAGGTTTTGAAGCAGATCGGTGCGTTTCCTGATGCGGAGAAGGCGAAGGATAGCCACGCGATTCGAGCTGGGAAGGGTAAGATGAGGAACCGTCGTTACATTTCGCGAAAAGGTCCTTTGATTGTTTATGGAACTGAAGGTGCTAAGATTGTTAAGGCTTTCCGTAACATTCCTGGTATTGAGTTGGTGAATGTTGAGAGGCTGAATCTTTTGAAGCTTGCTCCTGGTGGTCATCTTGGGAGATTTGTCATCTGGACTAAATCTGCTTTTGAGAAGCTTGATTCCATTTATGGATCGTTTGAGAAGTCGGCTGAGAAGAAGAAGGGCTATGTTCTCCCAAGGGCTAAGATGGTTAATGCTGATTTGTCTAGGATTATCAATTCTGATGAGGTTCAATCTGTCGTTAAACCCATTAAGAAATCTGTGAAGAGACCTTCTTTGAAGAAGAACCCTCTCAAGAATCTCAATGCCATGTTGAAGCTTAACCCATATGCTAAGACTGCAAAGAGAATGTCTTTGTTGGCTGAGGCACAGCGCGTGAAGGCTAAGAAGGAAAAGCTTGACAAGAAGAGGAACATCATTCCTAAGGTATCTCTTGATTATTGTTTTTAATGTCTTAATTGTTCCAGTGCCAGGATTTTTAAATGGGATTCAATATTCTGATGTAGTAAGATGATAGGTTTAGGAACCGTATCTATTTTCACCCATGCATTTAACTCTCACTTGTTGAAATTGCTTTATACTCAGTTTGGTTGCTTGATTTTAAAAGATGATTATATGATTTGTAGAATGATATCATTTTTTGCCCTCAACTTGTTGGTAGATTAGAATTGGGTGCTGGCTAGTTTTAGTGGTTTTTTCTCTTAGATATCAACTCATTTATATTATCAAATGCATATTCTTGATTGATACATAGCAGATGTTTCCTTTGACATCGATGAAGCATCAATGAATTTGTGATTTATTTTTTCTTGGAACTAACTGATTGCCAATTGGGTAGTTTCCTAAGTTGACTCACCTGTTTTATAGCTCAATTTGACCTGGTATTTTCACCATAGCTTGGAATTAGTCATTTTTCAGCTTCATTTTGTCACATGATTGTGGCTTATACTTGTTCATGTTGAATTTAGAGTCAATTTCTACTCTTGATATTGATCTTCATCCTTATGGTCATTTATCTTCAGGAGGAGGCTACAGCAGTAAGGGCAGCAGGAAAAGCATGGTACCAGACAATGATTTCCGATAGTGACTACACCGAGTTCGATAACTTCTCGAAGTGGCTTGGAGTCTCTCAGTAATTTTGTTTACTCTTTTTGAAAGCTTTCATAGACCTTAGTTTGTTGATTAAATTTTGTATGCTGCTGCCTTTTCTGTTTTGGGTCATAGAGGAAAGTAGGTGGTGGGTCAGTTATACTGAATGGGATCTTGAGCTTCTCCTCCTACTTCCTTGCCTCTCTTGTCTTGCTGGAAGAGTATTTAATTTTTATAATGAAATTGAACATTTGAAAAACTTAGAAGTCAGTGTTTGATATCAGTAATTTTCACTTGTGGTAAGCTTTGAATCTATTATTTGCTATTTTTATGGGTTTTTTTTATTTGCATACATACTTTGACTATCCACGAATTACTTTGATCTTTCAGATTCTTTGACCATTATTCTAACCATAAAGGTTATTGATACATTAAATAGAAAGATAATAGCCTGGTATAACTATACGTTCGTTTTTGCAATGAATGTTAATGCTATTAGACCATATTTGAATTTTGACGAATAAATAATCTTGACAAAAATTGTGGAATGGTCGAAGGCTTGAATTTTGCATGGTGCTTCCTTTTTAGTCCTTTGAGACTTACATGGGACATATAGACATTTCTTGCGTCTTCATTCTTTTGATGTCTTCTAATTTCTAGTCTGGTGTGGTCTTGGACTTGAATATAGTTGAGTGAAGTTTTGAATTCTCGGTTTCTTAAAAAATTAACACAATTTTGATTTTATATTTTTCAACTCAATTAAGATGTCTAGTGTCATCTATACTCTAACCCTGTCTTGCCTGATGGATGGTGTAGCTTTATATCTTTAAATTTTCATTACTAAATTACTTTGATGTTTTGATGTACCAAGTTTGAAGGATTTAATGTATTTCGCTATTTGTTTATATTACACTGTACTAGGGTTTTTTTTTGTTTTTTTTTTTTTTTTTTTTTTTTTAAAAATTTAGACCCAAAAAACAATATATGGAGTTGATATATTGGCAATAGTTTTTTTTTTTGAAACAATATGTTGACAATAGTTAATTTTGAGACGACCTCTATATTGTTCACTTCAGCTCTTTATCTTTAAAAATGACTTATCTAGTTTTTTTTTTGTTAGATGACTAATCTAGTCTATTTTGTGTAAGTTTTGTCTAGTTCATGTTTGTAAAATTGTTGTAACAATTTTGGGAGTGTTTGGGTCATCAAGAATAAAGGAGAGAATGAGAAGGGAGATGATTTTCTGTGTTTAGGTCATCGAGAATCATTTTTTCCACAATCACTTTTTTCGAAAATTATTTTTTTCAATCTTCTCTTACTTTTATTCTCTCTTCAATAATTTTTCATATATCACTATTTTTCATTTTTGTCATATTCATTGTTTTATTTTTTTCATAATCATTATCTTTTTTTTAAACACAAATAATCATTTTCTTCGTAATCATTGCATTCATTTCAAATACAAATAATCATTTCTTTCATAATTATTCTCTTTCTCATTTGCCCTTAGGATGTGTTTGGGACAAGGGGGTTAGTAATGATTACGTGGGGAATAGTGGGGAGAATAATTATAGAGGAATGATTATTTGTATTTGAGGTAAATGTAATGATTATGGAAAGAATGATTATTTGTGTTTAGGATGAAGATAATAATTATGAAAAAAATAATATAATGAATATCATGAGAGTGAAAAATAGTGATGTGATGTATAAAAAGTTATTGGAGAAAGAATACAAAGTAATTAGGAGGACAATAAAAAAAGTGATTTTTGAAGAATGTGATTATGAGAGAATGATTTTTGGTGGCCCAAACATGGAGAACCATCCCTATTCTCATTCTCCTTATTCTTGGTGGCCCAAATACTCACTTAATCATTACCATTTCCCTTCTTCCAAACATCTTTTAATACTATAAATTATTCTCCTCATAATCACGTTTTTAAAAAATATTTTTTAATTCTCTTCCTAACTTGTTTATATTCTTTCTCCAACAAATTTCTACATCATTATTTTTCGTTTCATCAACAACTTATTTGATATATTTTTTATTCTTTCTCCTCATAATCATTTCATCCCTATTCTTTCTATACGTTCTTATCAATATCAAATTCGATATCGATAAAATGTTGACATCATTATTTTTCACTTGTGTTAATAAAAACGTTGTAGGTTAATTTGTTATGGTTGACCAAGAAGAGGCCTACACTTATTACGTTCTTATTTGGGCCCTTGACGGCCGATATATCAGCCCAGACCAAAATATGAAAAGATGAGCTACCTAACGATCCAGTATTTTATTGTAAGATGCAAGGATTCAAACCGGATTTATTTATTTTTTTAAAAAAATCATGTTATTATGTCATTAACTTTATATTTAAGGAGGATTTAAATTGAAGATTTACTAAGTCCTTCTTAAAAAACCATATCCATTTGAGTTTTTTTAAACTACCTTAAACAACTCTTCATTTTTAACCGCTCAATTTTAATCATTCGTTTATAATTCCTCAATACCAACTACTCATTTTTAACTATTAATTTCTAATCTATCAAAATAAATTATTTTTAACCATCCACTTCTAATTTTTCTTTTTTTAATTACTCAAAATTACTACTCATCTTAAATTCACGTACAAACGAAGTTTTAACTCTAGCTCTACAAAAAAAAAAACATTCAAATGAGTTTTTTGCTACAATTCTTAATTTTTAACTACTTAAATTAACTTTTCAAGCTAACTTCTCATCCAAAAACCCTTTTAACACCCTTACCACTTACCCCCAATTTGTATTAAAGAAAAAAAAAAAAAAAAAGCAATCAACAAAAAATGGAAATATTATCAAATAGATCTAAAATTTATGTTTTATGTAGAGTCGAGTATGACACAAAAGGAGTTTTTCTTAGTTTGATTTTCTTATTTTTGGAGACGGGGAGGAAGAATAGATTCTAATGTTTAAACCTTTTTTTTTTTTTTTGAGAATTTCTAATGTTTAAACTTAAAGTCTAAATCAATTGGGTGTATGTGAAGGTGAAATTTGTAAGGTGCAATTTGCTGCATTTGCCCCCTTTTTGGGCATTCTAGAAAAATTTTGTGACAAATTTAGGTGCAATGGTGCAATTATTATAATCGTTGTGGGCAACTTATTGCAATTTGCAAATATATCGAATTTGATATTGCAAGTGGAATTGTGTGATTTTCATTTTCATTTTCATTTGGGATTTGGTTTATTGGTGCTTTAAAGTAGCTACCAACTTTATCAATATCATTTCCTAAAACAAAACCACACACACACAATACATTTATGAGAATTTTTTTATGAATAACAAAAAAGGAAAAAAATTATCATGTCAACATTTTAGATTTTTTTTTTATAAATATTATATCTTAAAAAAAAAGATTTCATTCCGTTCTGACATTCTAACTCATAAACTAATATTTTAATCGAGTGAAACTCATTGAAATTTATTAAAAATAATGATAATTGAAATATTTTGTTATTTTTAAAAAGTTGCCAAAATGAAAATAAAAATATTAAAATTAACTACCAATAAAATTATTATTATTAACCTCGAGGATAATTTATCAACTAGTAACTAATATGTATATAAAAGTCAAATTTAAGTATAGTTCAACAATATTAGACTTGTATTTACCATCTAAAAATGATATCCAAATATTGTTGAGTTAAAAAATGTTTCATTTTGTTTAGAGCAATACTCGCTTCCTTTAAGGGTGATGTAGCATCATTTAGTACCACAAAATTTTTGTTCCAACAATATATTTTAAAAGGAAGTAAAATTTTTTGTGACACTAAATGATACCATGTCAACTGAGGGTTTGACTCCTTATTCACAAGGAGACAAGATTTTTCTTTTGTTTATTTCTATTAGGAATTGTTTAGGGCAAGGAGAATGATAATGATTAAGTAAAGAATGGTAATGAGAAGGAGAATAGGAAGGAGAATGATAATGATTAAGTAAAGAATGGTAATGAGAAGGAGAATAGGAAGGAGAATGATTATGCGGGAATAGTTATTTGTGTTTGGGGTGAAGGTAATGATTATGGAGAGAATGATTATATGTGTTTGAGATAAAGGTAATGAATATGGAAAAAAATAAAATAATGAATATGATGTGAGTAAACAATAATGAAGTGATGTATGAAAAGTTGTTGGAGAGAATAAAAAATAGTTAGGAGAAGAATGAAAAAAATGATTTTTGAAAAACGAAATTACGAGGAGATGATTCTCGGTGGCCCAAATATAGAAAATCATCACCATTTCCATTTTCTCCCTTATTCTTAGCGGCATAAACACCCTCTTAATGATAAATGAAAACTTAATTGATATTGTCTCCCTGTCTCGGAGAGAAGGAAAATTGCAAAAGTCTACCATCTTTTTTCCCAAAATAAATGTCATCAATAGTACTAAAAAAGCGAAGTTTAATGTAGCATTATCTCTAGTATTTATTCATCGACAATGGTAATAATATTTCTACTTAAAAAGTTGATGTCCCAATCAATGACAATGTTATAACTTTTGGTACCCAAAAAGCTATCGACATTAAATTCCCATTGACCGCACCTTACATGATTCTGTATTTTTTTACCATAAATAACATATGTTTTTATTTTCTGTGTTTGGATAACTTTAGAAATTAGGGGTAACTTTTAAGACTGTGTTTGGTTTGCAATATTGATATTTTGAAAATGTAAGGGGCTGTTTGGGCCACAAAAAATAAGGAAAAGAATCAAAATGAGAATTATTTTTTGTGTTTGGGTCACTGGAAATCATTCCTCATCTAATTACGTTTTCTAAAAATAAATTTTTTCATTCTTTTCCTAACTATTTTTTATTTTCTCCAATAACTTTTTATACATTATATCATTATTTTTCACTCACATAATTTTCATTATTTTATTTTTCTCATAACCATTACCTCCACCTTAAACACAAATAATCATTCTCCCCATAATCATTATCTTCAACCCAAACACAAATAATCATTCTCTCCATAATCATTACCTTCAACCCAAACACAAATAATCATTCTCCCCATAATCATTATCTTTCCTATTCTCCTCATTCTCATTCTCCACTTAATCATTACCATTCCCCTTACCCCAAACACACCCTAAATATTGTTCGGTTTAGAATGGAATCTTAAGAAAATATTTAAAATAATATTATATTTGATTATAGTATATTATGACTTTAAATTATTAAACTTTTTTTTATGTAAAAAAAAGATGATTTTATAGTTTTAAATAATTTTAAGATAACTTAATTAAGGGGGTGTTTGGGGAAGGAGAATGGTAATAGTAATGATTATAGGAGGAATGAGGAGGAGAATATGAAAGAAAATTATTATAGGGAGAATGATTATTTTTGTTTGGGGTGAATGTAACGATTATCGAGAAAATGATTATTTGTGTTTGAGGTGGGGGTAATGATTATGGAAAAAATAAAATAATAAATATCATGTGAGTGAAAATAGTGATGTGATGTATACAAAGTTGTTGAGGAGAGAATAAAAAGTAGTTAGAAGAAAAATAAAAAAAGTGATTTTTTTGAAAATGTGATTATGAGGGAAATGATTTTTGGTGGCTCAAACATGGAGAATTATTCTCATTTCCACTCTCCCCTTTATTTTTGGTGGTCCAAATACCTCCTAAATAAAAAAATAAAAATAAAATTTGATACACAAAAAATGTTGATAACAAAAGAATTATGAAATAATATTTTTTATATAAATATGGGATAAAGAGAAATGTTGCAATTTGAATAAAAAGAAATGAGGTGTAAAAATTTTTTTTTTTTAAAAAAGGTAATGATTTTGAAAGAAGTTAAGTATAATTTTTTAAGGAAAGCTATAGTTGCACTTCTTGAGAATATTTTGTGGTGGAATATTGATTTTAGAGAAGCAAAAGCTAAGAAGTTTGTTTTTTGTTTTTTTTTTAAACTGGGTTTATTTGATTGTTTTCATTTGTGAATTTTTTTTGGGATTTAGATGAAATTTAGACTATTTTATATGAGAGAAATAAATAGGAGGAAGAGAGTTAACAAAAAAAAGAAATAATAGCTTAAAAAAAATAAGATAAATAAGATAAATCTAATGAGGGGTGAAGAATGAGAATGTATAAATAAATAAATAAAATCATAATTTTTAAATTTGTATGGAATCCACTAAAATACAAAGCCACTTTCTCAACCTTTGGATTTGGCATTGTTCAAATTTCGAAATCAAATTTCACACATTTTTATAATTTACCAAACAAACGGCAAACCAAACAATATCTAAGAGTGAATAAGTGGTTATGAAAATTTTGAAGTAAGATAAAATTTTGGAGGAAATAAGTAGTTGCAAAAATATTTGTTGAAAGAGAGTTAGGCATAAAAATATCATTTGAATTAAAAGATTATAAGTGGATATGGTAAATAACTGTCGTTTGGATTGAAATATTATATAAAAAGTTGAGAGTAGAAGTGATATACCAACAAGAGGAGAATAGTAGTCACATTTTATATAAGTTTTTTTTTTTTCAACAATAGGGTGAGAGATTGAACCATAACTTCTTGATTCATAGGTTTATAAATATGTTGCCGAGTTATTGTTCTTATTGGCATAAGGTATAAAATATTAAGGAAGTTATTAAAATTTAAATCTTCTTACTCTAAATGTTGTATAAAAAATAGAAATGATATTGTACTTGAGTGTCGTTTGATCTTACAATATTTGAATGTTAAATAAACTTGTAAGAAATTAAATATTACGTTGACTACCATAAATTCAACTCATCATCTCCTAATTGTCAACCACTCTCTCAAACCCTAGGTTATTTCATGATGATTATCATATGAGTGCTATCTTAATAAAAATGTCATTAGTTATATTAAAAAAAAAGTGAAGTATATGTAACACTTAACCTATAATAAAACAAAATTCACTTATAAAAAACAATAAAATTTAATTGAAACTATAATTAGACATTTAAATATTAGGAGGGAGTTCATGCCCTTGGGAGAGGGTGCATGTAGTGTAGAAAGGAAAACTACCAAGTTTCATGTATAAGTGGATCTTCCTTTTATAGGGATTTGCATTAGAGAAAAAAGAGAGATTTACATTGGTCTATGAAGATTAAATATTTTGGGTAGTTGAGAAAAAAGAGAGATCAACATTGGCTATGAAGTTTAAATATTTTGGGTAGTTGGGGAAATATTGATAAAATATTTATAGAAATTCATACATTTCAAGATTCTATCATTTGACTCATATATCTTAAGTAGTCTTCAAACAACAACTACCAATTATTTTACCTATATTTATTACATTAAAAAAATATAACATAATTCGTTATAATAACTAATTTAAACTATTCATTTCTAACACTCGTCTTTTTTTGTTTCAATTTTTTTATTATTATTATTTTTTTTTTACGGTTTTCACTCTAACAATGGTTCAACTAAAAAAAGTGAATTAAAATTTTTGATTGACCCATCAAATTTATTGCACGTTGATTCATATATTTTTCTTTTGAATGTATAAATTGTATCATTCATGTAAAAAACCTTTTTCTTATTGAATTCTAATGCTCCATTCAATTTTTAACAAAAAACTATAGTGACTAAAAAGGCCACGATGATTTCATTGTTCGATGGTAATCTAGTTTAATACTATGAACACAGACTTGAAAAGATATTTGACTCTTAATTCAATTAGCTCAACTTAAGCTAAACCAAACAATCATGCCTATTAAAAAAAAAAATTTCCCATAAAGAAGTTGAGGAAAGGAACATGTGCTAAAATATACCCATATTTGTTTACGGTAGAAAAAACTTCTCAGAACCCACGTAATCCTTCATTCCAACCTCTAATCGAAACAATCTCATCATAATATTTATAGTTCACCAAAAATGAAAATAACATTTTTTTTCCTACAATTCGTCTCTCAAACAAGATTTTTTATAAGTTATATTCAAACCACTCAATTCTTACTTACGGAACTAATCTAACTGTGCAAAAGCCAAACATATCATAAACAAGAATGTACCATATTGAATAATATAATGTATTATAAAGGAAAAAAGAATACATATCATAAACAAGAATGTACCATATTGAATAATATAATGTATTATAAAGGTACCATATTGAATAATATAATGTATTATAAAGGAAAAAAGAATGGCAGTCTAGTCTAGGGAGAGTTGGATGTGTCACAATTGGTGTCTCTATTGGTCTGATTGATTTAACCTCCACACAGCTTTCCTTGTTTTTCTTTCAAACAAACACACAAAAATCAAAGAAATTAAATGAAGTGAAGTTTTTAGTGACCCCCAAAATTTCCTTCTTCAATCCGCCATGGAAATCGACCTCCCACTTTCTCTCTCTCTCCTCTGTTGATCATAGTCAATTTCAAACAGTTATCAGTTTGTTTACCGGTGACCCATTTCCAATCTTCTGAAAATCTCCATTTAGTTTCTTCCCCTATGCTTCTCTGATTGTGTAACAACTAAAGGGTTGTAATGGGTTGATTCTTAACTATCCAATTTCTTCTTTGATTTCCATGGTTTTTGCGAACCCAATGCTGGATCTTAACCTCCTAGTTGTTTCCCCCGATTCGGCTTCCGATTCCGTTGAAATGGTTACCGAGAAGTTTCTGCACTTTCCGGCGACCGGGATGGAAACCGCCGTTAGCTTCAACTCGTCCTCCGTCGTTAACGGCGATCCTTCCAACAGCACCACCGGCGACGAGGGTTCCTCTTCCAACGACGACGAGCCTTTTCCGTTAATGGCGATTCATGAAAGCTTAGCGGCGAAATCGCTCTGTATTTCCGATGACCGTCGCGACCAGACGATGGAGCTCTTCCCGTTAACCGGCGGATTCTCTTCTGGGTTGTGTCCTCAGAATCGGTGGCTGGAGGTTTCTCCGCCGAAATTTAGCGGCGGCGCGATGGAGCGGCGATTAACGACGCCGGTGGCGCAGCCGCAGAAGAGGAAGAATCGGCGAGGTCCGAGGTCGCGAAGCTCGCAGTATCGTGGGGTTACGTTTTATCGAAGAACAGGGAGATGGGAATCGCATATTTGGTAAGGGTTTTGTTCTTTAGGTTGATTAGAATTTGAATCCGCCATTAGTGCCGTTCTTGAGCTCAATTTGTTGTTCGTTTACAGGGACAGTGGGAAACAGGTTTATCTGGGTACAGCCATTACTGATTGATGCTTAAAATTTTCTGTTCTTCATTTGATTTTTCTCTGATCATAATTCATAATCTTGTTCATGGCTATTTCTCTTCTGTTTCAGGTGGTTTTGATACTGCTCATGCTGCTGCTAGGTAGCAAAAAACCACTTTTCTTCTTGTTTTTTCGCCATTTTTTTGTTGGGTTTCTCTTAGAATTTGAATTTTGTATCTTAGAGCTTATGATCGAGCTGCGATTAAGTTTCGTGGGGTTGAAGCAGATATCAATTTCAATGTCAATGATTATGATGAAGATATTAAACGGGTGGGTTGGTCTAAGATAATGCTTGTTAATGTCAGAAATTTAAGTTCTCTATTACCCCATTGATGAAGAGTTTCTCTCTGGTTCTGCCATTAACAACCCAGATGAGTAATTTTACCAAGGAAGAGTTTGTTCATATTCTTCGTCGCCATAGCACTGGATTTTCGAGGGGGAGCTCGAAATACAGAGGAGTTACTCTGCATAAATGTGGGCGATGGGAAGCTCGAATGGGCCAGTTTTTGGGGAAGAAGTGAGTTTAAATTATTACTTTGATTGATCTTAGTTTCTTTGTACATAACATTTTTGAGAGTTTGTTTTTTTTTTTGTTTGTTTGCTAGTATTTGTGGGATTTTTGTCTTGAATTGAGCTGTTTTTGGTGGCTTTTACTTCTTTATAGGTACATATATCTTGGCCTCTTTGATAATGAGATTGAAGCAGCAAGGTCTTCCTAAGTTCTTTTAAGTTGGCCTTTCTAACTTTACACCCTTTGTTTTTAACTTGATATTTTACTATTTAATCAGGGCTTATGACAAAGCTGCCCTTAGATGCAATGGTAAGGAGGCTGTTACAAACTTTGAACCAAGTTCTTATGTGGCAGAGATGGCTTCTGAGACTGACATTGGAGGTCTTGTTCTTCTCTGTTGATACTTTTTTTTTTTTTGGCTATTTGATCATTGTCATTTTGACATTCTAGATCTTAACAGCCCTGTTTGCTTAATCATGTTATAAGCGGCTATCTGTATCAAAAACTGTCTTAATTTGCAGAGAACAACCAGCTGCTTGACCTGAACTTGGCAATAGCTCCCCCAAATCTTTCTGATGGTCAAACTGAGAGCATTGGCATGTTTGGTAATGATTTTCGACACGGCTCACACGACGTGGTTGTTGATAGAAGAGCAATGGTAATTCTCGAGACCGATTTCTGGAATTTTTTTTTTTGATTAAGCAAGCTGCCTTTCCTTTTCATGCTTGGCTAATATCTAGCTCTCACTGGCAGCCTGAGAATTCTGTTTCAGCGGCAATTAGTTCATCCCAGCCATATGGCTTTGCAGTGCCTTCCAATTACCATTCTTCTTGGAATGTTTCAAATTCCAGTTTCTTTCCCATCTCCAAGGTAATAACACCATTTTGAAAACAATGTTCATATGATCTGTTTGGGGGAAAATGATTACTGTATTGCATATTATCTTGCATTTGTATTATTCCATAGATTTGCTATTTTATTATAGAAACATGTTTGTCAATCTAAACTCAACTTAACTAGTGAAGATATACAGATTAGAAGTTTTGAACTCGAATCTTCCACTCCCTGTTGTATTGAACTCGAAAAAATACCCACACTATTATTTTATTTAATTTTTTTGAACTACAACAACAATATTTATCAGAAACTTTGAACAGGTGACCCTCTAAGTCGAAAATACATGTCAATTATGGTTGGGTTCTGTTTGAATGGACCATTGTGGTACACATTTCATCCATTAATATTCATTTACCTACGAAATCTGTAAATATACTTTTTTATTACATGAGGTCCACAAACCACATTTATTTCAGTTTAAAGGTACAGAGTTCATCTGTTTAATTTAGCCCTCAACTACTCAACAGATAAGAAAGTAGATGTATCATTTTATTACGTGGGGCTCACCAAGTTCATTTATTTAAATCAAATGGAGTATGTACTATAACTCGTGCTGTTTCTTTCTTGCTCTAGATTAACTACTTTATACCAATTGAGTTAAGTTTAGTGTCTTCAAGGGAGCAGCCTCGTTGGTTGAGGCTAGGGGCTTTCAAGACATGCTTATTTGAAAATGTAAAGCTCGAATCATATGAGTGAGCTTAATTGTGAAATTCCTTATTGTCTCCTGAGTCTGGGCCTTAGGACTGACGCGCGTGCCTCTTAGTATATTGGAGTGAAGTTCCAATTCTTCGGTTTAATAAAAAAAGTTGAGTTATGCTTAGCTTGACACGAGTGTTGTCGAATAGTAACACGGTTAGTATTTCGAATTGCAGGAAAGAGCAACAGAGATGAGAATGGGGGTTGGATCTTGGGACTGTCAAATCCATGGCCACTCAAATGAAACCTCTGTGCCACTCTTCTCTGCTGCAGCATCATCAGGATTCCCTTCTTCTTCATCTTCATCTGCTGTTGGTGAAATCCATTTTCCAGCTATTTTTCATCACCATGGCAGCAACTTATCCAACTTTTACTTCAAGAATTGAACAGAAAAGCACTTTTGGTGGAGCTGAAGAAGTAACAGAACTCACAATTATAGGTAACCTATAGAAACTGACTGGCTTATTTCAAAGCCACTTTTAGATTTTATGATTCACCATGTTGAAATGACTGAGTTTAATGCTTGCTTTTAGGCTTACTTATGTGGACTTTTAACCTTTTATTTTATAGCTGCATTGACAATGTTGTTATGTTCGGATTCGTGAACATATGCATTTTATTAAGGTTGGATTGTGTCCTAATCTTGCAAGTCATATTTTCTTGTGTTCTTTGATTGTTTTGTTTTTTTTTTTTGAAAAGATCTGAAGTTTTGATTTGGGCCAAAGTTTATTATATGGGATTTTTTTTAAAATTTTATTATATATATGTAAGTGTTTGCACCGACTTATGCGCACATGACTATTTTTATGCGACATTCATCTAATTCTACAACATCATTTTGATGTCAAGAAAATCTTTAACAAATTAATTCTTAAATATGTGGCTTATGGAATTTGTATACTTATAAACATGCTCAGAGTTATTCATAGAAAAAAATGGCTCACCAATTAATAAATTTCAATTTTTTTTTCTAAGTGAATGTGTCTAAGTGGTAGATCGCGTGTAATATGTTAATAATCTCGCAACTCATTGACACACTAATGTGATGTTATCAAAGTTTAACAATTTTTTAATGAAATAATCTAATTGAAGTTTTTAATAAATTGAGAGCATAGTTTCAATTAAAAAAAAAAATGAGAGCGAAATTAAGAATTTTAAAAAATGAAAAAAACACACTTGGGTTTTACCAACGAACACCCTTACTCCATCATATTGCGGGGTTTAAAAACAGTCATATGGTACCTTTAAAAAAAAGTTGAAAAGAGAAAAACTAGAAGGAAAAATAAGAGAAAAGAAAAATAAAGAAGGTGGCAAATTTTATACCTAATATGAATGGCAAGTATCTTTGGATATTTGTTGGTAAATACCTAAATTTTGCTCTTTTAAAAAATAATAATATGATTAAGAATGACTTATTTTAGGTATAATACATGGCTACCCTACACATACTTTTGAAGTGATAGGATAAAGAGATATAGTATCATTTTAGACAGTACAAACAAATCAATAAAAGAAAATTGTAAAATTTGTTCTTCAAAATAGTACAATATTTTGTAGTTGTACCATTCTCATTTACCACACTCATAATTAACTAACTTACAACATTTTGATTGAAGTTATTTATCCCAAAACATTAGAATTACAATAAAAGTACTATGATTTCTGTATGCTCCCTTTCATAATCATAGACCACAAATATTTAATTGTCTTTGAATACATATGAAGAAAGATTCAGTTTCAACAAACCATAAACTTTTTTTAGTTTAACAAAAATTGAAGTTGAAAAAATTTGAATTCAAAGACTCTTAATATACGAACACATACTTGTGTTATTGAATCATTGTTCACGTAAACATTATATTTTACCTTTTAAAACTACACTAACCACGTTTTTTTTTTTAAAAACTACATTATCCAAATTTTAGCTTTCTCTAAATTATAGATATAAAATTTGTAATTACACCTAATTTTAACCTTTAAAAATATGATAAAATACTTTTAAGGTGTATTTA
>JBBMKA010000018.1:17622843-17654476 GCA_037833695.1 Sechiopsis laciniata | reverse complement strand
TAGATAAGAGGAGAATACAAAAAGTGATTTTTGGAAAATGTGATTATGAGGGATAATGATTCTCGGTAGCCCAAACATGAGAATCATTCTCATTCTCATTATCGTTCTTATTCTTAGTTGTCCAAACACTCCCTTAAAGACAAAGGATTGATTTGAAATTAACCTACAAATTAAGAACCATCATTAAATATATTAGCATAAATAGATACCTAATACTAAAACTTTTCACTTTAGTTCTTACAAAAATATTAGATCCACCCACCTAAGTGTCGGTAGGACTTTGTTTTCAACATGTGCACGAATAAATAAGGGTCCCAATTAAGTTTTATTTTACCTAGATTCTTTTAAATATCTATATTTATAACTTTACTTTCAATAAAATTTAAAATTAATTCTTATAACCAGTTTATTTTAACTTTTCTAAAAACGAATTAATCCTACTAGTAAATATGTGTTCTCTTGCATTAAAAGTTTATCATTATTACTTAATTTGACTAAAATTAACTTCAAATTAACGTTGAGATTTATTTTTTTTAAAAAAGTGAACCCTAATAAAATGAAATTAAAATATATACAAAAATGATGGTTTAACTTAAAAAAGTTAAGACAGGAAAAGAGGAAAGATGGGAAAATAGTATGAGAGTTAAATCTTGATTAGATGGTTGTGAAAAGGATAAAGTGTAGACTTAGCTGTCACTGTCCCTAAGGTAAGGCAACACAAAACTAATGCCCTACAAATTTGCATTGCCAATTGCCTTTCATAGGACACTGTCCCTACCAGTACATAGATGCAATTATTCTTTTTTTTTCAACCCTCCATTTCCTTATTCATTGCCTTTTCATCATACATCCACAAAATTGTATTAGTTTTTTTTTAAAAAAAACACACACACAAACACCAAAACTTTGATTAAGGGTGTCGTGTCACCAATATCTAGAGGTACACAAATAATCTGATAATATGAGAAATTCGAACCAATTCAACTTAATTTAATAAGTTGGGTTTGGTTAAATACATAAATGGGTCGGATTTGGTTTAAAATAATGAAATTTTCATGGGTTGAGTTGACCTAAAATTAACCCAACCCAACCATAACAATTCGAATTTATTATTTAATTTAAAAATATATATTTTTACCTATAACATAATTATTATGTTATTTAATTATTTATATTATATGTATATGCATATTTATTTTATTTATTTATTATTGTTAGACTTTTTACTTTTTAATATTTTTTAAACTTTAAACCTATTAATTAAGGAAACTTGAATTTCGCATCTACAATAAGAATCTACTTATGTTAATGTTCGTCCTAAGTTTCTAGAAATTAAAAAATGGGCGTTAGAAATTGTATATTAACTACATTGCTTATCATGGTGAGCTTCTTTAATTTTAGGCTAGTTGCAAATTTATGAATCCGATAACCCAATCCAACCCGAAATTAAAGGGTTGGGTTGTGTCTTTAATTGGGTTGGGTTGGATGAGAGAATTGATCAACCCGAATTTTTGGGTTGGGTTGAAAATCACTCAAACTCAACCCATGTTCACCCCTACCAATAACAAATGGAGAGAATTTATGAGAGTAATGTTAATTATCGGTGTTTTGACTATCGAAAATCATTCACTTCGCAATCGAGTTTTCTACGAAATTTTTTCACCGTGAATAATTATTTCTTATTTAATTTTTTTTTAAATCTCCATTCAATCAATATTTTCTATTGATAAATAATTAAGTTAACTTTTATTCCTTATTAAAAGGATAGTTAAATTTTAATAATTTTTAATTGGATATTGATTTTTTTAAATGAAATATTCATACTTTTATGTTATATATGTATAAATAAAATAAAATAAATATAAATATAAATAGGTGGGTAACATCTCCACTCACTTTTTCATTCCCCGCCTAAACGAAATTCACTATCCCTAATGCGGGCGGATCTCTGTGGAGCCCTAGCAAGCTCACATTCGAGAAACTCTAACCCTCCTAGAACATTTATTAATACCTCTTATACCAACTATAATAAGCTTCACCAAATTAGCTACATAAAACTACAAGAAACTTCAAAAGAACGGTTTATCAAGCTTTTTTTATAAGAAACTTTGTTGGGCGTGTTGAATGGACAAGTCATTCAAACCTGTACCCCAACTCGACCTGCCAAATCGAAAACCGACCGTTCAAAAAGTCGAACCGAACCAAACCGCTTGCATTCCTTATGAGAAGCCATAGCCACGTAGAGAAAAATACATGAATGGAGAACTTTTCTAATAATCTTATCGTGATCTTAAAAACCAACTCAAAAAAAATATTAATTAATAACTAATAATCTTTATAGACTAAATTAAATTGTATACTTGTCCGAAAAAAAAAAATCAATTGTAATATACTGAAGTAATTAATTTTAAATATAAATTAATGTCAGAGAAACCTACATTTAAATTGTTATATATATAAATTTTAGTCTAGAAACTCATACATTATTAATTTCATGAAATTTTAAGAATAATCACATATGAATCAGAAATAGAAAAAATAATAATTATTATCAAATGTTTTAAATTTGTATGGTCGGGGACTAAAATAGAAAATATATCAAATTTCATGAACGAAAATGTGAATTAAACTTAACTTAAATAAATAAAAAATCATTGGATTACTTCTGTACCTACAATACAACAGTAGGCATAATCCGTCTCCGCCTCACGTCGCCGGCATCCGCCGTAACCTCCGCCGACACCTCCACCTGCACCCTATTGATCTGTCTTCTCCTTTTTTATCCAAATTTCCAATCGTGTAGTCAGAACAAAAAAAAAGGTAAAGATGAACAGTCAGATCACGAAAAGAAAAATCAATCCATTCATCAATTCATCCATCATCAATTATTAGCAAATTTCAGTCACTGTGAGTATCGATTCAACAATTCATTCTGCAAACCCTAAATTGAAACAATCTCATCCAAATTACCTCTCCGATTCAGATTTCTGTTCTGTTTCGCCGTTTTATTTCAGAATACAACGCTGCTACCTCTGTTTTTCTTCTGAAATTTCTCCACGAAAATGACGATGATTATCGAGATCTGTTCCCCGATCTTCAAAGAATTTATGATTCGTCATTTCGGATTTTCTGAGGTAAATTCCTTGTCGAAGGCCAACAAGGAATTAGAAGCTTTCGACTATAAATCAGAGTTCAGAGCAGTGAAATCGACGATTGGATCAAGATTTGAAGCTTCGGTTCTTAGCAGTTGTGGCTGGTGAAGGAAATGTCGTTTTTCTATATAATAAACGAGATGAATTCAGGCTTCATAATTTGGGTTCTAAATTTGGTCCTATTATCTTATTAGTTTTGATTTTTTGGTTGCGTTTAATAACTTCCAAGATGATAATGGATGCATTATTCCTATTGATTTATATATATATATATATATATATGACTGTTCGGGCCAACTTTCGCACATTAATAGTTCTAATAACGTATATATTAAATTAAAAAAATCTCAATCGAATTGATCGGTGGCGCGATTAGTTATCTGGTCTGGTGTTAATCTATTTTTACTTCACAGTCACAACTTTGATCCTTAAAATAGGTATTTATAATCTCTTTCTTCCAACTTGTACTAAAAAAATAATAATAATAATAAATCTGAGCAATAACCTTGAAATATTTATGGACAAGAATTTGAACTTATAATCTCCATTCCATCCTATGTAATTTTTTAATAAAAATTTTACGTGGATGTGAAAGACAATAAGCTTATATTAAATGGGGCATTTTAAAACTACATTTTTTTTTTTTGAGAATATTTTTAAACTACTTTTTGTTGTTGAAGTTTTAAATTCTAATCTATTGTCATGATATTTTTTTTTTTTTTTTTGAGGTTACAATAGTTGAGAGAGAACGTTCAAACCTATGATCTTTGGGTTATTAAATATACATTGATGTCACTTGAGCTACTGCTCGTATTTCTATTGTCATGAATTTTTAAAGAATATATAAACTATTTTTAAAATATACTTCCAAATTTTTAAATAATATTTATTTGAAAATACCATTATCATTCATTTTGGTGGGAAGATATTGAAGATTTGTTTAAAAAATCTCAATATTAATTGTTTGATAAATTTAATTGTTAGTTTGATAAATAGATTTCATTCTTAAATATTTTTTTTTCATTTGTTTTATATCTATCATTTTTATGCGCAATGGATATTTTCACGGTATTTTCTCTAAATTATAAGTTTTAAAATAGCGCTTCCATTTCTGGAATTTGAAATGTTATTTTAAATGGAAAATTGGTTCTTAGTTACTAACCAAAACATGACGTGACAAATTTATGCATAACTTTTTTTTTTTTTTGTCAATTCTGTTACTTTTTTAAATCAACAAAAAATATTTTTCTCTATCATATAAAATTGATCAAAATTATCGAACCAAATCTGTAATTCAAAAATGGTAAGCTTAACGAAAAAAATCTCAAAGTAATTCGAATCCAAAATCTTATCGGATTGAATTTCAATAACCTTTTCATAATCTTTTTTTTTTTAAAACAAAATAAAATAACATTTTCCTAATCGATTCAAATATTTGATTTCTATATAATAAACTTTCACACCAAACTCAATCACAAACACCAAAACTACAGAGCAATTCTCAAACACAAATCGAATCAGAGTTTCAACAAGAAATAGATCCAAAACTTTCCATGGCCGATTCTGGAAGTTCAACCAATAGGAACAACGCACCACTCTGCGCCAACGACTGCGGCTTCTACGGAAATCCGAAGAATCAAAACCTCTGTTCCGTTTGCTCCGCCGCCTTCCTCAAAGAATCCGGCGAGGATTCCACCTCAGACGACGTCGTTCAATCGAAAATCGGCACAGAACTCACCGGAGTTCGCGATGAAGAAGCAAATCTCCGATCGGAAGGATCTCCTCCGGCGTCGGAGAGTTCCGATGCTCCTGAATCGGTTGCCGATTCGAGTTTCAACAAATCGCGGGAGTTACAGCAAGAAATAGATCCAAAACCTACCATGGCCGATTTTGGAAGTTCAAGCAATGGCGGCGACGCACCACTCTGCGCCAACAACTGCGGCTTCTACAGCAATCCAAAGAATCGAAACCTCTGTTCTGTTTGTTTCGTCGCCTTCCTCATGGAATCCGGCGAGGATTCTACCACGAACGACGTCGTTCGATCACAAATCGGTACAGAAACCGCCGGAGTTCGCGATGAAGAAGAAAATCTCCGATCGGAAGGATCAAGTACCGAATCGGCGGCTAAAACGAAGAATCGGTGTAGGATCTGCAAGAAGAAAGTCGGATTGTTAGGATTCAATTGCCGGTGTGGAGATTTGTTCTGCGGCAAACATAGGTATCCAGAGACGCATTCTTGCGATGTGGATCACAAGGCGATTAGCCGAGAGGTTTTGAAGAAGCAGATTGTTGAATGCAAGACGGATAAATTGGAGTTTAGGGTTTAGAATTTATTAATTTGACTATAATTTTTTTTTTTCCTTTCTATGTTACAATCCATGGACCATACAAATGTAAATAAAATTTACTACAAGTTCATGCTCTAATTAAATTTAAATGTTAGTTTATTTCAATAAGTTCAAAGATTGTTGATATTAAATATATGTTTGTGTTATTAGGAATTGTTAGTTTTTTTTCATTGTATTTTTTTTTTAAACAAGTTTCTTTTCATTGTAATAGTTTGTGTAATGAGGTAGGCTAATTACTAGGTAAACAATGTTTTCCTACTACTTTTGGATGGGTGGATCCTATATTCATTGATGGGATATGTCTTTATTTTGAAGGGAAAATCTCTGATTATTGGCTCAACTTTAAGATTAATTGTAATGGTGCTTTCTTATTAAATGAAGTTTCTTTTAAAAAAATGTTTCCCAACTTAACCTTGTACTAGTTATAGTTTTTGTTTAACTCATATGTTACAAGTTTTAAAGCTAAGTTCAAAAAGTTGATAATCAACAAGTTAAAGGTTGAAGTCCCTTACACGCAATAGTGGTTGACTTTCCTAGATCAAGATGTCTTAGGTTTGAAGAGATTGTGAAGATTAATTTCACATAAATCATATAGACTCTTAATTTCGCATTACTACAATGTATTTAGGGACGAGCAAATAAATTTAGAGGAGCAAACTTTAACTTCCTATGTCATTTAAAAAAACAAATTAACATTTGAAAAGCTAATCAATTTAAATCGCCCCACCCTAATATTTTATAATTAAAAAAATGAGTTTTTTTAGGAATAAGCTAGAAAAGTATTAATACATAATATTATATTAATACACAATACTGTATTAATAATATATAATACTGTATTAATAACATATAATATTGTATTAATAATACATAATACTGTATTAATAATACAAAATAATATATGATGAATATTAACTATGCAATATTTTTTTTATTATGGATATAAATATTTTTAAATTTGCGTAGATCTGTAATTATTTTGTGAAATTTTACTATTCAACACAATTTTCCTTAAAAAAATAAAGAGGTGGCATGTTTTATTATGTACTGAATGTTTTTTATTAATATGTTATACATTGTGCAATTAGAATAATGCTATTATTGGCGAGCGGTCATATGTTTAAATCACCTAATCTCAAATATTGTAGTTAACTCAAAAAAGGAAAAAAAAATCTTAAATTTAGTTTGACTTGAAAATAAATACCTATAATAGCCTCAATAAAAGGAAAAAAAAAAACCTATTACTAGTCATATGTAGATGGAGATGACTTTGCAAAGTCGTTTCACTTATTATTATTTTTTTTAAAAATGATTGATTAATATATATATATATATATATATTTATTTATTTATTTATTTATTTATATATTTATATATATAAACAACCAAAATAATAAAAATAAACTGGATAAAAAATGGAAAGGTGATCTATTTTCTTTCTCATCTCGAGGGATCTTTATTTTTTTAGCAAGGACCCATCTCGAACGGGATGGTGGATCACAATATACGCAGAGAATGGTGAGTGAGTGAGATGAAAATTTTTTGAAAGTTAAAGAGATGCATTTCCATTTCTCGATTTTCGTCATGTTTACAATTTATTTATTATTATAAAATCTTTTTTTTTCGTTTTTACTGATTTGATCTTTTAAATATAACTTTTCAATGTATAAAAAAAAATAAACTGAAAAAAATTTCTCGTGGAACTTGATCTCCGCCAATTTCTTGCAGGGAATATCGTCCCCATCCCTACGAAAAAAAAAATGATGAATTTCAAGAGAACGAGAATTGCATTTAGTAGTGGAGATGAAAACAAGAAAATCATTCTCAACCTTATTCCCTAGATCTCAAAAAAAGAGAAGAAGAAAAAAAACATTCCCCATCTAAATGGAATTCCCACCAAACGGCTACCCATGAGCTCAACCACTTGGACAAAAACAAGATATGCTAACTAATATGATATGATCTTGTGATTAAAGGGAGTTCAAATTTCACTCCAAAATAGTAAACTTTTTTGTATTCTTATTTTGATTTTTAATTATCTTGAGTGAATAACATCAATAGATTCTTCTATTTTATTTTTATTTTTTTTAATAACCAGTAGATTTATAATTCCCTAGACAACCTAACTAAAGAATTATATTACAATTCTAATTGATTACTTATTGAAAAAAAATATCATTTCAATCCAACAAGTAGCGAGTTAATATGCATATGGGAGTTGAAATTGAACTCATGGGCCTTTAACTTCATTTTAGCCGATTCAGGCTAAGGCCCACAAGAGTTGGGTTGGTCCAGTCTAACGCTTGGTATGACATTTAAAATTTTATTAATATAGCTAACTTTTTTTTTAAAAAAATGTCTATCAGTTTTTTATAGGAGATTTTGCATGTATAATAAAAAATTGTAAAATATTTTTATTTATAGTACAAAATCAAAATTAATTAAGAAATCTAAATTGAGTTCATCACTGGTTGAGTTCTATCACAGTTAGAATTTAATAAGTGATAGACTCATTCTATCACTTATTGACTTTTATTACCGATAAAAAATTATATCTTATAGATAAATTATTTTATAAATTGTTCTCTAAATATAATATAAAAGGTAGAATGTGCTAAGGGTAAATTCCCTTTTTGATATTGCAAAAATGGTTAAATAATTTTTGTAGGCAACCTTTTGGTTCTTTTAAATTTTCTTTATATGCCCACATCTCTGGAATATCTTAAAAAATCCAAATTGAACATAAGCATAGTTTTATAAATAAAAAATCCAAATCAAACAATCCATGAAAAATAGACCGTCGGTATAAATAAAAATAAAATAAATTTTCATAAACGAAATATACATTTTAAAAGAGTGAACATAAGCATAGTTTTAGTGAAATAGTAAATAAGTTAACCATTCAAAAGTTTATGATTCAAATCTCCTCAAAAAATTGCAAAGGTAGGTTTGAGTTTATCAGTTAAATAAAAATACTGGTTTACAAAATTTGAGGACTAAAATAATAAGGTCTACTCATTTTGACACATTTTAATAGGGGTGAACATGTGTTGGGTTATGTTGGATTGAGAGAGGTTTTCAATCCAATCCAATCCAAATGTTTAGGTTAGTTATTTTTCCAATTCAACTCAACCCTTATATTTTTGGATTGGTTAAGTCATCAATTTCAATAATAAATTATAAATATAAATATTTTTTTTATCAAATTAGTCCTACATTATACATGAACAAAATACAATCTCTAATCAAGATAATAAAATGAATATAAATATACAATCATGATTCATATAGAAGATTCCAACTATAAAATATAAAACAAATAGATAATCAAACAACAAAAATAGATGACATAATTCGACTTCCATAAAACAAATATATAATTAAAATCAAACAAACATATTTTACATGATTTGACTATATGTTTTATGATGAAATACAAATTATAAAGATTTGAAAAAATATTAAAGAATATGCGAAATAAAAAGTTTAACAATAATAATTAAATAAAACAAATATTATAATTAAAAATATATATGTTTTATTCTAATATATATATAAAATTAAATAATAATTTCGGATTGATTGGGTTATGTTGGGTTAATTTTAGGTCAACTCTTGACCCAATTCAACTCATAAACATTTTATGATTTTGAACTCAACCCAACCAAAAATATATTTAACCCAATCCAATTCGTCAAATTGGGTTGAGTTGGTTTGGGTTATTTGGGTTTTGGGTTATTCGAACACCCCAACATTCTAACATGTCAGTTGAAAGACACTCACTTTAAAATTATTTTACTCATTTTGACTAGATCTCATAAAAAATTAACATGTCAGTATGATCGAAAGAGAATAAATGACTTGATAATTTCAATATTTTGTGGAAATTCAATTCAATACCATCATCACGGGTTTGATCCCTAAAATCAATATTTTGAACTCATTTATTTGAGAGCGGTTGTACCTTTCTTATTCATAAATTAAAAAGTGACAACATAAAATTGTCCATTTTCAACATTTGTAATGGTCCTCGCCAGACATCTTCACGGGTGTTTGTTTGTCGAATTTATAAATAATTTAAAATGAATATTTACTAACTACTCTTAATATGTATAAACAAATTTTTTATAATTACTCAAAATATTTTTTTTATTTTTATTATTAAAAATAACTCATCATTTATAATCATTCATTTGTAACTTCTCAAATTATTCATTTTTAACTACTCATTTATAATTATTATTTTTTTAACTATTCAAAATAACAACTTATTTTAAATCTACATCAAAACAAGTTATTGTTTCTAATTCATTTTTCATAAAAACCACATAAAAAATATGTTTTTACCACCATCATTCAAAAATTCATCAAAAACTTTGCAGTAGTCTTACAAAAAAAAAATAGTAACTAAAAATGCATTTTAAAGTCTTCTTCGCCATCCGTCAACTCAACTCATAATAATTAATCATCACATATTTTATTTTCACCTTTTTATTCAACACGATTGTGAATTTAATCAAATTATGTGTTTTCCATGCAGTAACATTTTCACAAATAATATTTATTTACTCAATTTTCTTGTTTCGTCCAACAACACAACAAATATCATGAACATATAGGGTATGAAGCATGAGGCTAGGGCATTCAAATTTCTAAGCCTACATATTTTTGAACTAAAAATTTGTACCTTAGCTCTTTTTTTTTATTTTATTTTTTTTCTCAGAACTTAAATTCTATTTTATTTTTACAAATCAAAATTTAAAATAGTTTTTCATTTTGTCTCGTCCTACGTACTGCCACTAATTATTTAAAAAAATAATAATAATAAAATAAAAAAACGTACTGCCACTAATTTCTGTCTATAAAATCTACCTTTTTTATTCCTTTAAATTTACAAGTGGGGCCGAAGAGAATAAAAACTATGATTGAATGAAATAGATAACGTGTGCTCGTCATGGATTATTTTTGTCATTTTATTTTATTTTATTTTTTGAGAATTTATTTTCGTCATTTTATAGTTTGTAAGTATAACGATTACTTCTGCCATAAAAAGAAGTATAATGATCACTTCAAGAATAAATTAAATTGTCAAAAAAATTAGTGGTTTAAAAAAGATCAATTCTGATTTCAAAATAAAATAAAATAATTATTATTTCAAAAATTAAATTATTATTATTATTATTATTTTTTCTGATACAACATTATTGTGGGAGGAGGAATTCGAACTTGATTATTAAGTTGTTATAAAATACGAGTAGAACTCTATTCTAGTTGACACAATTTAATTTCTAACCAAGCTACTAAATGGTCTTTTTTTTTTTTTTGAGATACTAAATGTTGGAAAATTAATCAAACAGAAGAAAGAAAGTTGTATTTGGGAAGAAAAAAGTGCAGAGAATAATTTGTTGAACTACCTGTTTATTTGATTTTTACTTCAACGATTTAAAGAAAAATTACAACCTAAAAATAAATCGTATTATTCCCACTTCCTAAATCTAGATCCACTATCGCACTATTGCACGATCTAATTAATGGCTAAAGATTAAAAACACGATTGATAAATAAAATACTAAATTTAAATCAGAATTAATAAAAAAAAATAATAATAATCAACATCCCTCCTTAATTCTGATTTGGAATGATCTTCACGCCGAGCAGGTTCCTTAATTTGATGAACTTCAATGACTTAATCTCATCTTTTGACTTCTTCCATGGAATTTTCCATTGCTTTTGTGGAGCCAAATAAATAATTAATCTCACCGTTTCTATTTTGGCTACAGAAGAAAATATTTCTTCATAGTCATAGTCTTCTCTTTGCTTAAATCCCTTCGCCACCAACCTTCTTTTGTATTTGTCAATTTCACCATATATTTTAACTTTGATTTTATACATCAACTTCACATCAATTGCTTTGTGTCTTTTTGGAAGATCAGTCAACTGTCATGTATCATTTTTCTCAATTGACATCAATGCTTCATTCATAACTTTTTGCCATTTGGGATTTTTAATGGTATCTTCAAATTCAACAGGTTCTGAATCTGCATAAAAGGCAAAATGGACTAAATCTCCATCATTATCACCCTCATCATCGAGATTAACCTCGTACTCTTGAATATGTGTAGGTTGTCGCCGTTCCCTTCTTGGCCTTTCCATAGTAGTTGCAATTGGAGCTGCAACTTCAGGTTGAACTGCAAGTATTTCTTCATTGAAACTATCTTCTACATCTGCATCCTCATTCAAAACATAAATGTAACGTTTTGTTGAGTCTATGTCACCTGTTGTATTCCAATCCCATACCTCGTTTTCTGCAAATGTAACATCACGACTTACTATCACCTTCTTTGTCATTGGATTGTACAGTTTGTACCCTCCTTGCTTATATCCAATGAAAATTGTCTTCATTGCCCTATCATCCAACTTAGATTTTGTTGCCTTAGGGACATAAGTATAAGCAACTGATCCAAATATCTTCAAGTGTTGGACATTGGGTTTGAATCCACTCCATGCCTCAATAGAGGTTGTGTTGGGAAGACTCCTGGTAGGTGATCTATTCAACAAATATACTGCACATGATACGGCTTCAGCCCAAAATTAATTTGGCATACCTTTCGCTTTAAGCATGCTCCTGGCTGGCCATATCCATAATCGATCTATTATTTCTTTCAACTACTCTGTTATGTTGAGGAGTATAGGGAATAGTAATATTATGTTGCAACCCAAGTTCTTGACAATGATTTTTGAAATCATTGGACTTGTACTCACCTCCTCCATCACTACGCATCATCTTAATTAATTTGCCACTCCGTCTTTCCACAAATGCTTTAAATATTTTAAAGCAGTAAAATACCTCATATTTGCTCTTCAATAAATAAATCCAAGTTTTCCTTGAAAAATCATCAATAAATGTTAGAAAATACTTGTTCCCTCCAATTGATGATATGTTCATTGGGCCACAAACATCTGTATGAACCAGGTCCAAAGGAAATTTCGCACGCCAAGGCTGCTTAACAAAAGTTGTTATGTGATTCTTTCCAAAAACACAAGCTTCCCACAATTGATCAGGGTGCTGAATATTTGGTAAACCTTTCACTAAATTATGTTTTGAAAGATTTTCCAAACTCTGAAAATTTAAATGCCCAAAACATAAGTGCCATAACCATGATTCATCATTCACCATTGCATTCGAGCACTTGAAATCACCCATATTAAAATCTACTGGAAACATACGATTTTATAATAAAAAGGTTTCAAGAATCATATTACCTTCTTTATAAAAAATTGAGAATTTATTTCCACAGACGTGCATCACATAACCCTTTTCGACCAACTGTCCCATACTCAACAAATTACTTTTCATATCAGGTACGTAGAAAACATTTGAAATGTACCTTTGATCACCATTCTTCAAGGTTATAAGAATTCGCCCTTTTCTAGACACTGAAACGAATCTTCCATCACCAAATTTCACTCTTGTGCGAAATGATTCATCAAAATTTGTAAACAGCTCTTCATGACCACACATGTGATTCGTGCAACCAGTATCCAAATACCAAGTCTGGTAGTTTGGAGTTTCATTTGATGTGGCTACCATTAATAATGCACGATCCTCTTCGGCATAATCCTCTTATTGAGCCCAATTGGCAGTTTGATTATCACCTTTTGATCTACACTCATTTGCTTAATGGCCAAGCTTGTGGCAATTATAACATTCCACATTTGATTTATTATACACGCCTCTATATCCTCCGCGACCACGTCCTCTTTGCCAAAAAGAATTTGAATTCGGATTGTCATTGGAAGCAGTATTATTTTGGTCAGTATCTTCATGATTCTTGCCACCACGATCTTTGTTGGAATAGCTACGACCACGTCCACGAGCTCTGCCTCGTGAACTTGAGCTACTAATTGAGGCTTGTCCTTGTAAAACCTGTTTAATTGGTTTTTCAATTTTACTGTCATTCATCCGCTGCTCATGTGCTTTTAGGGAACTAGTCAATAACTTTACTGTCATTTTTGACAGGTCATTGGTCTCTTCAATTGCAGCAACAACATGTTCAAATCTGGGAGTTAAAGATCTCAAAATCTTCTCCACCTTTGTTTGCTTTAAATGTGTTTCACCATTGGTCTTCATTTGGTTTGTCAGGGCAAGAATCCTATTGATATACTCATCAACAGTTTATGTCGTCTCCATCTGTAGCAACTCATATTGGCGTCTTAAAGTTTGAAAACGCATCCTTTTGATCTTGTCATCACCTTTATAAGAGGTTGACAAAATGGTCCAGGCCTCACTCGAGGTCGTTGCTCCTTCGATTTGCTCAAAAGTCTCATCATTCATTCCTTGGTGGATGAAATACAATGCCTTTTTGTCCTTTTTCTTCTGTTTGCGATGCGCTACTCGTTGCACATCAGTTGCATTTTCAGCTAATGCAGAAACTCCATTTTCCACGATATCCCATAACTCATGGTAATCGAATAGAAATTTCATATGTACAGACCACCTATTATAATTCTTTCCATCAAGAATAGAGACTGATAATTGGGTAGAATTATTCATGACAACAAAAAATCTGGCTTTTATACCACTTGTTGAAAAATTAATTAAAGAAAGAAAGTTGTATTTGGGAAGAGAAAAATGAAGAGAAGAATTTGTTGAACCCCTGTTTATTCGATTTTGATGTCAACAATTTATAGAAAAATTACAACCTAAAAATAAATTGCATTATTCCTCCTCCCTAAATCTGGAATCCACTATCGCACTATTGCACGATCTAACTACTAGCTAAAGATTAAAAACACCATTGATAAATAAAATACTAAATTTAAATCAGAATAAATAAATAAAAAAAATAATAATCAACACTATATGATCATTACTATTAATAATAATTTGTGAATTAAATAGGGACAATAAACTAAGAATTTTAATAAAATCATTTGTTGCCAAAAATAACTGAACTGCACTAACATCTTATATGATTAGCCAAAAAGTTAGGATTCTAATCTCTCCACTCCCATAATTCAAAATTAAATTAAATCACTTGTTAAAGAAAAATACTATTTTCTAATTAAAATGAGGGGAAAAAAGAGAGAAAACAAAGGGCCTAACAAAGCACATAAAAATAAGAGACGGCTGCACCCCTGAGGTGATGTCAGGAAGAAGGAAATAAATTTAAAAAAAAAAAAAAAAACTGAAATATGTGGCTCCAAAGGAGTCACATCAGGCGCAGTTTGAATTTGGGTACAGCCACGGCTGCACTTAAATTGGTCTCTAAAAATAATCAAAGCTTGCCCCCTAAGCAAAGGTCAGAAAAAGGTTGAACAGTTAAGAGAAACGCATTTGTCTTTGTCGTTTGACTTTTTTTTTTTTAATCTAAACTTAAAAATAAATAAATAAATAATATATATACAATTCCCAAAAAAACCAGCTAAAATGAAATAATACATGAGTTGTTAGCAATTTGATTCCCACTAAGCAAGGGAAAGTGGGCTTCAAAAGCAAGAGATATTAACCTGCTTTAAAGTAAAGTTGTTTCTTTTCTTAGTTTCTTTTTTTCCTTTTTCTTTTTAAAAAAAAATTTTAATTTTAATTTTTTATTTTGATGGCTTGATAAGTGGTTGCACCAGAAGTTATTTTAGTGATTAAAAATTTTAGGTGTAAAAATATCTTGTTTGAATGTGAATTGAATTGTAGAGAAATTAGTTTGTTTATTTGTAATTTTTTATAGAAAAATTAAAACAAATAACTTGTTTAAATGTATATATTGTAGAAAAATTACATAAATGAATAGTTTTGAAATAAAAAATTATTTTAAGCGATTAAAAATGAATAGTTCTTTCGAATGGTTGAAATAACTCGTTTGAACGTGAATTTTGAAAAAGATTTGTAAATGCTCCTTTATAACTCCTTAAAAATCAAACACCCAGCAGTTCTACAACACAACCCCATTAATCTTTTTCAATGTGGGTTATTTTCCTTTGCTTTTAAAAGGTGATTTTTTAACATAAAGTCTTTGATTGTTTGGTAAAGTTAACTTTATTTGCACATTGGCTTGAAGAGTTGAAACTAGCAATATGACTAAAACCAAGATGGATAAAAGGGTTAAGAAAAAGCACTCAAGTGCAGCAATCTACCTAATGTTCAGGATGGGATTAAGAAATTGCTTGCAAAGTTATATATGTAAGAGACTAAGAGAGAATGAAATAGCATTGACTTTGTACAAATTAATAATTGAAATAAGGGCGAGAAAACTGGAAAAAAAAAAAAAAAAACTTAATAAACCTCTATATATATATATATATATAAGAATTTGTTTGTGAGTGATTTTGAATATGAAAAGTTTATGACTTTTCCAATCATTCTTATGGAACGAAAATTGAATCTAAAAATAAAAACCATACGTTTAGTCGCAAAGTAAGAGAAGTTAAATACGTCTATTTGATTATTGCATAACTTGTGCATTATACAAATTAATTAAAGTAAGGTCAAATGTTAGAATTTTAAGATGTTGAGCTTAAAAATGGTAAAATTATAATTTTGGTCAATTATAATCTAATTGTTTTGGTAAAAAATAATATCACTCCTTTAGTTAATCCGCTCTCCCCTTATCTCCTCTAAGAAGGAAAACTCATACGACTTGCACGTGCGGTGATCGCTTCTCCATTGTTTTCCAAGTCCATCCTTTCTAGCCACTCAACTTCCCCATCAATGAAATTGATTAAATTTTATGCAATGATGACTTCAAATCAAGTATGATAAATAATAGCCAACAAGAACAGTTGTTCAGCAGTATTGGTGTACATCCAATGACTTAAAAGTCATGAATTCGAATTTCCCACTCTAATGTTTGTAACTCAAAAAGTAAAGTATGATAAACAATAATCATGACTAAAGTCAATTTATTTGATTATTAGTTTGGAATATAGTATTTCACGACGAGGTGATTGAGAAAAGGAAAGGAACCTTTAAAGAGGAAAAAGCAGATTATTTTCGTGTCCATTGATTTCAATCCATTGTGTACCAAAATGCAAACTGAAATTGAGCTAATGAAAACACAAATTCCATATTGATATTTAAATATCAAGAAAAACTTACCCAAAAGTTTGTATCTCAATTAACTAAATCTAAAGAATAAACTCCTCCTTTTCTTTTTCTTTCCGACAAATATTTGGATTTTTATTTTTTAATTCTACGATAATTTAGGTCGATATATTTGAATTCAAGGCTTCTTAATCATTAGATGTATACTATTAGATAATAAGAACTTTCGCTTCAATATAAATTGGTAATGAAGAAGTGTTGAGAATCCCACATTGATAAGGTGAGAATATCTCCTAGTGTTTATAAGATAAGGTGGACTACTCCTCTCATTACCAATTGGTTTTTAGATGGATGTTCACACTCTCTAATAAGAAGTAACCCATATCTCCTAATAAATGCAGGTTTAGTTCTCCACTTTTTTCATGTGGGATAATTGTGGGATCCTATCCTATCATATAATAATGAGATTAAATTACTATTTTTGTTGGCAAAACTTAGTAAACCTTTAATCTCTTGGTTAAGTTGATGATTAGTAACTAATAATTTATAGGTAGATGCTCTAAAAATACTTTGAATAACAACCAATTGATTTCCATTTTCCATTAAAAAAATAAAAAAATCATTTTGCAATTAAATTTTTGCTAACCCTTACCTACTGTCAATTTCCCTTTAACAAACACGTCAACCGGTTCGACCGGTTCATTTTACCGTAACGCCGAAACCCGAATGGACCGCACGTGTAGTGTGTCCAGCACTTTCTTTCTTCGTTAACGTGAGCAAAAATTCGCTGTTTCGGTTTGTCATCTTTATTCTTCTGACGGTTAATAAATTATTAGAGTTACTAATCATCAATTTAACCCCAAATTATCTTGTTATTTCCATTTTGATTAATTAATTACACTTTCCAGTTTTATTTAGATACAGTATAACGCGGATACAACTAGTGGTGGGTCCCATTTGATCGGTGAATCTCCTTCGTCCACGTGTACGATCGCCTTACAATGCTGTGTGGCAAGCAATGGTTTACCTTTTTTGTTTGGCCCCACGAATCCCGATCCACGTCAAAGTAAATAGCCTTGATTTGCTTTATTTTTATTTTTTTTTTAAAAATTTGCTTTGCTTTGATTTTGTTAGTATTTAGAGTTTAAACTTGATTTTGGTCTATAATTAGTTAAATTTGACACATCATCTTAAATATTCAGTTTGTTATAAAAAAAACTAAAATATTCATTTTCCTATTAGAAGAGACGAGTTATTGCATAGTTGTTTAAAAAGTTATTACGTGAATATAACAAAAATAATCCTAGATAAAAATAGATTAAATGTCTAAAATTCATTCAAAACATAAAAAAAAACCAATTAACATAAGAAAGATTTTTTTTTTTGGACCAACAAATCCTACATAAATGGCACAACTGCTCTCAAATAATATAAGAACCAAATACCAATTTTCGAGTTCGAATTCGTGATGAGTTGAAATGGATTAACACCAAATAAGAAAACCAACTGCGATACCAACTTCTTTTTTTTTTTTGAAAGGACGCCATCGACCCATTTAATAACATAAGAAATTAATCGTTATATATTTGAAATGAAATTAATAATTATGAGGAAGACCTATATTGAGATACAATGAATCATTTGATTTAGGAAAAAAAAAGAGATACCATGAATGATTATGGAGAATTATTATTGTGTTTTGGATACTAAGAATAACAAAGTTAGTATAAACAAATGAAAAATAATTATAAAAAAATAAAAATAATTTTGAGAGAAATAAGATTATAAAGAAGTAAATAGTGGTTAAGGAAAAATAATCATTTTAATTAAAAAAATAAATAGTAACTACAGTGATCATTAAAATTATTATTTTTTAGAATGATCATTAAAATTAATTTAATTATATAAGATCAAATTATTTCATTTAAATGATTATACGCGTAGATAAATTAATGTCTTGATTGAGAATTTATCGTCAGCAACACATTCTATATTATATTTGAGGTACAATTTTTAAAATAATTCATTTATAGTATATGCTTTTTTATGAGTGATTAATATGAATCTATCATGAGCGTAATAGAACTCAATTTAAATTTTATACTAAAATGAATTAACTTTAATTTTATACTTAGATGAAAATATTTTGTCATTTTTTATTATATATGAAAAATTTCATATATATATATATATATATATATATTTATTTATTATATAAAAGAAATCTCCGTTATTAAAAAACGGAAATTATATAACAGAATGAGTGGAGTTTGAAGGAGAGAGAAAACACTCATTTGACTCGGTCCAATCTCCCTATTTCACTTATTGAATAGAAGAATTGATAGTTTTTTCTTGCTTGCTTTACTCTCTGTGTTGCCGTTTCTTCCCTTTCTCCTTTCTCAAGCTCTCAAATGGCTTCAGCAATGGCTGAATTCTGAGTATTTCTTTTCAATTTTCGTCTTCACGCTTGCGAAAATGGAGTCTAAGCTTCTGCTTCTTTCTCTTCTCGTTCTTCTGGATGTATCCATTGCTCAGATGCCAGGTATTTTCTTCATCTCTGTTATTCGAGTTTCTGCAGTCGTTATTCGTATTATATTGCACTTTATACTCATTTTCGACTGTAACTTGTATGTCTTGAGGTTTATCGAGCTTTGCAACTGTTTGTTTCTGTGTTTTTGTCGAGTTCTATATGGCGGTATCTCCGATTCTTCAGCATCGCTCTTTCCGGATTGTTCATTTACTTTTGCAGTTTTGTTGGATTCTGGATGCTTTGGATTCAATCGCTATCGTCATCTTTACCTTACGGTGGTTTTAGATGATGAACTTTGACTGAAAGAATCCGAAAGAAAGCATCTAATTACGGAAAGATTTTGTGATCGTGTTTACGCATAATATTCTTTCGATTCCGTGAATGTTGTTTATGTTTTGGACTTGGTGTTGACTAACTAGATAATTTGTACTCTGTTGTTCGTTAATATTTAATGTTGAAGAGATTTTTAATTGTTCCTCACAACATTATAGAATTTCTTCATCTTTTTTTAATTTTATTTGGTTGTCGTTTTATGCATCTTGGTTAAATTCCATATGAACATTTTGTTGGAAAAAACCTTCCTTAATAATAACAGCAAGAACAAGCAGAAAAATAGTGAGAAATTAAAAGGAAACAATAAAATAGAGAACAAAAGAATTTACGTGGAAAAACTCTAAATTGGAGAAAAAACCACAGACAGAAAGAACTTTCACTATGTGAAAAATTGCTACAATCACACAGAATTCTCTCCCCCCAATTACAAAAACACTCACTTCAAAGCTTATACTACTCACACCCTTTGCCCCACTCTCTACAAGAGAATACAAAAGAAATTTAACAAGAGTCAGTACACCTAGCTTAAAGAGCTTCTGACTGGAATGCTTTGAAACCAAAGCCTCATGCTCCTTTTATAGTGTTTGGAGCACACCATTACTTTGCATCTTTCCGATGTGGGACAAATTCACTTCTAATATTTTGCCAAAAACCCAACACATTTGTTGTTATCGTTGTTTAGAATTTCTTCATGTTTTCTATTTGGTTGTCGTTTTATGAAGCTTGCCAAAGAGCATTTCCTAGAATGTTAATTCTCAATGTGAACATATGCAGATAGTTAAATCAAATTTTGAATATTTACTATGAAGAAGCTAAAGTATTCTGTATATGTGGGTTAGGTTTTGTAAGTATGGACTGTGGAGGTCAAGAAAGTTTCACCGATGATATTGGTCTGGAGTGGGTTCCAGATACTCAAGTTCGTTTTGGAGAAGCAATAAGCAATTCTGTTGCAAATGAAACAAGGAAGCAATACATGACTTTAAGACATTTCCCTGCTGATTCCAGGAAGTACTGTTACTCACTAAATGTCACTAGTAGAACACGTTATCTTATCAGAGCGACGTTTTTGTATGGTAACTTCGACAACAACAACGTGTATCCAAAATTCGACATTTCCCTTGGGGCAACTCACTGGTCAACAATTGTCATATCTGATGCCAACACGGTAAAGGTTCGAGAGCTTATATTTCTGGCTTCAACTCCTACTGTGAGTGTTTGTTTGTCAAATGCAACGACTGGGCAGCCATTCATATCCACGCTTGAGCTTCGACAATTTAATGGCTCTAGCTACTATACTGAATTTGAGGATCGGTTTTACCTAAGTGTCTCAGCAAGGATCAATTTTGGAGCAGATTCTGAAGGTCCAATAAGGTCAGTCAGCACCAAGAGTATCATTGCTTTTTACTCATGTAACCATAGGAGTTGTTCTAAGAGCAGCCAACAATAACTAAATAAAGCAATGAGTAACCGGATCTTTTTTTACCAATCTTCACAGGGACATCGATTGTGATAATGCTTTTGATATATTTAGTTTAAGTTTTTTCTTTTATTAAATTATATAAATAATATGAAATCATCACGGCAGGTTTCCTGATGATCCATTTGACCGGATATGGGAGTCTGATTCTGTTAGAAAAGCAAATTACCTTGTTGATGTTGCTGCTGGTACTGAAAAAGTTTCCACTAAAATGCCAATCGATGTAGGTAGAGATGAAAGACCACCTCAAAAAGTTATGCAGACGGCTGTAGTTGGTCGAAATGGTTCATTAACATATCGGTTGAATTTGGATGGTTTTCCTGGCTTTGGATGGGCAGTCACCTACTTTGCAGAAATTGAAGACTTGGCTCCAACTGATACGAGAAAATTCAGGCTTGTACTTCCGGGCATGCCCGAAATCAGCAAAGCTGTAGTCAACATTGAAGAAAATGCTCAAGGACAATATCGGCTTTATGAGCCTGGTTTTACCAACATAACCTTCCCTTTTGTATTAGCTTTTAAGTTTGGGAAAACTTCAGATTCTGTGTTGGGACCTCTATTAAATGCTATGGAGATTAACAAGTATCTAGAAAAAAGTGATGGTTCTCTGGATGGTAATCCTAAATTTAAATTTTAATTTCAAACTCTTTTATTTTATATATTTATGTCCTACAATGTTTTGATCTTTGCTCATCTATTATGTTTGATATTTTGAACATGTGAACTTCAGGTGAAGTTGTTGTTAGTGTAGTTTCAAAATTGTCATCATCAGATTGGGATGAAGGCGGTGATCCATGCAGGCCAGTTCCTTGGTCGTGGTTGCAATGTAACTCTGATCCACAGCCAAAAATAGTTAAAATGTAAAAGTTTTTTTCTATTTCAGTCATTTTCAAGTATTTATGTTTTCCCTATGTTTGATCATTCTAGTTATTCTATCTACCTTTGGCGCTTGTTAGTTCATTGTCCAAAAAGAATTTGACAGGGAACGTCCCTACAGACCTTGCGAAGCTAAGCGGTTTAGTTGAATTGTAAGTCCATTGTGCATATAATTTTTCCTTGGCTGTCCAATTGTCTTTTTTCCATTCTTCTTCCATTAAGCTTGGTGTCTATTTTGGATCTGTTTGTGGCATGCTTGCAGGTGGCTTGATGGAAATTCATTTGTTGGTCCTATACCCGATTTTACTGATTGTGTGAACTTGAAAATCATGTAATATCAAATGACTTCATTTCTATCATATTCTGTTGAAGGTTTTTAAGCTAACTGAGGTCTTTGCCCTTTCAGCCATCTTGAGAACAACCAGTTGACCGGAGAGTTGCCTTCCTCTTTATTAAATCTTCCAAGTTTACGGGAGCTGTAAGTATCATGGGGCATGGATAATGGGTATTTCATTCTGTAATCCAGAATGAATATTGATACAAATTTCAAGGATTCTTTTGCTATATATTGATATTGTCTTTTATAGGCTCCAAGTGACGTGTTTAATATGTTTCATGCATCTGATGGTTGTAGGTATGTGCAGAATAACATGTTATCTGGAACAGTGCCTCCCGGACTCTTAAATGAAAACCTAGTTTTAATGTGAGTATTGCTTTCATTTCAACAATTGGTCTAAAGATTTATTTCATTGTCCTAGATATTTGAAACCAATTGCTTTCCTTGAAAAGAGATTCTGCCTACCTGCACATCAGTAAAAGCAGAAGCATATCCAGAAGCCAATACCAACAGCAGTAGAGAAAAAACTCATTTCTTCCTATCTTAGATTATCCTTAACTTTGAATTATTGCTTTTTTAGGTGACTGCTGCAAGCATGCAGGTTTTTGTCCTAAATGGACTGTTATTTTTAAAATAATTGTTTTGTCAAAATCCTTGAATGTTAACCTTTGTATATCCTCCACCTATCATAGTTTTTGAGCACGTTCATACTTGCCTTCACTATGCGCTCTCGTTCATTTACAGCTATTCTGGAAATATTAATCTTCACGAAGGGGGGAAAAAGAACCACGTTTATATCATTGTGGGTTGTGTAATCGGGGCTATTGTCCTGTTATTGGCAATTGTGGTATCTTGCTGCTTTTTGCAAAAGGGAAGAAAAAAACATCGTGAACAAGGTACATTATACAGAAACTTGTATCCTTTCAACAACATGAGTTGATTTTATAGATTAAGTATTGTTAAAAAGATTAATTTTGCAGATCTACCTGAAGAATCCATGCATGTACAAAGATTTGCCTCTTCAAAGGGTGATGCCCCCAAGGAAGCCGCACATTGCTTCAGTGTTGGTGAAATTGAAGAAGCAACAAGACGTTTGGAAAGAAAAATTGGCTCCGGAGGTTTTGGTGTTGTATACTACGGGAAATTAAACGATGGAAAAGAAATTGCTGTTAAAGTCTTAATCAATGATACCTTTCAGGGAAAGCGAGAATTTACCAATGAGGTAATATTTGTATAACTGATCCCTTATCTATTTTCGTTCAAAGGACCCTCTCTTGTTTGATGTTTGTTAGATACTTAAAGGGCAGTATGTTTACAATGGTATGATGTCTATTTTGGGCATAAACCCTCATGGATTTGCTTTTGGTTTCCCCAAAAAAGGCCTTATACTAGTGGAGATAACTGTCCTCAATTATATATTGACGATCACTCTCTTCCTTAATCAATGCGAGACTTTATTCGCACTCCCAACACTCAATGGGTTGTGTTGGCCGGTTCCTAATACTTGTAGTTGTATCATTTTCTTCCTTTTCTTTCATGTGAATAATTTGGTGGAAACAAATGCGTAGAGGGGACCAGGTTGGGCTGACTAAGTATTTGTGTCCAACCATTTGGGAGAACTTTTAGTGGGGTCTTCCTAGTGCTATAAGGAATGAGAGAAGGAACCAAGGGAGGGTACGTTGTTGGGAAAAGCTAGAAACTTTCAAGCAGGGGGAAACCTGTTCTGAAATTTTTGTCATTAGTCTTCCCCCTATGAATCAAAGTAAACTTTATTGTCGTCTATCTTGAAATCTAATCAATTTAGAGCTCTATCATGGAAGAAGAGGAAGAAGTAGACGTGGTATTGGATGTGGTAATAGTGTAATTGCAGAAGTTATAAACTTGGAGAAAAACATACAGGATTACTAGAAGGGATGAATCATCTACTCAAAAGCAAGAGGACTCAGGACAATCTAAATGCCTCTCGTCAAAGACAAACATTGGAAGGGTAAACCAGTCGATCAGATTAAAGAGTATCAGTTGGTCATTAAATAAGTGGACTAAAGATAGAGGTATGTGTGGGGAGTCGTTTGTGAGAGCGGATTCAAGAAAGAGGCCAGTATGGAAACTCGATTGTGAGAAAGGTGGAGTTATATAATCTGACAGTTAAAATTTCACAGATGGAACAGTTCCTTATGGTTAGTCACGTGATAAAAAATGGAGAAGATGGAATTGAAGATCCTAAGGTCGACGGGATGCTTTAGCTTTGTATCAGGGGGCTAATAGTCTTATGTCTAATTCGAACATGGCACCTATATGCTAATGGGTGCTCATTACATGATTCCCAACGTTACAAAATGGGATGTCGTATGAAAGGGTCTTAGCTCTTAAATAAGAAGAGGGTGTTAGAGAATATTGGTGTTGGTATGAAATATTTTTTGAAGCAATGCCAAATATCCCTTATATGGTACAAGGACCAACTTGTGAATGAGCTTAAGCTGGAGTTATGACTTTCATTAGGGTTCAGTCAGTGGAGATTAGGACCAGGTCTTGCATTTTAGAACAAGGGTAAATATGGGCCATATTCTTGGTCCAATAGTTTGAATGATGACTATGCAAATTCCGATTTCTTTGCTGTACTGAGACATGTTAACTACCAGTAGAGAATAATGAAATGAAGAGAATTCAAAAACATCAATCTTAAGAGAGGACAGACTAGGGATTGATGAATGCTTAACTCATTGAGTTGGAGGTTATAGATAGAAGTATAAGCATGAGACCATGCATTTAATTTGCATACACTAGGAGATATTAATGGTGGCCTGTTAAGTTTAGGAAATGCGGGTAACCTTATCATTCGAGTAAAACTTTTGGGGAGAATACTTAGTGGGTCCTCGACCCCTAATAAGGGACAAGAGAGGGAGCCAAAGGAGGGTTGATTGTTATTAGGAACAGCTATGATTCATCTTGAGTTTTATCATAATGCAATGCACTAACATTGCAATAAAAGAAAACAGAAATTCTAGAGTTAAAGAGTTCAGAATTAGAAGAAAATGTTACCTTTCTGATTTATCCCTTCCACGTGGACTTTTTTTTTTTTTTTTTTGGAAACGGACTCTGCCCAGTGTCAAATAAATTAATGCAAGAAGGAACAAAATTGTGTCTACTTTCTTTCTTATCTTGTTGCATTGAGTGGATTGGTATTAGTTAAAACCTAATGATGTTAGAAATTGATATTTGTGGCTGATGGATGACTGGTTGGCTATGAAGGTGACTCTTCTTTCAAGGATTCATCATAGAAATCTTGTACAATATCTTGGATATTGTCAAGATCCAAAAGTAGAAAAAAGTATGCTTGTCTATGAGTTCATGCATAATGGAACTCTGAAGGAACATCTTTATGGTAAGACAGAAATTCCACATTATTTCTCCAGGGAACATTGCAAGTTTGATAGCCAACTAACTTCTTGTTTGTGTACAGGTCCACTAACACGTGAAAAAACTATCAGTTGGATAAAGCGCCTCGAGATTGCCGAAGATGCGGCTAGAGGTTTGGATTGTTTTGCTTTGTGCATGGAGGAATCTCCCTTGGATATTTTCCTCAAGTCATTCTACTTGATATATTTTCAGGGATTGAATACCTTCACACAGGGTGTATACCAGCAATTATTCATAGGGACTTGAAAAGCAGTAATATTCTTCTTGACAGACACATGAGAGCAAAGGTTTCAGATTTTGGTCTTTCAAAGCTTGCGGTGGATGGCGTCTCCCATGTATCCAGCATAGTTCGGGGAACTGTAGGATATTTGGATCCAGAGTAAGATTTTCTTCTTTCTTTAAGAGTTTTTTTTAAATAAGGTAACCACGCCCGTTCCTAGGCCAGGCACCGGAGACATTGAAAGGAGACATTGAAAGAGTAATGTCACATGTGAGTCTCGAACCTGAGACCTTGAGAGGAGCATACCCTCAAAGCCCAAGTCTTCTTTCTTAAGAGTTTATACATTTTTTCTGAGGTAAAGTTCACGTCTTTTCGAAACGCAAGGTGCGGCACAAGGCGATACTCTCCTTGATCGCTTCAAAGTGAGAGGCGATAAAAAAGGCGATGCCTTAGTGAAGAGAGGCAAATAAATGCATAACTAAATAATATATTGAGTATAAATTGATATCTAAACATATTTTTATTCCCATAAAATTTTAAATTCATACAAAATAATATTAAAAAGTAAAAAGTAAAAAGTAAAAGAATAATAAACCACACAAATTATGTTATTATAGGATATACCATACAGATTAAATTATTATTTGTATAAAAAATTAAAGTTAACGGAAAGTATAAAATAGCAAAGATTCTACATCAAATAACTCGAATAAACACATATATATTGAAATAGAAAGCAATTAAACAAATTCAATATCCTTAATATTAAAACTTTGTATGATTGTTGAACTTCTTCATGAGTTAATTTTAGGTTATTTTTGTGGGTATTAAGTTAGCATATTGATAAATAAATAAAACTTTAACAAGGTGCACGCTTTGGCCTAAGGCGAAGGCGATGCTGGGCGCAAAATGGCGAGGCAAGGCGAGGGCCTAATTGAAGGCGCTTGCCTTGGCTCTTTTAGAGGCACAATATCGTCTATGTGCAAGGTGATGGTCTTGAAAACACTGGTAAAGTTAGGTGGCTATGTATATGCTGTCTCGATATACCATTACAAACTCCTGAATCATTTTAAATAAATGTTTCTGATTTTGTTGGCCAGCCATTGTATTATCTTTCACTGTCACCTTAATAAATATTGTTTCTAGTTTGTTTGCCAAAGTCCCTGTAACGTGCTTTCCTTATTACATTATTTTTTTCAGGTATTATATCTCTCAGCAATTGACAGACAAGAGTGATGTATATAGCTTTGGCGTTATTCTTCTCGAGTTGATATCTGGTCAAGAAGCTATATCGAATGTGAACTTTGGTGTCAATTGCCGCAACATCGTCCAGTGGGTAAGTCTGGATTCCTTAAACTAAAGTGCAAAACTATCACATCTATAGTACTCAGCCAATAAGTCAGATTTAAATCTTTAGGTTCTATTAATAAGAAGGAAATATGGTGCACAATCCAAATGTAGCAAAATCTATTTAATGGATGAACATCAGCACTTGTGCAAATATATTCATGAAATAGATTGTGGTTGTAATGCAGGCAAAAGTACACATCGAGAGCGGGGACATTCAAGGGATCATCGATCCGTCGCTACGCAACGAGTATGACATTCAATCGATGTGGAAAATCGCAGAGAAAGCGTTGATGTGTGTCCAGCCACATGGGCACATGAGACCATCCATATCTGAAGTGCTGAAGGAGATCCAGGATTCAATCTTGATTGAAAGGGAACATCTTGCAAGAGAAGGTAACTCTGACGAAATTTCTAGAAATTCAGCACATTCTATGAATATGGGATCTCTTGATTTGTGTGGAAACGAAAACTACGTGTCGTTTGACGAATCCATTGCTCGACCTACTGCAAGGTAGTTGTTGTGCAAAGACATTATTTGTTAGGAACAAATCTGCATTCTTTTTGCTTGCAGTTGAGTCAAAGTTTGCCAATGTTCCATATTTTATTACCCTGTGAGTACGAATCTGTTTAGAAGAGGTGAGATGGGATGGCTTCGTGTAAAATTGTTTAACAGCTTATTTTTGTAAGTGTTATCATAGACTACTCCATTTGTTCAACATCCTTTCCTATACCACGTTATTATTATTTTTTTTTATTGATATCTGTGAATGTCCAATCCAATTTACGCATACCTCAATTATTCTTACAAGATAGATTATCTAACTCTACAATATTTGACTGTAAAAAAAAATCATGGAAAATTAATTCATAATTAGGTGATCACCATAGGTTAAACTATAATCTTTGGCTGTCAAGATTTTTTTTTTTTTTTTAATCATTAGATGAACCTATGATTAGTTTAGATTATTGAAAGTTTTCATTACTTATTGGTGCTTTTGACCACGTTTGATTTAAAAGTGCTTCGAAAAAAATGTCTGTAAGCATTAAAGTACTTCTCTGGTAGAGAGGCAAACATTAAATTATGGTGTCACTAAACATTTCACTCAATTATTTAGGATTAAAGTGCTTTTTAATTTTGGTTAAAAACTGTCAAGACTGAACACATGATCTCATTCTTGCTAATTCTAGCATAGTTCACTTTTTGAGACATTTTTTAGGTTGAAGGTCAAAGATTTGAATCTTTACCTCTGGATATAGTTGTCTATTGATTCTTGTATTTTAACTCTTGTATTTCGTTAAGTACCACAAAAATAGGTGGTATTTAGTGTAAGCTAGGGGTGTTTGTTTGCGTATTTATGGAGGATTTAAAATGAGGATTTATTAACTACTAAAAAAAACTACATCTAAATGAGTTTTTGTAACTACTCAAAATAACTTTTCAATACAAACCACTCATTTCTAATCATTTATCTTTAACTTTTTAAAATAACTCATTTTTAACTACTCATTTCTAATCGTTTTTTTAATTATTCATTTTAAAATTCATATTCAAATAAACAATTGTTTCTAACTCTTCTTTAAAAAAAAAAAAAAAAATCACGTTCAAACGAGTTTTTTGCTACAACTTTCAACTTTTAACTATTTAAAATAACTCACTAAACTAATTTTTTTTTATCCAAAACTTCATCCAAACACCTCTTAGGAACTGAGCACTTATTCATAGAGAGGATCCAACCAAAACCTTTCATAGCAGACATAGATGTGACGACCACTTTCTACTTTTTTTTTTTTTTTACTCCACACATTTGAACATATATTATATTATCATAGATATTTTAGAAAGTGGGATTAGGGACGAGGGTGATTGGATTTAGAGGTTGAGTTGAGGGAGGAGAAGAGAAGAGATGAGAAGAGAAATTATCAATTTCATGTTTGTTTTTAGTACGTCACAACTTCTTCTAACTCCTCTCAAGTTTTCTTAATTCTCCCTCAACTCATTACCAAACATTACATCAAATATCTTATTTAATTATATTAAATTTTATCTAATTTTTAATTATTTTTATTTTTATTTTTTCAATTTTAACATCACATCAAACCTATTATTTAATTATATCAAATACATATATATATATATATATATAATAAATGTCACATCCACTCATAGCAATCTCTCATCTCCTCTTTTCTCGTAGCATCAATGGCCACTTAATTAATACAATCCTCCAAAATAGCGGAGGTAATATGCGGGGGAGATGTCACCCACCAAAACGACTCCCACTACCTCAAAAAGATTTTTGCAGTCCTCTTGTCATGTGCTCTACTATTAGTAATCACTATTGAACCACCAAATTCATTGGTTGGTACTTTAAATTTGGTCGGATGTACCTTAATCACTATTGAACTTGTGCAAATGTTTTAAGTTGTACCCTTTGCTTCCTTTTTGCTGGTTCAACCACTGACCAAAAAGCAAAATATAATTCAAGTTTCTAATTTCAATGAAAAACACACCATTAATTCATAATATCAGTTTTTTTTATTTTTTATTTTTAATCACAATATCAATGAGTGAATAACATTTTTGAGACTCGCAAGTTTCAACCAAAACCAGAAGTATTGTTATTTTTCTTGAATAAAACCTGTCAAATTTATATGTATGTGATATTTCATAATTCTTTAAGCGCATATGGGTCAATTTTTATATAAGTTCTTCAAAGAAAAGCCTATAAGATAAGAAGTTACTACATTTATTAATGTTAAAGTTAAAAATAATGTAACCTTTATATTTATGTTTAAAGAAAATATTACAGCATTTATTCAAATTTAGGATGCAAATTTGATAACGTTGAGAGTATGGGTAAAATTGAGACACTTTTTTTCTCGAGAGGCCTCGCAACCAAGTCAAGTTAAGTCGCTAAGAAACAAGGTCAAACGCATCAAGGAGCCAAAGTCAAAATATAAGTCAAATTAAAGTATTTTCTATTAATATTCTTCTGATTTAGGTTGGTCTCGGTCCAACTTATGAAAGTAATGAAAAAGTTTTGTGATTCCTTGCGTCTTTGATTGGATATGTGTCACGATGATTTTGTATTATTATTATTATTATTATTATTATTAAGGCATGATGTCTCCAAGTGGTGGTGCGTGGGTGAAGATTGGAGCTTTGAAGATATGTTTTCTTCAAGGTATCAAATTCGAGATTCACGTATGACATTATTTCTTTGATGTCTACGGAAATAGAAAAGTCATTACATATTTTATTACATACTAATTAATTGTTCAAGGTATATGTCAAAAATTATATAACCACTCTATGCATTAAGAGATGAACTCTGGGATGGGATTTGCCTACTACCCCATAAGGAGGTGTTTGGTTGAGGGCTTATTTTGAGAGATTATTTTAAAAAAGGTATTTGGATAACAAGTTGTGGAGGGTTTAATAGATGAATTATAATAAGAGCTCGTTTAGATGTGTTTATTTTTAGAGGGTTATAATAAGAGCTCGTTTGGATGTTTATAGTAGAGTTGTAGGAGAGTTTTGTTATTTATGAATGATTTGACATTTATTAGTTTTTTTTAATAAAAATAATTTCTTTTAATTGTTTATTATTTGAAATCACAAATATTATATTTATGTTCATAACTTTCTTGACTAATATTATTTAATTTGGTATTCACCACAGTATTTTTGTATAATATGAATTTTATTTTAAATAATCACATAAAAAGCTTACAAATTAACTAGTTTAATGTTTTTAAAATTTTATGTGATGGACAATAAATTTCAATTAATTAACTCAAACTTAATGATATTAAGTATACAAAAAAATTCTAATAAAGATGTTTTTTAAAAAAAAAAATGATTAGTAAACTATATTAAATTACAAAATTTATTTTTGAAATATGAAATTGAATATAAAGTTATAGTTGATTTTAAAATTTCAAAAAATACGTTTTAAAAATACTTTATTAAGTAAACGAAACAATTTTTAATTAATTAGTTGAAAAAAAATATTAGGTAGATAAAAAATATAAATAAAATATTAAACAAAAAATAAAATTAATTATAAAAATATCACTACTTTAAAATTACAAAACATAACTAAAAAAATGGTGAATTTTTTATAAAACAAAACAAGAAAAAAAACATATTTTTAGCTATAATAATTTATTTAGGTTTTAAATTTTACTTTATATTTTAAAGAATTACTCAAAAATTTATAAGATAATTGATTTTATGATAATTAGTGAATTAATGATGAATTATTCATATTATGTTAGATGAATACAATTTTTTTTTTTTTTAAAAGAATATAAAATTATTGTTATTTTCAAATTATAAAACATATTTTGAAAATATGGTATTATTTAAATAAGAAAAAATTATAATTAATTAGTTTAAATTTAATGATAGTAAACAAATGTATAAATGTTAATTAAAATTTTTAAACAAAAAAAATAAAATTGATTATAAAACCATAATTAATTTTAAATAACAAAATATAATTTAAAATACAAAATTGGTTATAAAATTATTGTTAATTTTAAATCCAAA
>JBBMKA010000018.1:17590312-17622743 GCA_037833695.1 Sechiopsis laciniata | reverse complement strand
GCTAGATAGATAGATAGATAGATAGATAGATAGATAGATAGATAGATAGATAGATAGATAGATAGATATATGCAAACTAAAATGTGTAGGGATATATTTCATGATGATTGTCTATCTAAACATTAATTTCTTATGAATTTTTTTTACAATAAAATATATTAAAGTTAAACGGTGTCACGTAATAAATAAAGTCGACGACATTATGGTAAGAAATGGGTCAAAAAATTTCTAACCCTTCAAACAAAGTAATTATTAAAATTTGAGTAACAAGAAGCCTAGAGAAGGCCACAAGTAATTATTAAAATTTGAAATGAATTAATACCAAACAAGATAACTAATTGCGTCACTGACTCATTTAATTTCTATATTCTAAAGTGATATATCCAAATAGTTGGCTTTATTTAAAGAGCGATTCTATTCTATTCAATTTAAAATTTTTCTCGTATATGTAAAGTTTAGATTTGACTCTCAAATAACCGTTCTATTTACTCTTTCAATAAAAATATATTAACAAATTTTTTTAATTATTTTAGTTTTAGAACCGATATATCCTTTCATTTTATGTTTGATATGTTTTTTACCTATTTGAATTTTTAAACTTCATTTTTCTTTTAAATTTTAAATTTAACCATCTTTGAAATAAGAGATTTAAACATGTAACATGTTTTGAATTGTATTAAATGTCTACTAAAATTGTGATTTTGTTAGCAATCGATTTTTTTTACTTAGGAACTTATTAAACATACAATTAAAACTTTAGGATTCTATCACTAATTTATTTTTTTCATATAATAACTCAAATAATTTTTATAAAAAAGAAAGTTTTCAATTTAAAAAAAAAAAATTCAAATGTATCTGCAGAAGTTGTTAAACAAGAATTTGAACTTCAAGAGTATATAGAATATTATAATGGAATAAACATAAAACTGAAAGTTTGAGAATTAAGTTATGGTGAAATTCAAATACTTCATTTGATTTTGAAGGAAAAACTCGGAATTGATATATAACAATAAACTTAAATTGATGTATTGGAAAATATAAAATCTTTACATCACCGACTAGAATAATTAAGTTTTTTTTTTTAAAGATAATAATTAACATTTCAATTTTTCATGTACTTTGTATCTGCTCAATTTCACTCTAATTCATGCACACATTTGAAATTTCGAATGAAGAATTTTATGGAAAATGATGATAAAGCTCATCTACAAATGTTTTAGTTTAAAACGTCAAAATTTGGAGGGAAAAAAATTAACCTTTTGATATAAAATACTTTTCAATAATCATCAACCTAATTTACATAATTCAATATGAACTATGTGTTTATTATTAAAAAATTAATTCTACCTTAATTATTGTTCAAGTAACAAATCTATATTCATTTCAAATGAAGCCAAATTAGTTTTCTTTTAAAAAACAAAGTCAGACAATTTTTTAAACAAAATTATTTTCATCAACAACGCTAAAAATAGATTTAAAAACACGTGGATGGATATAAAATGTAGATCAGATTTCATCACAAGAAAATAACTTTTCTTTTTAAAAATTTATGGCTAAAAAGACTTATATAAAAAGTTGAATGCATACATTCAATTTGCCGACCGACAAATTTAAAAATTTAATTTAGGGGGACCCTGTTGTAGGAGGATTTTCGCCATAGCATCGGGCTCTCGACCCATTCTCGACAGGCCCAAAGGCAAGCCCGAGAAAGTCCAAGAAGGAGACCGGGAAGATAAGATTAGGCCAAACTCACAAATCTGGTCCTCGGGAAGAGGATCGGACACGTGGGGACCCCATAGGTGAGGGTCGGACACGTGTCCGACCCCTGTGCGCGTGTGCGGGTGCGGGCCGAACGTACATCCTGCCCCTGTACACGTGTGTGAGTACAGGCCGAACGTGGGTCCAGCTCGTTTGAGCGTGTGCACATGGGCCGGATTCGTATCCAACCCATAAGCGTGCCCATTTGCAGACTAGATATCAAAGGGGCCCATCCGAGGAGAGCAATGGGCCCGATAGTCGCCCCCCACCTTTCCCAAGTGGCAGAGAAAGCGCATTTGGAGGTGTATTCGTGGTCGCTCAACGAAACCCACTCCCGAAAGATGCGGACGTGGATAGAAGAACGGGAGACGCCCGGGGGATCATGCCTTATAAGAAGACTCAAGAACGATGCTACAGGTAAGAAAACTTCCGACCTAGAACTTTGAATCCGACTCTTACAATACCGACTTGGACATTGGAGTCTAAGTGGCTCGTACCACATCAGTGCCCAATTCTTGTATCTATTTGCAGGCACGATGTCCGTCTCTAAACAAATTCACCGTTGATACGGATGACCAAAATCCGGCATCAACAGACCCAACATTTAGATTTTCATTAAAATAGTTCGAACATGCATAACAAAAATGTGAATGACTTCTTTTGCAATAAAAAAATAAATAATCTGTAAAATAAAAATATACATGGCTACTAATTTCTAAACAGTCCATTAGAAAAATAAAATCATTAGCTCTTTCCTTTTTTTTCTTTTCTATGGGTTCGCCTATCTATAAAGACCATTTTCTAATTCAATTTGATTTTGAAAAAAACAAGAATCCTTTGTGTATTTCAACTCAGGTTTATCACACCTCCAAAATTAAAATAGTACATTACTTATGAATTAACTAATAAATCATGTCTTTCAAAAAAAAAAAAAAAACTAATAAATCATGCCAATCTAAAACATCAATAATATCATGTGTGAAGATATATCTTGAACGCTTTATTACCATGTGATTAGTAGTCGGGGGTCTCGCTGTTCGGTTAGCGAATGGGGTGTGCAAACGCTTTTCGTATTGCATACCATTGCTTCGTGCATAGCAGCAATGCATTCTGCATGCATTAAGTGCAACTAGCATTCGCACTCTGCAGCGCTAGCACTTTCGCATTATGTTGTGCGTTCCACGTGTGCTAACGCACCCGCATTTTGTTTTGATGCTTACGTATTCTGTAATAGAGTTTAATGAGAGTGCATATATAAACTCGAATTAAATCCTAGCCGTATTATGAAATTTATTTTGTACTCTGTATTGTTCGTTATGCTTAATAAAATTCTGCTCATTCTCTGCCAGTGGACTAGCTAACATAACGTTAGTGAACCACGTAAATTCTGTGTTGTTTTCTTTCTTCTCTCGCATTTTCTTTATCTTCGTATTGGTTGTTGATTGTCATTTTCATAACATCATGTAACTCAATAATCTCTTATAAGTTTGAGATCTCAAATGTTGCTTAACTAAAGAATAAAAAAAAAGTTACTACAAAGTTAAATTATAGATCCATGTAATGTAAATCGAATATATGTAATTTTTTTAATTCAACAATTTAATTTGGGTTAATTAACTTAATTTAAAAGTTAACATAATCTGTGTTGGATATATAAGTTTATGCAATAAAAATTTAGTTATTGTCTTTATTTTACAAACATGTTAACTTAGCTTAAATATATGTTTGTTGGGCAGGTTTATTTATCTTACTAATTTTGCTATGCAAGTGCAAGTTAGTGTATTTATGGTAAAAATTATAATTTCTTTATATTCTTCTTAATTATAGAACAAATAACAAAATTAAGACAATAACATTCCCCCAAATGGTCTACTTTTGTGGTGAAGTCCACATACAAAATATAAAATTTGATCAAATTGATAAGATGATTTCATAAAAAAAAAATGATAGTAGAGGAAGTTTGCATAGGTTTGTTAATTATTGTTGGTTGTAAGGTTTATTACCATTTATTTCAATTTCAAAAGTTTAAATTATTTCTTAAAAAACAAGTTTCAAAAGAATGTTAATTTTCTTTATAAATTTTGTATAATTGTTGATTCGAATTTTGAATGTTTACTAGAGTTTGTTCAATTTTAAAGGTTTAAAAAGTTCTAACAAATTTAAAGTATAGTAGAGTAAATTTTTTTTTTTCAAAAATTTGGTGGTGTCTCTTAATTAAAATTTGTAAATATGTAATTCTAAAACATGCCTAATTATTGTATTAATTATTTCTCCTTTCAAACTTGTATAAATTAGAGTATGTGGAATGAATAGATTAGAAAAATTATGTAACATTTAACATGTAAATATCATATAAATATACGGTAAATGCAATTTAAAAAATCTAAACAATAACTCAAATAGATTTATAAATTTAAGTTTTGAAGTTAGAAAATTTAAAATATATTTTAAATAGATCATTTCGCAAAAAAAGAAAAAAAAGAAAAATGAATGAATGAATAGTTGGAGATTTATGTTATATTTCTGAAAGAATTAACTAAATTTGTGAGTGTTTAATTAGTCAATCGACCAAATATGAGTTAGAAAGTTAACCACTAAACTTGAAATTGATCTATATTTATTTGTAACCAAAATTCATACTATATATATATTTGAAATTTACTAGGTATTTATATTCATTGTACTAAAAAAGAAAACGTATATTTATTTATTTTGAAATAATAATAATAAAAATTATAGTAGAAGGAGGGAGACGAACAAATCATATATAGTGGACAGTAGTGCTCTTAAATTGTAACACATAGGCCCAAGATATGGAATCTCGATTTGCCCCTATGGGCACCGGCATTCCCCTGTGACCTGACCACATTAGCACCTAGCCTTCATCACTTTTAAGAATGAAAACTGTTCCCACAAACAAATACAGGTTCTTTCAATATACTTTGTCCTCACTCGTATGCATCCTAAGAACGTGATCAGGTGGCACGAAAATACCGGTGCCCATAGGAGCGGCCTATAGGGAAAAATTCAGATTCCAAATCCTGAGCCTGGGGCGTTACAAATGGTATTAGAGCCGAACCTCTCGCAGTAAGATGTGGTTCGAGGACAAACCAAAGCGGAAGCTAATGGGCATGTAGCACCCACCACATATGAATAAAAGAGCTTAAAAAGATATGATTTGCACTATCTATACCAATAAGGTGCACCTTCCTTTTCGGTGGCTTAATCTAACGAACTTTACAGTTAAGCGTGCTTAGCTAGAATGCCAATGCCCATAGAGACAAATTCGGATTTCAAATCTAATGAAACTTAAACTAAGAATAAAAACGTGTCATATTTTTGTAACTCCGCCACTTGTTATCAATGAGATTAAAGAGCCAAATATCAAATTTTAAAATAAAGTTATAAAAAAAACCTAGTTTGAGTCGGTAGAAAGACGACGCCGTTTAGTAGTAAATCAATCGACCGCTAAACGAAAGGCGGAGAAACAACCGCCGAGAACACTTCGCCACGTGGCTCAATAAGATTCGTCAAACTCAAGAGTAGAATCCGGCGAGCCTTGGGAAAACCCTGAAAAATATGGAGAAAAAGAAAAAGGGAAAAAAAACTCGAAATTAATATATTAATTAAAAATAAAAAGAAAAATTCTCCCCTTTCTGGATTTGCCTGAAAAAGGAAAAAAGAAAAAAGAGAAGAAAAAACGAACGGTGGTGATAAAACTTGATTCTCTCATCTGAGTCGTCTCCTTTCTCCTATCTTCACCATCGTCCGATCCATTCCACCAGATCTAACGCCCTAATTTCAGTTTCTCCCACCAGGTAAATTCGATCCCATTTTTTTTCAATTTCTATTTCAAATCTCTCAATTCCACTTCAAACCCATTACACCCTTTTCGTTTTTCTATGAATTTTCTCACTTTTTTCGCTCAAATTCCTCCTCATTCTTCCTTTTTTGCTTCTGGGTTTTCTCCATTCATGGGTTTTCTTGACGGTTCTGTCACATTTTTAGGGTTTTGGCGAAGAAGAAGTAGAAGATGGCTGATGCTCCGGCGAGTCCCGGCGGTGGAAGCCATGAGAGCGGCGACCATAGTCCGAGGTCTAATGTTCGTGAACAGGACAGGTTTCTTCCGATCGCGAATATTAGTAGGATCATGAAGAAGGCTCTTCCTGCTAATGGCAAGATTGCTAAGGACGCTAAGGAGACCGTTCAAGAATGTGTGTCGGAGTTCATCAGTTTTGTCACCAGCGAGTATGGGAGTGTTTGTTTGATTTTGTTTTGTTAATTGTTGTTTGTTTAGTGATTTTTCTTCTGAATTTGGGGATGTTTTTGTGGTTGAATTTGTATTTATGTAGGGCTAGTGATAAATGTCAGAGAGAAAAACGGAAGACGATTAATGGAGATGATTTGCTTTGGGCTATGGCGACTCTTGGATTTGAGGATTATATCGATCCGCTTAAAACCTACTTGACCAAATACAGAGAGGTACTTAATCGGTTAATGCTAATAATGTTTCCTGTTTTGTCCCCAAAGGATGGTGATTGAAGACTTGAACTTTGAAAGTCAAGGTCACAGATTTGAAACTCAATTAACACGTGACATGTCTCCCTTCCTTTGAAATCTCCTTGTGCCTGGCCTAAGAACCGGAGTGGTTACTCCGGTTATAGTGGAGTGAAGCTCTGATTTCCAATTTCAAAAAAAAAATAAAAAGTTTCCTGTTACTCTGATGATAAGCTATTGAAAATTTACAGTCTGCATATTGTTCATTATCCACTTTTCATGATTCGTTTTGAAACAGGGAGCTCTGCATCTAGTCTCAACTTTTGATTTCTTTATTTGTTGTTTTGTTCATTTTTCTTCTGTTCGTTGTATTTATGAACTGATGGGTGGATGTTTTGTTTTTTTCCTTTTTTTGCTGCTGGTTGGGACTTTGGGACGTTTTAGACTGAGGTAAGATTAGAGTTTTTTCCTTTACGTCTCTGTGATTCGTCAACATCGTGTATGAAATTAGGTGATTTATAAATATATTGTATGTGTTGTGTGACAGGGTGACACCAAGGGGTCTGCTAAAGGTGGCGATGCATCTTCTAAGAAAGAAGCTCATCCAACCCCTACTGCTCAGGTCAATTATAAGAGTTTTTCTTCATTGAGCTGGATTTTGGTGTTTTCCTCTGAACCTCTTTCTTTCTAAATTCTGTAGATTGCTCATCATCAAGGGTTTTCCCAAGGAGTTAATTATGGAAATTCTCAAGTACTCTCTGTCTCTCTCTCTTTCTTTTTCTCTCACACACGTGAAAACATGCATGTACTTTTTGTTGAGGATCCCACATTGGACCGTTGGTTTTGAGATGGAATCATATATTATCTAATATGTTATCAGAGTACATTAATTTTTATAGGGTATTCGGTCCAATAAAAATGAAATTAGAATTCGAATTCCAATCCAAGATAAGTGAATCCAAAGAAGCACTATCTCGAGGAGGCATGTTGAAGATTCCACATTACTGAGTAGATTTCCTAAAATTTGTAAGATTGAAAATAGATGAGCTACTCCTCTTATTATCAATTGGTTTTGAGATGGAACTCATACCATCTAATCATTTTCACTATGTCCTTTTGAAGAAGCAAAGATCCAATTCTGCTAGTGTACTTGGGGCTACTTCAGTATGACTCCATTTGGATGGTGACAGTTATGTTTTAGTTAGGGGGTGTTTGGGGGAGGGCAAGAGGATTAAATTGGGGAGATGGGGAGTAATTCCTTCACCCATGCATGGGTCATCGACCATCATTTTTCCCATCATCACTATTTATCTCCCTTACAATCACTATTTATCTGCCTTACAATCAATATTCATTCTTTTATAATCTTATTCTTCCCCTCGTCACTTTTCATTCTCCCCATAACCAATATTCATTTCCTTATAAACATATTCATTCTCTGCATATGGTTTCTCATAATCATTCTTGGCAGTGGCACCCGACATTGGTAATAGTTCTCTCCATGCACTTAAACACAAGTAACAGTTCTCCTTAACCTTTCCCTTCACCCAAACAAACACAGGTAATCATCATTCATCCGATAACCATTCCCTTTTGTATTCTTGTTCCTCCTACAGTCCTTCTATTCTCCATGCTGCAAACACCTCCTTAATGAGATACTTTTATTGGGTAAGACACTGAGTTCTTGTTGAGAAAGTAAAAGGATCCTTTTCCGTATTTACAAAAAAACTCCAATCTAAAAGAACAAGATCGAACTCATAATTACTGCAAGAAAAGGACCAGTGACCGGCACCCACAAAAACTTAGTTAGATCCCTTGAATATTTTGGATATACAATCAAAAGCTATTTTAATAATTCTCAAGTTACTTAAAAACGTTATAGAAGAGCACCTTCAAGAGAACTTGTCCATCTAATTGTTAAAGGATCTGTTTGTCAATTGTATCCATAGGACTCTGAACATTTGCTGGAGTTCATACTGTAGCAGGTTAGCAGCAACATAATTTAGTGTGTAGAAAAACATGTCAACAATAAAGTATGTCAACAACTATTCTTTGGGACTTGGGAGTTGCAAGTTGAATTTCATTTGTTACCTTGAACAGTGTTTGTTATTTATATTGCACCACACACTCTTCTATATTAGATCTACTAGGCCTTTAGACTTCCAATTTTCTCTGAGAATCGCAGTTTGCTCATTCATGGAGGGGTTTTGGTTTTGTTCTTTTTTTCCTTCCCTTTCTTTTATTAACTTCTTTGTATTGAAAACTAGTTTTGTTTCTAGTTCATACTTCTTATCTTCACCATTCTCAAGGTTCTTTCTTTCCTTTGGCACACTTGGGGTTTATTTTAGAGCTCTCATATCTAAGTCTTAGTTGAATTATATGAATCATGTTGGCCACTTTAATATTGGCAACCAAATGTGCAAATGTAGTAGGGTCATGTTGTTGTCCTTGTGCGTTCAAGTTGGCATAGACATTTACACATAAAATTAAGTCGCAAATGAATGTCCTGTAAACACAATTGAGACAAATTAATTTGGGACAAGCACGAGTGCCCTCAGATATAGAGGAGCGAAGCTCCAAATCGTGGTTATCAATAAAATGGGAACATACCAATTACAAGTATGATTTTAACAATTTTGTTCAACCATTCACAATAGTTTCAAGTAGTGTCTTCAGAAGTATTTCTATCTAGAACACTTCCAAAGAAAAATTTACTTCTCTCCCCTTTAGGTTTAATACCATCTTTACATTTTTTTTTTTTTTTTGCAGTCACAAGATCAGCACCTGATGGTTCCTATGCAAGGCACAGACTAAAATTGCCTCAATTCGACCATCTAAACTATTGAATATGGAGTTATTTGTTCAGCATAACAGGAAAAATGTGAATTGATTTATTTGAAGTTTGGGTGGTCTTGATACTTTTATTTGTAGAAACAGTTGAAACTTTGTATATTATTATGGCTCTGTTTATTGGATTGGAGTAGGACATTGTAGTATTTAAGAGAGGTTCCAAGTCCTGGGGGATCCCATTTATTTGTGACTTGTAGACCTTACAGCATTGGCAAGGACTTGAAGATCTTGAAAAGACTGAGTAGCAGCAGCACCCTTTACCTTTTTTTCTTTTTTATTTCTTTTTAAATAATCTTCCTTATCAAAACAATAAATTGTGTTTGTCATTAGATTTGCTTCTACAAGTTCTTGAATCCTTCTTTGCTGTAGATGAAATTAATAGTATGAACTGTAAACTTCTGTATTATTGTGTTGATCTTTAATGTCTGAGATGGAAAAGTAGTGTCCCTACCAAAAGTTTGCTTCATTTTTACTCTAGCTTTGCCAACATTGACAATTGAGGATTGTTTTATTTGATGGGTTGATTTGATTTATTCAGATTGAGTTCTAGTACAGGGTTGCATTTTAAGCTTTTCAAGATTAAAGATTAAATTAAGATTTATTATAATAAGTATATACGTACAATGTCTTAGTTTGTTGAGTTATGTTGAAATTAGCTTGGTTGACAACTGACAAGTGTAGCATAAAAATTATAAACAAATTACTTAAAACTGTCAGGCAATAATTTAAAAAAAGTTGTCCACAAGATTTTTTAAAAAACAAACTTGAGAATTGGGCTTATAGATCATAGTGATTTTTTTAGTAAATTTTTAATTTGAGTCTTTTGGTTCTTTATGGTTTAAATAAAGTCAAGAGTTTAGTTTATTTTTTAAAACTACCATCGAAAAAAGTATGTTCTAAGAGATGAGAAATACGCCAATTTTATAGAGATCCATTCGTATAAAATTTATTCGGATGAATAATGTGAGTTTTTCAAATTATGAACTTGATTTGTTAAAAATAGGAAGAAAGCAAAGTCCTTACAATTTTAACAATGGGAGCTCTTTGGGTCGGTGGACCCACTGTAGGAAAAGGGTACGATCAGTCAAATTGGGACAGGTTTGGGTGCAGTCATGGCTGCACACGTTGATGTGGCACTTTCAGAGCCACAAACTTTTTTTTTTTTTTTTTTGTGTGTGTGTGGTTATCAAGGGGGTGCAGCCAAGCCCTTCCCAGTCAAATTTACATCAGACTTCCCCAACGTAAACACAATGGAAATTGTCAAATCACTTACACCTTATTCGATAATTATTTGATTTTTTGTTTTTTAAATTTAAATTTATTTTTATTTAAATTTCTTTCGATATGCTTCATTTTTCCTACAATGTATCCATCTAATACTAACTACATTTCAAAAATGAAAACAAGTTTTTAAAAGCTACAACTACTTTTTTTTTTTTTTAATCTTTGTTTAGTTTTTAAAAATATAGATAAGATATAGATATCCAAATAAAAAAAAATATATGACAAATTTATTACAGACTTAAATTTTAAAAACCAAAAATTAAAAACAAAATAGTTATAATTTTATATTTATGAAGGTGAGGCATATAAGGAGATACAGATGTGTATACAAGTTGGTTTGGAAATTAACCCATATAATAAAAAATTAAAAAAGAAAGTATAACGTCAAAATTATTAGGCTTCTTAGGATTTTTTTTACTAAAAAAAAACGTATATTTTACATTATTTTACTATGTTTTAAATAATGATTTTTATTGAACGATACGTTAACAGTCCTTTTTAAAAAAAAATATGGTTATTCTGAGGATAAATGCAGAAGTGATTAAACATCTAATAAGAAATTTAGTCTAAATGATTTTACTTAATTAAAAGAAACTAAATCATCCTTTAGAAAACGGATTCAAGAATTCTGAACAAATGTCAAGTTTAACAAATTCAATTTTAAAAATTCTAAGACCTAAAGAAAATTTTCTATTAGAATGTTAAATCTCAATCATGGTCGATGTTCTCCCTTGCTTCGTTTAAACATAACTTAAAAATAGGTACAAAAATATTCAATAAACAAATTCACTCAAGTTTAGAAATACAAATTCTTTAAAACAAAACAAAAAAGGTTATTTAAACTAAACATTTCAACAAGTAAACCAAAAACACAATTTACAATCATACTTTCATACACAAAGTGGGAAAAATGCATAATTGGAGTAACTCATACATATATAGTTATCCATCGGTAACCCCAATAATATATTCATATATACATAGTTGTTGATAAAAGAATTAACTAAAACCTTCAATTTAAATATTTCATTAATTGGAATATACTATATTTCAACATCAAGGAATAATACATGCTTGGTATTTTGGAATAACCATATCTAAAACCTCGAGACATTCCAGGAGAGAAAATAGAGTTAAAAAATAAAAAAAAATAAAAAAAAAAAGTTTTTACCTCTCAGTAACGCTCAGTTTTATCCTCTAGATCTTGCTGATTGACTGGTGTAAGATGACGACAGCACCTGTTTAGGGAATGTATGAGTTAGTGCAAAGATTGGTGATGACTGGTTGATGCATGGTTTTTTTTATTACAGAGAGAGTTTAGAACCTGTAACCTTTTGATTACTAGATCATACATAATATCATTGTTCGTTTTTGTTTGTTTAATCGGTTATTTGCCACGAGAATTGTGCACTATACCTGGTATGTCTTCGGCCCCTTCTTAAGCAAATATCCAACACTGTTAAGATTTTCTATGAAGGTATCAATGTCGGGTACTCGTAGACCAATCTTATCAGCCAAGATATATATTTCCTGCAGGACGAAAAACAATTAAGTTACCAAATGCTTTGAGCTATATTGTGCAATGAATATTCAGTACGGGAGTCTAAAAATCTAGAAAATATGTTAACTATGTCTTATATTTCCGTATTAGACTTTTATGTAATATTAGGATTTTAAGAGAGTTTTTTTTTTTTTTTTTTGAAACGAGGGTAACCACGCCTGTCCCAAGATCAGGCACCGAGAGACATCGAAGGAGTAATGTCACAAGTGAGTCTCGAATCTGGAACCTTGAAGGGAACATACCTTCAAAGCCAAAGTCCTCAACTACTGTGCCATCTTTTGGGGACATTTTAAGAGAGTATTTTGTTAAAGCTATTATCTCCTCCTTTGCCTAACATTTTTGTATTCTATTTCGAGAAAGATTTGGATGCACCCTCTTTAAGAGCCACACAATAAAAAAAAAATTATAAGCAAAAAGGTATTATAAAAATAAAAAAAATAATAAAAAAAATTGTGGCTCTCAAAGAACCACATCAGCGGGTGCAGCCATGGCTGCACCTAAGTCTTCCTCTTCTTTTTCGAAGAAAAAAAAACATTTTGTATTCTTTATGATTCTTAAATAAAACGGTTTATTTTCTCTGTATGTGGATGTCACGTAGTTAACATAATGTTAGTGAATCACATAAATCTGTGTTTTTTTGTCTCGAGTGTTTTAATTCTTAGATTATTGTTTTACTATTGTTGCCTAAGATAAGACTTACCGAGATGGAGAAACAATCTTTCTTCTGCAACTCTGATTGCTTGTTGAGTGCACTCAGAAATCGCTTGGCTTCTTTTTGTTGACTCATTCCCCCACTTCGACCGAAATCCAGGACCCCATGTTCATCTACATACTTTTCATATAGGGATTCCTTCATTATTTCCACCACATCCTGCAAAGTAAAAGACCCGCACATGAAATTAGCAGAGTTAAGAATCGGTGCAAGGTAGTAGAACTGGATATCTTAACTTTTTCATGAAGATTTTAACAATTTGGTTATTAAAAATTAAGCTTACCAATGTTTGTTTTATAATTAATTTCTAAAAAGGATTTGAAAATTGAACCAGATTTTAGAAACTATCAAACTATAAAATGAATCCTACAGTTTTTTCTTTTTCCATTTATGTCTTTGAAACTTGACAAAATAATCTGAAAATGTTTACAAAAGGTGAAAAAACTGAATAAAAGTGCGAAAAAACGAGCCTAATTTTTAAAGTCAAAATCATTTTAGTTATAGTAATAATAAAAGGTTAAAATATTATACAAGTTGGAGCTCAACGGGATCAGTGAACTTTTAAATATATATTTATAGATAGGTTAAAATTCTATTTTACTCCTTAAATTTTGAGGTTTTTTTCATTTTGATATCTGAACTTTCAAATATTCTTTTTAATTTAGGTATTTTAAAGAAAAGCTTAAAAATGGTCCTATAATAAATTTTAAGTTAATTTTAATCAAAATTGGTTCAATAATGTTAATAATTTTAAAACAAGAAAAATACTAAATGAAAATATATTCCTAAAATTTATAGAAAAAAACAGAATAATTTTTTAAGAAAAATTAACGAGAAACCTATTATGAGTGAGGACTAGTTGAAAGTTTTTTTTTTTTAAATACAAAATTAAAATTGAATATGTGAAAGTTTGTAAATGACGAAAACGATATTTTAACCAAATTAAAATTAGTCTACATCGTTCTATAATTAATTATGGTATCTGCTAACAAGAGTAATAGTTCAACCGCATCAATGTATATCAAATTCCCAAGAAGTTATGGGTTCGAACTACCCAAACATCTAATTGTTGTAAAAATAAAAAATAAAAAATAAAATAAAAAACTAACCGTAGCATCTTGCACTGTAATCTCTTCCCTGAGGTCTACCCGTGCTCGAGCTTCTGCTAGCCTCACCAGACTTTCCAGTTGCCTTGCTGTAATTGGCGTACCATCCGTTGATGTACTCTGGTCACGCAGTCGTAAGTAAAACTTCTGCAAGATGTCTGCTGCGGCCTTTGACATCCTATTATTTCCAGCACGAAGAGATGTGTTTTGAATAGATTTCGAGAGAACAGGCTTGCAAGGTTCAGAAATACAAATGTGCATATCGATTAGGATTAGTTTGTTGTATTCAGTTGTAACGTGTATAATGTATAACCCAATTGTAGTTATTTTTGTAACTATCATCGAGTAGCCTAGTGGTCAAGAGTGTTATAAGTAACCGAGGTAATAGATTAAATCCATGATAGCCACCTACCTAGAAAATAATTTACTACAAGTTTCCTTGATATCCAAATATAGTAGAGTCAGTCGGTATGTCTTGTAAAAATAGTCGAAGGACGCGTAAGCTAGCCCAGACACTCAGAGATGTCAAAAAAAAATTGTCCTTAACTGGTTAAATTGTTAGGTGTAGTTAACTTAACTATTAGCTCTATAAATAGAGCTCTTGGTATCAGGTCATTATCAAGTCAATATTGTGATGCTTCGCAAGTTTCCGCTAGTTGTCTTAACATTAAGTTAAAATGGTACAGAAAGCATGCAAGTTTACCTGGGAAACACAAAAGTTCTTGCATATGCTATATATTTGCGAAGAAGTTGGCCAGGCAATGGTACAAAATCCCCATCTTTCGCTCGGTCCAATCTCAGTCTTGAAACTAAGGACTCGCATTTTGAACAAGCATTTCCTTTTCCATCATTCTCCATTGCCACATTCTTTAAAGCCAAAGGAGACATATCTGGTTGGGGAGAAACTACTTTCTCAGTGGATAATTGAGTTTGAAAAAAGATAAGGAATAAATAAGAAATAACATAGAAAGCTTTACGTAGTCTTTTTGCTGCAGAGGCTCGTTCCCCAGATCCAGCATGAAGCTGCAAGAAATACAGAATGCCATCACATCCTACGATCACTATTGAGCGAACTCGAAAAATCAGTTGTTTTCTCAATAAAATTTCACTTAATACAGATGTCACAATGTTTCTAAACAAAGACTATATATATATTTTTTTTTGGAAAAAAAAAAACTGTGTATATATGCAAAAATGAGACATCCTTATTCCACAATTTCTTCAAGAACATTGCCTTCAGCTCAAATAAATTATTGGTATCTGAGCCGACATATTACGAATTGTTTACTGACTATTGTATTATGTTAATCTAACAGTTAAGACAACTGCGTGATCGGATTGGAATGTACTTTCATTCTCTCATACAACTTTCGGTGGTTATAAGTTTCAATTAAATTAGACAGAATAACAAGGGTGGTTTGCCGTGGCATTAAAAAAAGCAGCAAAAGTATTAACTTACCGACATGATGTGCTCCGAGACTCTCTTATCCAGAAATTCATCAGGTTTATCCAGCAATATAAAAACTAAATCGAATCTCGAGAGAAGGGCGGCACTCATCTTCAAGTTTTCATTCACAGTTTTTGCCCGACTGCAAGTTTTATTTCTAGAATTAATACATACCACCGGTATAATAGAACAGTCGCAATTTATAGACACCATCATTATGATACTTTTTGTTGTTCTTTAACCGTAATAGGTATCATAATCATTAATTTGGAGTAGATTAGAAGAGTTGAAACACGGTTCTTTGAACACAAAAAAGTTGAACTTATTATTTTGAGGAGGAAGAATTATGAGAAAGACCTAACCATATAGATTTTTATCGGTCACAAAATCAAACAGTCAGTCACGAATGCAAATGACTAAGAACTAGATTTACTTGTAATGGCCACCAACAGGATTAGCTGCAGCTAAAACAGAAGTGCGTGCTGATAGACTTGCTACAAGTCCAGCTTTTGCAATAGATACACATTGTTGTTCCATGGCTTCAAGTAGGGCCTGCAATAATCTAATGTAAGAAGATCGAGTCATGGAAAAATGAGACGTAGGAAATCAAGTGAAATTTAGATATTAGCTCAAAAAACCTGATGTTCTGCCGACATTTTATCGAACTCATCTATACAGCATAATCCACCATCTGCAAGTACCATAGCCCCTACGGAAAAAGTATATCATCACTCTATTTGTTATGATGCGCATGCAACATGGAAGCATTTAAGCACCAATAGACCCTGATTACGATCACAGAAGTTCCAACCAAAAAGCATCTCACACTTGTGTCCTTAGACCGTGTAGTGATAATCTATTATACCAATATACCGTAATAGGTATAGTTAGAACGAACATGAAGCAAACCAATTGTTAAACTGTTTTTGTCTCATTATTATAAATTTCTATTTTTCTCCCCCTCTTTGGCTAGTATAATAAGACTACAAATTCTTTAAACACTTGAAATTTTAATAGGAATATCAGGTCTTCTCTTATCTTATAATTAAGCATGGAAAAAGGTGGGATAGCAGGTAGCAGGATTTCCTTTATTGCTACTTTATGAAGCTGGAAACTGGAAAGTATCAGCTAAGAGGAGATTTTAAGCATCCGAAGAGCATTCATATAAAACGATCTTCAATCTACTAAACTCTATTATTGTAGAACAATGAAAAATCAAATTCAATGTCGTTCAATTGTTATCAACTTGTGAAATCTATATATGCAATAAGTCCTTGAAAGATTGAGCTATGTTAAACCTATCACAGAATACGCATCTCTGTTGAAAATTGATGAATGGCTTACATCATCATCAACACCCACAATAATTTGTTTCCGTGATATAAAAGCAGAACGACCATTATAAGTAACTCATCTATTTTAAATATAGGAAATGTCGTTGTTGCTCAAGAACAGACAAATACCGGCCTCAAAAGCATAGTCATTTGTCATGGAATCCCTCACAACCGCTACAGTTAGGCCTGCCTTGGTTGTTGCATTACCACAAACATAAATTCCACGTGGAGAAATAAATGAAGCCGCTTGCAGTAGTTGACTTTTGCCAAGTCCAGGATCACCTAAGAAATTGACAATGAAACAAAATCTATAATGTCTGTTCATTGAACACACATCATTCTTTTCGAAATATTTTATCAAAATCTCGAAGTGAAAGGGCATGAACACGGAAGCATACCAACAACTATGACATGAATATCCCCTCTAACAGGAACTTTATTCTGGTCTTTTGAATGCTTTCGTACACCACCAAATAGAGCTAGAGTTATTCCCGCTTTACAGATTTAAGTTGATCCACGAAATTTAGTAAGCCAAAGAAAATGGAGGCAATCAGCAATTCTGAATTTGTATACAATGTTACCTTTAACAAGTTCATGTCCATAAATGGATGGACATATAGATTGAAGTATTTGACGGAATACATCTGAACCATATTCCCCAGAGAATTTCACAACAAATTCCAAATCTCTTTGGGAGAATGAGAATAAATCAAGCAACTCAGTAGCTCTTGGATCTGAGTTAGAATCTTGCAACTCCTCAGGAGTAGATTGTGACTTGGAATTTTTTATTGAAACAGCTTCCAGATACAAATAGTAAAATCCTTGATTTTTGCTCTTCGATTTTCCTGAAAATATATGAAAAGTTGCAATAGTCTGAACTATAAAGAATGGCATTTATCTACAACATACCTGTTACAAGAGAGTGTAATAAAACAAATTTAAAAACCTGTTATATATACCCCATAAATTGAAATCATCAAAGGGCAGTAACAGTTACCAAACTACTTGTTGTGGTGCGAAATTTTTATTTTTAAACATTTGCAAGGGGGTTGGCGTGTGATTTCAATCAATGGAAGTGATATCACCATACAATTAGGAATTCTTGACATATTTATGGACCTATGGTCACCCCATTAGTGAAAAAAGATCCACTAAGAACAGCATTGGCCAACATCTCACAACTGTTTTTTTTTTTTTTTGAAATGCCCAAAACTGTTGAACAAAACGAAAAAGACTAATCAAATTTATTTTCTGCTTAAGCAACTAATTCCTAATGAATAAGATGTTGATTTATGTACATGCAGACGAGAAGTTTTGTTACAAACTATGGGAAAATAACAAGAAACAAACACGTGATCTTTCAATATTGAAGTTAACTACACACAGGTAAGAAGAAATCTGGTACCTCCACCAATATCCATGTAATTATTTATTACTTTAACAATTCCAGTAACAGTGACAACATCTCCAGGGATGCATGCGTCAACAAGATCTTCAGTCAGTTCACATTCTACAGTTCGAGGCACTCTGCCTTCTTCATGGTCATCAGGTTTAGTGAGTTCCTGTAACCTGGAAAGATTTAAAAGAATATCTGTTTATTCACATTGGTAAGAAAAACTCTGTTGCCAAAGTAATACACTTCTGAAAAATGTCAAATTAACGAGATGGATTTTTCCAAAGAGTAGGCAGTAAAACTAACAGTAAATTGAGTGAATATTCAGCATTTAGAAGTTACCGTATTTTTTGAAAGTCGATTGCTTCAGCGGTAGATCGAATGGGATTGAATGTTTTGCTTTTACACCCATCCAACTCACAAAACAATGGTGGTGAAAACTTACCATCAGGAAAGATTCGTGTGATATTGCTTTTACACTTTGCACAATCAAAGCTCATTTGCACCACCAAAGGCTTAACAGTGCTAACTTTAACAACGGTACCACGCACTGATACAAGCTTGTCTGTCATATCCCAAAATCATATAGCCTACATCATAATTCATTCCCTGAACAGTAAACTCCAGACTTGATAATAAATTTTTTAGAAGCTACCAAGTACCAATATATGCTGCCTTCAAATTCTTCAAGGCAAGCATAGATTCTGAATAGTTGTGCAACCGGACTAGAATTTTTGCAACATCTTCTAAACTGTGGGCCCATTTAGCCCTCAGAACCTGCTTCAAAGACAAGTTAATCATCCTAAGCTGAAACCCTAAAAGTATTTTATAGTAGACAAACAGAAGATGAAATTCTGGATAGAATTAGTTGTTACCTGGTGAAGTGCAGCACTCAAACATTGGAGAGCAACTTTTGGATTTTCGTCTAACATTAGGTAAAATTCATGTTGATCGCAAATCTTCAGGAACTGTTGAAAATCGACTGACAAAATAAAGATGCCTCGACCATCATCGATCGCCTGTAAAATAATTAAACCTCAGTTCTCTCCTCCATGGAGAGGACTTCTTCGGCTACTTATGCAAAGCAACAGATCGAAACTTTTTCGCATTATAACGGTGAAAACACGATGGATATAAACACGTAACTTTCAATCTACTTGACAATATTTCCCTTAACATATACGGTTCAAGACCTAAATTCAAACTTCGCTTCGTTTCAAATACAGAATCGAATGTCAGTCATTACTAACTTTAAAATATAAAATTCGATACTTCCAGCCAAGAAACGAGGCATTTTTAGATGCAATTGAAGTGTATAAATACAAAACCTACTAAGATACATATATTGATCGTGATACAGGCATCAAATTCAATAGGAAATCAGGTGTCGATGCAAGATTATATCTCGAATACTCAAAACCCCGTGCTAACGAATTTCGTCAAATAATCTCATAGGAAACCAACCAAAAGGTGAAAATCAGTCCGACGAGAGATAGAATTACCTGTGAAGCAAGATGTCGACCTGCCGGAGAAGAAAAGAAGAAAACGAGCTGAGAAATGAGCTTAAGCCATCCATTTTCGACGGTGACGACGGTACGGGGGAAGTACAAATCCAATATATCACCGGCTACATCGGAATCTGAAAACAATTGCTCCATCGCTATCTTTCTTCTGTATGATCTCCGGACATTTTCATCTCGGCAAAGTGTTCGTCCAATTTTGGCGGGAACGCAGCAGTTCAGTCTATTGTGGCCTGGGCTGGACCCCCGGCCCATGTATGGGTTATATAGGCTTCAGCCCAAAGTAAAATGGCCTAATTTCATGTTGGTTCATGTTCAAGCAAAAATCCCAGTTTCACGGTCCATTATGTTATCGGCCCATTTTGATCCATATTCGGCCCAAATCAAAGGCCCGGATTCACGTAAACACGCTCATCCATCATCACATACGAAATTTGCGCGGGGAGATTTCAAGCCATAACATAAGAAAAGTCATAAAATACAACAAATGATAGAGCCTCGCAAAGTGGTAGAGCTTAGCTAGCAAATCAGCTACATGATTGCAAGTCATACCATAAAACAAAAAGGAAATGTTCCTAAACCTAAGAAGCATAGCCTTCATGTTAGCAATAAATAGTGTTGACTTAAGTTACATCTCGGGAAATCTCATTTATAATATTAATGACATAATTAGAAGCAGCTTCCACCAAGGGATAGCAGTAAGAGGACTATCCATCATCCCGAATCGCTAAGCCTTCCATCATCTTTGTGAAGAGAAAGCGATGCTGCCTTTCGAGCCCCGCTAAAACGGGCCTACCCGTGCTATCTCAAACCATCCATCCCGCTCCTACAATGCTATACCCAACGAACCAAAAGCCATCTACATTTAATTTCCACACCCCGCCTTGGGAGGACTCCAAACCCGAGTCTGCTTCTTTCTTTTCCAGCTCATCCAATGCATTATATTTTCACCACCGAAAGTTTGCACAAGCTCTAACAATGTCGTCACCAGTTCCTTTAGGCAAGCGGAAAACAACTCATAGTGCAGGTAAATATTGGCTATGCCACCTCTTTTATTAGATTCACATAGCCATGTGTTAGATAAATGACTGGTTTTATATAGTTAGTTCCCTTTGCACGAAGAATGTCATGCCAAAACTATCTTTTAAAATATATAAAATAAGTAAATCATATGTTCTAAATTGACTTTCTATCAAAATATAAATAATTAAAACAGAAACATATTTAGTTTTTATAGATTTTATTTATCATTAAATTATATATTTTTTTTTTTCAGATTTAGAGTTTCAAGATTCAGAATTATTGTTCATTGTTTAGGATTAGTATAATTGATTTAGAGTTTTAAGGGCCGTTTGTTTGACATATTTAAGTAGAATTTAGTTTTAAGATTTATTAATTCTTTCTAGAAAATTTATATCCAAACTAGTTTTTATTAATTTTTCTTCATTTTTACTTTTAAAAATAACTTTCATTTCAAACAATTCATTTTCAATCATTCATTTATAACTACTCAATCATTTCTAACCACTCATTTTTAATTAATTTTTTTCAAAGCAATTAAAGTAACTCATTTTTAATCATTTCTTTTTTAACTACTAAAAATAACTACTCATTTTAAATTTACATCCAAACAGGTTTTGACTCTAACTCATGTACACAAAAATTACATCCAAACGAGTTTTTGACTACAAATTTCAATTTTTAACTATCAACATAACTCTTTGATATAATAAATATGTATGTTTATACATTTAAGTTGGATAATCAATCCTATTTTAGTAGTAAAATGAATCTCACGTTGGTTCGGGTTAGGCCCAAAAACGGCCCAGTTTGAGATTTCTATGTTCCAAGCCCAGTTGGTTTATGTTAGTACACATTGAACCAGGCCAGATTCCAGGTTTCGTGTTTGAGTTCAGCTCGCCAGTTTCATGGAGAAGAATAATACTTCATTTCACGCTATGGTACAGTTTCAATCAAGAAGACGATCTGCGAGTTGAAGAAAAGTCAAGCTGCTGGAGCTACCGAGGAAGAAAATCGAGGTACAAATTCATTGTGTTTGACTCGGCTGTTTGATTTCAATTCAACAACGTTTTGTCAATCTTAGGGTTTAGATTTCTAGGGTTTCGAGTCTGTTTAGATGTCGGGGAACGGCGAACAAATTGACCTCAACTCTGAATCTGAGCTCGGAGCGCGAGAATTTGGGGCGCATGGGATTAGTCTTTCGCATCCCGTTACCGTTTCTTCAAACGAGCGAAGCAATGTTGAAGCTTGTTCGAGGGAGCTGGGAAATGAAGCAGGTGATGTTGAATTTTTGGAGGGAAGATCTATAGATTATGTTAAGGGAACGGGAATCTACTCTGCCCCGAGAAAGGGTGAAGAATCGTCTATGGTATTGAAGGATTTGTCAGAGGTTGAAATGGAATCTAGCGAGAGTAAGCATAGTTCAGTGAAAGTTGAGTGTAAAGATGAGATCATTGCGGATAATAATGCTGTAGAAGGTGGAGTTGCTGATAATATGACTGGGGATCATTCAACAATGCAAGATGAGAAAGTTACACAAATTGAAGAAATGGGTTTTGATTCTGTTGATGTGAAATGTGATCAGGGCGTAAAGGAGGACAGTGAATCTCAGAGTTTACTTGACCACGAGGGCTGTGTAGATGTACATATAAACGTGAACTGTGTTGGTTCATTACACTACAAGGATGTCGATGATTCGAGTTCTCTTCATGATAATTTGGGATCTGCTTCTCCTAGGAATGCCGAAGATACTATACAATTAACAGGGAGTCTCGATCTAAAAACTGAAAATCTGACGGGGAGCAATGAATTACCACATGTATTAGCCACAGATATTAGAGCTCTAACGATCGCAGACTGCTCAGAAAGTCAGAGTGGGAATGTTGATGTTGGACAAACAATTGATAATCCAACCACTGGCAGCCATATTCTCAAGACAGGGGCTTTAACTGATCTAGACAAGTCAAATTTGTTTGATGTTGTTGTTGAAGTGGACCCATATGCTAAAATGGATGAAGATCATATCTCTGATGATGTCAATGAAGACTCAGCTGTGGGGTTCAATGTCTCTGATCTAGTTTGGAGCAGAGTACCGAGCCATCCCTGGTGGCCTGGTCAAATATGTGATCCAGCAACTTCATCAAAAAAAGCCATGAAATATTTCAGAACTGGCAGATATCTGGTAGCATTTTTTGGGGATTACACATTTGCATGGAAAGATGCAATGATGATAAAACCGTTTCAGGAATATTTTTCCGAGTTGCAGAAGCAAAACAATTTGGAAAGTTTTCATCGGGCGATTGATTGTGCTCTGGAAGAGTTCTCCAGACGAGTTGAGTTTAGCCTTGCCTGCAATTGTCTATCAGAAGAATTATATTCCCAGCTTCAAACTCAAACACTCACTAATGCAGGAATCCGCAAGAAATTGAGTAAAAGAGTTGGTGGGGACAGCTCTCTTACCACATCATCTTTTGATCCAATGAAGCTTATTAACGTTGTCAAGGAACTAGCCATGTCACCTGATGGCGAAGCTGACAAATTAGAATTGGTTCGGGCCCATGCTCAGATGCTGTCATTCAATCGATGGAAAGGCTATTATGAACTGCCCAAGTATGATAAACACATTGTAGTGTTCAACGATATTGATCACATTCAGGATGTGAAAAATGATGATCAAAGTGCGTCAATGGTGGATATAGCTATAGCCATTAAACATGATGAAGCGGCCATAAGTGGGAAAGGAACTTTGAAAGCTCAAGACAGCTCTGGTGGCAAGCGCAAGCGTAAATCTGAGGATCTAAAAGACTGTAGTAAAAAGGGTAAAATTTTGTCTAATTCGACGCCCAAGAAGCCTCGTCGTAGCTGGAAGAAAAAACAAGAATCTGAAGAGAATGCTGGGAATGAATTGAATTTGCTCGTTTCAAGTACAAAAGACGACGAGGTAGTATGTTGTAACAACACTGCTATCAACATTCCAATAACTCACGTCGAGTCTGGGAAGACTACACCAAGTTTTGGAGATCGCATTCGAAAGGTTGCTTGCAAATTGAATGAGTCAAATCCAATATTGAAGGCCAATGATGGATTATCTCAAGCAGCTGTCTCAAAGACAAAACGAGGGAGAAAGCGCAATAAGGTACCTAACTAGACAACTCTTGTATACAGATAATCCTATTAATGAGGTTCCATTGCAGCATCCTTTGGCTGCCATAAACCCCATGAAAGGATTTGGCTTTTTGAATACTATTATTCGTTTTTGTCTCAGAATTTAAAAACTTTGTTTACCCACCTAACACATCCAAAAGCGCAGGAGACACCAGAACTAGTTTCTGGTACGAATACCGAAAATAAGTCGACGAAGACAAGGAAAAGAAGAAAGGTTTCAGCTCCAATAGAAGCATCTGACTCTGAATTTATGAAGGACACTTATTGGACTGATAGGTTAATCCAGGGCCTTCCTGAAGATCAAGTAACTTCTGAGAATCAAAATGAAACTGTAGAAGGCCCAATCCAGACTCCAAGTGAAACAGTCATCCCCAATGAACTTGTCGAACCACAATCAGAGAACTGCGTGGAGGACCCATATCCCACAGCTCTGATTTTAACATTTACAGACTTCAATTCCGTCCCTTCTGTAACAAATTTGAATGATATATTTGGAAAATTCGGGCCTTTGTACGAGTCAAAGACTGAAGTAATGAAGAAAAGTAAAGGAGCCAAAGTAGTTTTCAAGCGAACTTTGGATGCCGAATCAGCTTTCAGCAGTACTGGAAAAGACAGCATTTTTGGAACTGCACTTCTTAGTTACCGCCTCAAGTTCTTGCCGCCGACCAAAGTGTCATCTCGTGCGACAAGGAGATGTAGAAAAGATGCGAAAACTTAAGTACAAAACGCTTCTTGCTCAGCTTCCCTTCAACTTAAAAGAGAAGCATTGTTTGTTTTGAGTTCATAGTGATAATTTAACTGGGCTGAGTTTAACTTAAAAACAAATAGGACATGGCTGATACTTTTTTCTTAGCTTGTTGTACTTGGAATGGGTTTGTACATTGTAGTTTTTTATTTTTATTTTTATTATTTCTGTAAAAGGGTATATTGGAGTGAGAAATCATGCCCTCTTTTACCTGCCTAGTGGATTTTGGAATGTTGTTTGATATAGTTCTTAACCTTATTTCACAATGTTGATAGTAATCAAAATATATTTTCTCAAATCGACCAAGCTTGACAGGTTTGTTCGGGGCTATTACTACATATTTGTGAGGTTTAAATCTCCATCTACACATCGGTTGTACTCAAAAAAAAAAAAAAAAAAAAAAGTAGCACATCACTAACTGAAGTGTGCTGTTTTATTTCACAATTTAATGTTGTTGTTATAGAGATGGTTGAGAAAATATGAGTATTAGAAATCTTCCCATTGATAGAGGCAGATTTGTACTTCATGTGCAAGATTTTATAGTTGAAAATTTCTTATAAACTTTTTATAGTTTAACATTTGGGATTGGAGATTAAATCTTTAACTTTTTCCGTGCCTTGTGTGGCAAGGATTTTTTCTATCCAATCCACATTAGTTTATATCTGATCCCTATATTTTTAAATTAAATATTTTTATTCATAATATTTAATTAATTTATTATTAGTTGCATGATGTAAAGTTAATTTGATAATTAGATTAATTTATTTTAAATTTCAATACATTGATGAATGATTATTCTAGTCTCAATGTTATTTTAATAATGCTTAATTAATTTATTATTAGTTAGATGATGTAAAGTTAATATGATAATTTGATTAATTTATTTTAAACTTCAATATATTGATGAATGATTATTCTAATCTCAATGTGAATCAAATTTTTAAAAGAAGACTAAAACTGAGTATTGTTAAAATATCATAAATAAATGTGTTTGATTTTGAAACATAAAAAAGAAATGGAAACTATACTCAAAATCTAGAGTCTAAAAAAACTACAAAATCAAATAGAAACTACGCTCAAACTCAATTATTTCAGTGAAACCCATACATGTTCAGTTAATCAAAATGGTTAAAAGAGGAACATCTACTACACTACTACTCCTGAACTCTTACAAAACAGGTTAAGACAACCATTTTTCGAATCCAAAAGGTGCAAAATTATCGTCACCAAACACCTCTTCGATCACTCAAAACGTCTTGATCCCAAAGCTCACAAGCACGACGAACACGACAATACCAACTCTAATCACTGTTCAGCAATGCCTCCATGTAATCGGTATCAAATACTCAGCTGCAGCACAACAGAGCTTCACATTCCACTACAAACCCCTGATTTGGTAACATCATCAATATGAAACAGTGGACCAGACAGACACCTGAACAAGCAACAACATGTTATTTATGTTTGTTGTCCTAACAGAACAGTTTGCTTAAATGGCAAAAATGTTGTCCCCTTACCTTCAGTAAAAGTAACTCATCTTTGGAACTTGGCACTTCATGTTACATAACTCATGTTTCAACTGTTAATGTGCACTTCATATTAAATTAGATGCTAGCATTACTGTGTACTGAATGGAGTCTTTGCGTTGAGTGCTTATTCTTCATCCACATCAGAGGCTGCAGCTGAGACAGAGAGAGATCCCCAGTTAGAGATTGCTTTTGAGTTTTGTCAAGAAAGTTGGAAAGTCGAGAATCCTTATCGACGGTTATAAAACTCTTCGAGAATTGAACCCAAACCAAATTCATGATTCCAACTTACCTTGTGTAAAAGCATAAAGATGGCTTTGCAATGAACTCTTTCCGTTCGGTACTACATTGAGCCTTCTTGAACAAATTCTCTCCCCACATTCAATGGTCACTTCTCTGAGATGGAAGCATCAAGCATCACATCGACATCACGTCCGGAACTTCAGCAACCTGTTGGGTTCTCCATCGATGTTCGCTGTTTTCATTTCGTCCGGAACTGCCAGCTTTATTTTCTTTGCTTGTCTTCTCCCTCATAACACTTGATTTTGCACATTCGTCTGAACCATGGAAATTCATATTTTATCCTTCACAACCATGCTCCTTGACTTCTTGGTCGAGTTTATTCGTTTTGTACGTCTTGGTTGCAGTTGGTTTATGAGATTTCGAATTCGTATTAGGCTGAATATTAGCACAAGTTGTGCTCTTGGGCAACACACTTGCAGGTTGAAGCTTTGAAGGCTTGGTCTTACTTTGGCTTACAATTGTGCTGACATTTCCGGCTCCAATCTTAGTCGAGCCACCAGGTACAGAAAGCTTAGATTTCGTAGTAGATGTTTTCCCCTGTGAAATACAATCCAAAAAGGTAAAGTTTTAAAATTAAAAATATAAGAATAGCCCCGTTTGATAGCAGATTTAATTTGTATTACTGAAAATTAAATTCTATAGATATTACTTTCACAAATGAGTTTTCTTGTTTTCTATCTTTTCAAAACCCAAACCATGTATTGAAGAAGAAAAAGATATAGAAAAACCTGTTTCTATTTTCGGAACTTGACTAAGAATTCAAATATTTTAATAAGGAGGATGAAATTGTGTATAAAGAATGAGAAAACAAGCACAATTTTAATACTGTGAGAGTTTGAAAGGAGAGACCGCGACAGAACTGAGTGTCTCATAACCAAGTGCTCTCTATGCTGTGAGTGTTTAGACAAGCTTACAACATTTGAACTATTATGGATACGATACAACACGGACACCGAGAGACATCGAAGGAGTAATGCCACATGTGAGTTTCGAATTTGGGACATTGAAGGGAGCATGCCTTCAAAGCCCAAGTCCTCAACCACTATGCCACCCCTTGGGGACTTTTTATGATGTACTATTAAAGGATAAATCCAAAATATTTTAGTTAGTTAAAATCATACCCTTAGCAATCTCAAAATATTTTAGTTTTTACTTTATTCTACTTCTCTCCATTCTATTTTCTCTCTTTCTATCATTTTTCCATTTTTGTCCATCTATCTTCTATAGATGTCGTCGTTGATAGCCTCCACCAACACTACTCGTTGTTGTGTTGTGTCATCGATCATTTGATACAAAATAAGTCTTAAATGAGGTGTGCGTGAAGTATCGTGCCAATGACAATTTGATACAAATAAGTCTTAAATGACGTGCCCGTGAAGTATCTATGAAGTGTCTGAAATTAAAAATAATAATAATAATAAAGGAAGACACTGAATTTTGTCGTCGGACACGTGTCCGAAGGGTATCCACGGATACTTTATCAAAATAGAAGTGTCTGTACTTCCTAGATTTCAACTATTCTCACGGGATATACAGATTGACCTTACAACATTTTAACGTCAGGGAAACATGTAAGATATTATTTCTTAGGTACTTACCACTAAGGATTTAACTCATAACCTCTTTGATTCACAAAATTCTCTTTAACCACTAGGCCAATCTATGATGGTTGGAAACGTACTTATGATAACAAATTTTAGCTCCCTTTGCTAGGATAATGACTTAAAAAGAAATCACCTTTCAAATAAAGACACAGAATCATATAAAAAAAAAAACTAAACTCAAAACTTACCCCATCGAAGTATCCAATTTTAGGTGATGGCATTCGAAGTCCCGATGGCTTCATTGAAGCAGGAGGAAGTGCAGATGATTGTGAAGAAGTTTTCTTTACAGATTGAGGCAGCAAACCAGCAGTTAGAGTATGGGGTCCAATAGCATGGTTCCTTCCATCATGAGAGGCATCACTATCAATAGAGATTCTTTTGCTCAAAACTGAGTTCAGGCTGGCTCTTGAGCTATTAGATCGATGTTCGTGAGCGGATTTTGATGATGACTCTGTCGACCACTCACTAATAGAGCTAGCAGGTGACATTCCTGAAGAATGCTTAGTTTGAGATATCAAGTAAGATGAGAGACGAGAATTCCCAATAGGAGTCTTGACCTTTGATGCTACTCGTGATTGTGTTTTCTGGATACTACCAGAGGAAGGTGAAGTCTTACACTCCGTTTTTCTCCTTACATCTTTGGAGGAAGATTTAACGACCTTTTCGGATGAACTTACAGAAACTTCAGAGGAATTTTTTTGCTCTCTCTTACCTGCAGTTGAAAGTCGGGAAAGCTTGTGTGTAGTAGTAGCTCTAAAACTAACTGAATTCCGCCTATCTGCAATTCGCATAAAAAAAAAAACACAATAGTTGGTACAAGCATCCCATTTCAAAGAATAAATTTAGGTAAATTCAAGCTTTAATAACCTGCAGGTCCTGGACCGCTAGTAGTCCTATCATTTACAGTGGCGCCAACCGAAGGTTTCTTGGCCAATGTTGGGATTAATGGAAGTTTGCTGACTGGCTTCAGTTGCTTCAAAAAGTAAGAACATATTCTTTTCTCAGAAGCGGCAAAAAAATGTGGGACAAATAAGTAGAGAATGGTTGATCAAGAAATGGCTTGGCTATTAGACATGTATAATGCTAATGCATAGTCAGAAATTTCCATATTAATTTCATACTAATGGAATAAAATGTAATCCAATCGAAACAGCTAGATATAATATTGCTCGTCTCTATTGAAACACTATCCATTCTCTGACATAGCCACAGAAGCCAGGAGATATTTGAATAATATATCAGTAAAAAAAAAACTTATTCTTATACTTCACCTGTCCACTGCGTGGTTGTAAAGAATTCTGCTTAATGGTTCTCCCAGGTCCTTGCAGCCCATCAGTTGACTTACTGGACGCAGACTTGTTCTTTATCTGAAATGTTACACAAACATTATAGGTTCAAAGATACAAAAAAACAAAGGATTTTATCTAATTTTGATCTTTGTAACACTTATTTTTGTTTGATATATACTTTCAAAAGTGTTCTATTTTGATTCTTAAGCTGAATACAAAGATCTTTTTTAGTTCATAAACAGTAAACATAGAAATTTTCAATGCTCTTGAGAGAAATTTTACAGGAGAGTGTTTTAGCCACCATCTATATAAGGTATCATTTCATTTCTGAGAAACACTGGGCAAAATGTTCAGTTAAATGCAAGACAAAAATCTAATGAGAAGTAAGATCAAAAGGCGATTTAAACCTTTGAAACACTAAGAGGATAGAAAAATTTATTTAACTTGCCTTATTTTGAGAAGTAAGATCAAGCCGTCCTGAAGCTGAAAATAATGAGGAATGTTAGATTCAGTTCTGATCAGATACAAGATATATTATAAGAGATTCATAAATCATGCTAAACCCACAATGAAATATCTAATGCAGAATTAAAGAATAATTAGTCAAAAATTGAAACAGACAGATTAGCGTGGAACAAAAAGAAAATGTCCAAACGAGGAAAAAAAAACAAGAGATGAATTGTACATGGGAGAGGGGAAAAGGATAAAATTCTCTCAACTGCCGCAAAATAGTCGAGTAAAGAATACAGTATTGAATTTTTTTATGTTTTGTTCTGTAATGTGATCCACCCTCGTGTGTTTTAAAAAGCTCAAGACAAATTAAGGCGCAATAATCTACTAGAGCTTATATGCAAGGCATAAAAAAAATTCCGTGAGGTACAATAAATACATAATAACATTCATAAATAAAACATAGTTAAAGTAAGAATATTAAAAAAAGAAAAAACATGCTCGTTGCAGGGTTAGCAATTGTTATTTTTTAATTAATAAATAACAAAAAAAATCCATAGACACAAGGTTTTTTGCATTTAAGGAGGGTTAGTAATTTTTTAATTTTTTTATAATTAATCACATAAAAGTACACCCCTTTTTACGAGGCGTTCAAGGCGCAAACCGAGACGCTAGACCTAATCTTTGAGCCTAGGTGCACAAACAACATTTTTTTCAAACCGTTAAAGATCCACATTGAAAAGAGTGGAGACCTCATAACAATATAAAAAGAGATATGGGTACTCCCCTCATTGCCAATTAATTTTGAGGTGGAACCTCATATTCTCTAATATGGTATCAGAGCTCATGAAGTCCAAACAGGTATTCGGTCCAATAAAATGAAATTGGGATCCGATTCAAGATTTGTAAAGCCTAAGAGAGGCACCAATATGGGTTACTCCCCTCATTGCCAATTTGATATAATTAAATTTACCCCAACTCACCGGCTTAAGCTTTTGGGTTGATTGGCGATTTAACCTAATTCAACACAACCATTGTTTTTGTAACCATACCAAAACTCTCAATTTTTTCGTTAAAACAATAGTTTTGTGTAGAATGTTACTCACATGGCTGTTTTCGTGCTTCCTGTGTCCTAGATTCAGTTTGAATCCTTGAGTTAGCCTTCCCAATTATTCTACTAGATTTCTGATTTGAAGCCTTTACATCTTCGAATAAACTGCCCTCAATGCTTTCCAGTGGCATAATTTCACTTTCCAATGTTGAAATTGAATCCGAAGATTTCTGAACATCTTCTGAAATTATAGGTAATACACGTTTTTCATTCTTGCTTACTGGTGCAACCATGCTAGTTAACTCCTCAGGCTCCAAAAACCCTGAAATACAAGAAATTGAAACTGTAAGAGAAATATTAGAACAAAACTAGAGCCAGTCACATTTCAAATGCAAATTAAAGATACCTGCACTATTGAAGAATGCGCTATCCCATGCTAAACTCTTACGCAAGTTATATTTCCCATCTCTTTTGATCCTGTCCGGTTCCGAAGACGGTAGTAATTGAGGTTCATCCTCTCTCGGCTCGAACCCGTCTTTCCTATCCTCTCTTCTGCTAGAATCCAAGGTCTCTATTTGTCTTATATTCTTCTGTTCCTCGTCCTCAGTAATATCTACACATAACCACATAAAAAAGAAATGCAATACAAATTACAATCATCACAACTTCAAGTTTCCGAAATATAAAGTAAATATTCTTGTTCTTGAGCCAGAAAATCAATACAAAACTGCCGCACATGAACGACATGATTCATTGTTAACCAATAACAAAGAAGTGCAATGCAATCATCAAAACAAAACATCAAGTTTCCAAAATATAAAGTAAATATTCTTGTTCTTGAGCCGGAAAATCAATAAAAAACTGCCGCACATGAACGACATGATTCATTGTTAACCAATAACAAAGAAGTGCAATGCAATCATCAAAACAAAACTTCAAGTTTCCGAAATATAATGTAAATCATCTTGTTCTTAAGGCTAGAGAATCAATACAAAACAGCCGCACATGAACAACAGGATTAATTGTTAACCAATGCTAAGTTTTGAAATGCAAAAGGAAAATCAAACATCGGAGAAAGAACCACAAAACAGAAATCGAAGACGATGAGCAGAATGATATACAGAACAAACGGAAAAAAAAAAGAAAAAAAAAATCAAGAGTAAAAGTGAAAATACACAACAAAAATAAACAGAACGAGAATTGGAACGAGAATTGGCCGGAACAAACCGAAAGAATTGAAGCCGTGAAGATCGGCGGAGGGAGAATAGAGAAGAAAATCGTCCTCGGAAGCGAAATCGATGAGGCTGAGACGGCTGAAACGGTGATCGTGATCAGAAGCTGTGGCGTCCATGGAGATGAATCTGGAACGAGCGCGGAAGAGACGGGAGCTTTTGGAGATGGAAAAAAGAGGGGTCTGATTTTGTTTTTTTGTTTTTTTTTTTTTTCCGTTTGAAATTGGTGGAATTGGCGGTTTAAAATTAGAATCTAAAAAGGTAAAAAACACCGCACTATTACAAATTGGAAAAAAAAAAAAAAAAAAAAAAAAAGGAAATTTGCAAGAGCTCAGATTTTTTTTTTTTTAATTATAAATTGTCTTGTTTATTAGATATTTTATGCATACATAGATCCTAAGATCTTGAATAACATGATTATTACAAAATGTAATTGAATCTTATTAGGATTAATATATACCTTCTGATATTGTGATTCAAGAACCTTTGATTCAACACAAGACATGCGTGTTGATATTGAAGCTTTCTCACAATTGCTTCAATAGAAGAAATTGGTTTCTCCCTCCTTGCCTATAAGCTTGAAT
>JBBMKA010000018.1:17572500-17590212 GCA_037833695.1 Sechiopsis laciniata | reverse complement strand
TTCTTGTAAAATGTTTTTTTTGATGTAAAAGTACAAAATACACGTTGAATGATTCTAAAGTTGATTTAATAGTGACTTCTATCTATCTATCTATCTATCTATATATATATATATGGTACCTACATGGTAATATTTACTAAATAGTAAAACTTCTCTATACATAGATGTGGAAAGAAGTCCTACAATATGCATATGTACATGGATACCATATAAAATTATTTAATAAATTAAATATTACAGAAATAAATCATTTGTGTGGTATCTTTGATGCCACATATGTAGTGAAGTTTTTCTCCATTTCAAATAAACAATACACAAATCTAAGCTCTTCAAAAGATTTCTAAGGTTTAAACAAAATCAGATTAATCTATAACCACTACAATAAATTTTTCATTCAAATACCTCTATATGCGATCCCCTGAAATGTTCAGTTCAGCAAAATGGTTAGAAGAGGAACATCTACAATACTAAATCATGAACTAAAAACGGGTAAAGCGCGCCAACCATTTCCGTATTTTGAATGGTGCAAAACTAATGTCACCAAACACTTATTTGGTCCCATAAAACTCATGTTCCCAAAGCTCCTAAGCACAACGAACACGACGATACCAACTCCGCAATGCCTCCATGTAATTGGTATCAGATGCTCAGCTGCAGCACAACAGACCTTCACATTTCACCAAAAACTCCAGTTGTTCTCATAATGGTCTGCTTAGATGACAAGATGGGTTGTTCTCAACCCACGACTGAGGCCACAGCTGGGACAGATATTAACAAGTCGAGAATCCTTATCGACATTCATAAACTCTTCGAGAACCGTTACCAAACCATACTCATGGTTTCAATTTACCTTCTGCAAGAGCAAAATGTTGGCTTCATAATGAATTATTTCCTTTTGGTATTACATTCACCACATTCAACGATCACTTATCTGCAATGGAAGCATACCATCAACATCAGGTCCCTAAGTTTGGTGACCTGTTCAGTTCTCCATTGGCGTTCATGGTTGTCATTTCTATTGTGTTACTGCTGGCTTCATTTCCTTGGCTCGTCTTCTCCCCCATAGCACTTGAATTTGAACATACGTCTGAATCATGAAAACCAGTATTTGATCGATCACAACCAAGCTTCTCGACTTCTCGGTCAAGTTCGTTTATTTTGGACATCTTAGTTGCAGTAGGTTCATGGGATTTCAAATTAGGATGAGTATTAGCACGAGTTGTGCTCTTGGGCAATGATCTAGAAGGTTGAAGCTTTGAATGAGGCTTGGTCTTATTTTGGCCTCCACTTGTGCTGACATTTCCAGCTCCAATCTTAGTCAAGCCACTAGGTAGAAGATCAGATTTCATGGTAGATGTCTTTCCCTGTGAAATACAGTCACAAAAAGATCTTTACATGTTCCCATTATGAAAATTTGAAAAAGAAAAACATTAGAGAGGCAGAGCTAATGACAGACTATGAGACAGAACCGAGTGCTCTCTAAGCTATCACCATGGAAACGGTTTGACAACAAATTTTAGTTCCCTTGCTTAGCATAATGACTTGAAAAAGAAGCACCTTTCAACGTATCACATAATTTAGTTTTTTTTATATCCGTAACTATCCGGATCAACTTGCGCACATCTCAACTATTGTCACAAGACATACTGTATGACTCTAAAACATTTGGATGCTAAGAAAATCCGTAGAAAATTAATTCCTAAGTAGGTGCCAACCATAGACTCGACATGCCATATAATAAAAACAAAAAACTTACCCCATCAAAATATCCAATTTTAGGCGATGGCAATCGAAGTCCAGAAGGCTTTGTTGATGCAGAATGTAGAGAAGATTTTGAAGAAACTTTCTTTACTGATAGAGACTGGCCAGTAGTTTGACTATGGGGTCCAACATCATGAGATGCATCACTGTCTATAGAGATTCTTTTACTCGAGTTTGAGTGAAGGCTGGCTCTTGAGCTACTAGATGGAATTTCATGAGTTGATGAAGACTCTGTGGACCATTCACTAATAGAACTAGCAGGTGATATTCCTGAAGAATGCTTGGTTTGAGATGTCAAGTAAGAAGAAAGACGAGAATTCCCAATAGGAGCCTTGGCCTTTGATTCAACTCCCAATTGTGTTTTCCGGATACTAGCAGAGGAAAGTGGAGCCTTACCCTCTGTTTTTCTCCTTGCATCTTCGGAGGATGATTTACCAACCTTATCAGATGAACGGACCGAAACTTCTGAGGAAGTCTTTTGTTCTCTCTTACCTGCAGTTGAAAGTCGGGAAAGCTTGTGCGCATTAGTTCTAAGACCAACTGAATCCCGCCTATCTGCAATTCGCATGAAAAAGTTCAGAATAGATAGATACAAGCATTCCCTTTCAAAGAATAAATTTGGCGAAATTCAAGTTCTAATCACCTGCAGGTCCTGCGCCACTTGCAGTACCATCAATTACAATGACGCCATGGGAAGGCTTCTTAGACAAGTTCGAAGGAAGCTTGCTGACTGCCTTCAGTTGCTTCATTAATAAGAACATTTTCTTTTTTCAGAAGCAGCAAAAAATGTGGGACACATAAGTAGAAAAATGGTCAATCAAGAAATAACATCGATACTAGACAGACATGTGCTAATCTATAGTCAGAAATTTTAATGTTATACACTTGTCATCCTTAGGAATCAGTCAATCAAAGCCAACATAATAAACTGAACTTTAACATCAATTTCATACTGCTGGAATAGAATGCAACCCAGTCAAAACAGCCAGATATAATTTTGCCGTTGTCTCAATTGATGCAGCTAACCATGTTCTGGGTTAATAATAACCACAGAAGCCAGGAGATCTTCAAATTGTATAAGATCAGTTAAGGAAAACGAAAACATAGGCCTATATTTCACCTGTCCACTGCGTGGTTGTGAAGAATTCTGCTTAATGGTTCTCCTAGGTCCTTGCAACCCATTAGTTGGCTTACTGGACGCAGACAGGTCCTTCATCTGAAATATTACACTGTAACATTAAAAGTTCGAAAATACAGAAAAGGCTTAAATCTAATTTTGGTCTGTGTACTTCCAAACTTCATCTATTTTGGTATTATATTTTCAAATGTTCAACTTTGATCCTTAAGCTGGGCATAAAAATCTTTTTTGGTCCCTAAACATAAAAATTCTCATGCTCTTGAACGAAATTTAACATGACGGTGCTTCAGCCACCACCTGAATAAAGAATGATTTCATTTCGACCAGTGAACCAAATTTTCAGTAAAATACTAGAAAAAAAATCAAATAAAAAGGACCAAAAGGAGCTTTTAAGAAAATTCAAGCATCAAAACGTAACTTTTGGAAGTATAAGGAACAAGGCAACAAGGCAACAATTTATTAAACTTGCCTTATTTTGGGAAGTAAGATCAAGCCTTCCTAGAGCTGGCAATAATGAGTAATGTTAGATTCAATTCCGATGAGATACAAAACATATTATAAAAAAGATTCATAAATCTTGATAAGAACACAACAAATATCCTGCATAATTAATGAATAATAACTCATATCTTGAAACAGACAAATTATCATGGAGCAAAAGAAAAGAAAAGGTTCAAACAAAGGGATAAAACACAAAAGGTGAAATATCAATGGGAGAGGAAAAAGGAGAAAACTCTTTCAGCTGTAGCCAAATAGTTGACGGAAGTATAAAGAATTGAAAATATTTATGTTCCTTTCTGTAATCTAGTCCACATGAATCTTCCAATCTAATCAATAAAAAGTAGCTTGCCTAGGGACGGGCGTGGTTACCCTTGTTTCAAAAAAAAATAAATACATAAAAGGTGGCAATTTAATATAGCAAGAAAGTAGCTTCATGTTTTGAAAAAGAAAAAGTCGTTCTTCAAGCAGTAACACTAAACAAAACTGTAATACCCTCCCTTTATGAAGCTGGGTTATTTTGATCAATGAATCTAAATATCATAAAACTCAGATTTTTTTCCCTTAAACTAATACTTTTGTGTAGAAAGTTGCTCACATGGTAGTTTCCGTTCTTCCCGATGCCCGGATTCAGCTTTAATCCTTGAGTTAGACTTCCCAATTATTCCACTAGATTTCTGAATGGAAGCCCTTACATCTTCAAATAAACTCCCTTCATTGGTTTCTAATGGCATAATTTCACTTCCCAATGTAGAAATTGAATCTGAAGATTTCTGAACATCTTCTGAAATTACTGGTAATACACGTTTTTCATTCCTACCTACCGGTGCCATCATGCTAGTTAACTCCTCAGCATCCAAAAATCCTGAAATACAAGTAAGTTGGAAGTTGGAACCATAAGAGAAACCTTGGGACGAAACTAAAGTCACATTCCAAATGCAAATAAAAGAATACCTGCACTAGTGAAGAAAGCGCTATCCCATGCTAAACTCTTACGCAAGTTATATTTCCCACTTCTTTTGACCCTTTCCGGGTCAGAAGATGGGAGTAATTGAGGTTCATCTTCTCTCTGTTCAAAGCCGTCTGTTATTTCCTCTATTCTACTAGAATCAGTGGTCTCTAATTGTCTAATATTGTCAAGTTCCTCATCCTCCTTAGTAATGTCTACACAAAACCACATCAAAAGAAAGTCCAATACAATCATCAAAACCTCAGTCTTCCGGAATATTAATTAAATCTAAATCTCCTCAGATCAAGAAAATCAATACAAAACTACTAGACATGAACAAAAGGACTGTTGAGATATGCCTGGACGAAATATGTAATTAGATTCCTATTTTCGTACAGGAGCATTTATGTAATTTTGGACTTATCTATAGGGTTTTATGAGAGTGCAATTATATAAACTCTCTTAAAACCCTAAGCTCAGTTCATTGACATTATGTATTTTTGTATCTCCTAAAATTAATAAAGCATTTCTGATCTCTTCCCGTGGACATAGCTAGCATATCTTTAGTGAACCAGTAGATAGATTCTGTGTGTTCTTCTCTCAAAGAACAATTTTCGTTTGATTGTTGTTCCGTTTTCATAATAACAAGGACTAATTAACAACCAAAACCAAAAATCAAAGCAACTGCCGACATTTGAGTTGAAAATAGAAAATCAAACATCAGAGAAAGCCTCAGATAACAGAAATCGAACACGAACAGGTGGATACAAAGAACAAACGGCATAAACACAAAATAAACAGTAAAACCACAATAAACATAAACAGAAGGAGAGTGAAACGAAAATGGCGGAACAGACCTAGAGAATTGAGGTCGTGGAGGTCGCTGGAAGGAGAAGCGAGTAGAAAATCGTCTTCGGCAGCGAAATCGATGAGGCTGAGACGGCTAAAACGGCGATCGTTATCAATAGCGGCGGCGGAATCCATTGAAGGAGATCTGGAAGAGATGATGATCTGTTGGAATCAGATTGAACGATTTTGAAAATCGAAGGCGGAAAAAGGGACGAGAGGTTTTGGAGAGGCAAATGGAAGGGTTCTGATATTTTTTTTTTTTTTTTTTTTTTTTTTAAATTTTAAATTTTATTATTATTTGTTTGTTTGAAATTGGTGTAACTGGCGGTTTAAAATTAGAAACTAAAAATATTTGAAAATAAAATTGCATGGACCACCCTCTAGTTATTGGAATTGTTTCGATCACATTTCTGAATTATTGATATAATTGAAAGGGAAAATTTAAATAATACACAGATGAGGAATAATCCATAAGTAAAGTATGGTTCAAAACTTAACCTAACACCTTCTAAAAAAAAAAAAAAAAAAGACTTAACCTAACACAACTAGCTAATGTATATATCTATAATAATAATTTAATAATTTTTTTTTCATGTACCTTGACTAATATCTTGGAATATACAATATTAGTCATAAGTCGATGTGTACTCAAAAATAAAAATAAAAAATGTCATAAGTCAATATTTTATACTGATTAAGTTATGGTGAGCCTATTGTGATAAACAATTGTTAAGTTAGCACATCGTCCAATGTCACTCTAAAGGAAAGAGGGGAACAACTTAGTATCTAATGATTTTTTCTAGATTAAAATTTCATTTTGATCCATATACTTTAAAATTAGTTTTATTTTATTATCTAAACATCAAAATATTCCATTTTAATCCCTACTTAAGAAGTGAGAAATTAGTCTCGAAGATTTGGGCATAGTTTATATTTTAGTCATTAACATGAATTTAATTTTTAGAAGAAAATAAGTATAAAAGTAAACTAAAAACATTTAAAAGACACACAAAATAAAATGAAGTATTTTTTAAATGTAATTGATAAAAGTATTTGATTTGAAATGTAGGGACTAAATAAAATCTACACCTCAAACTTAGGAATTAAAAATATACTTTTCCAAAAAAAAAAAAAAAAAAAGGTCTTCTAATGAATTTTCATTAATCTATTTGAAAAAAAAAACTATATTCCTTAGTAAGTTTAGAGTGCTCACATTTGGTAGTTAGATGTATCAAAATTACTAACATTATTAAGCTTATTTCAATGTAAACCAGCTTTAATTTAATCAATGAAAGTATATTATTAAATAAAATTGAAAAGAGAATTGAACAAATCTCAAATTACTAAGGACCAATTCAAATTATTGTCATAGTTTTCTTTCTTCTTTTTTTTTTGAAAGAAAATTATTGTCATAGCTAAACAAAACTAGGTTGATAAATAAATTTGATAAAACTTCCTTGATCTATTTCATGATTGAATTAGGTTTATGTCAGATAAAAGTACTTTAACAATTAAGAAAAATTAAATCTATAACATCTTGAGCTAGCAAGCTACACCACAATAATCGCATTTTTGCCAAGAACCAAATTTTCATATAACAAAAGATACTAATATTACTAAAAAATAAAATTAAAAACATAAATAACACAACTTACATTTCCCTTAGTAAAATCACTGAAATTCCTCTATATAATTATGATTACTATCTCCAAAAGATAGCACAAGCAGTTGAAGGTTTGAACTTTGAAGATGTGCTACCCTCAAAGTTGCAAGTTCGAAATTCACATGTGACATTAATGAATAGACACCTCTCGTGTCTCAATTCCTTCAATGTCTCCCAATGCCTGACCTAGAGACGAACATAGTTACCCTAAGTATAGTAAAACTAAGTTCCGATAAAAAAAAAGTTATGACTTCAAACAGAACGTTAAGCTTGGGAATCTGTATTATAATAACATAAACACAAACTCTTCAACAAGTATTGCACCAAAGAAACATGCCATTAGCGTATTGAATGCAGAAAGAATTCAATCAGAGCTCAACATGACTGTTATTTGTTACTTTAATAAGCAACCAACAAGAACAATAGCTTGACCAAGAGGTCGCAAGTTCTAATACTCACGAAGAGTTGTTGAACTCAATCAATCAATAATTAAATAGATATTTAAAAGCAGGAGCCAGTTTTTCGAAACAAAATGGTTGGAAACGATGTCAAAAATCAGACAGCAAATGGAGAGCAATAACTACAAAATAGTCCAAAATAACACATAATAACGATAGGGAAATACTCTAATCATGGATAGAAAACTGTATGCAGATAACAAGGCTCTGCCAAACAAACTCAAGACCTCGGCTTCTCCTTCTTTTCCTTGAAAAGGGCAAGGAGAGAGACACCGGAGACCTTCACAACCTTGAATCGAACACCAGGAATATCTCCAACGGCGTGTCCCTTACGACCAAATCCAGCAATCAACACTTCATCCTGCAATCAATGTTTTCATTTCAGTTCTACATTATTTCATCTCAGTTCTTTTTAAAATCTTTTTTACAACCGGGAAAGGATTGCAGAAGATCAAACTCACATTTTCCTCAATATAGTTCAGGCACCCATCATTGGGTACGAAGGCAGCAATCTTTTTTCCATTTTTGATGAGTTGGACTCTGGCACATTTTCTAATGGCAGAGTTAGGCTGCTTAGCTTCAATGCCTCTGAAATCATATTAGCATTGCTCATTTAGATACAAAGCCTAATGGGGAAAAGATTAGAGAATGATATAAAAAAAACAAAACATAAACAATAGATATCATATATGAACAAACGGATCTAGACATTGTGCTATCTCGGAGAGAACCTGCAGAAATTTATCAATTGGGTGACTAAGTCTAAGATCTCAACAAATTTCTGAATTCATTTTACGATAAGAAACAATTTCATTGATAATTGAAATTCAATAAATGATACAAAGAGCTTGGAACATGAAAAACATAGCAAGATTACAATAAGCCTCTCCAATTAGCGTGGAGGTGGTGTAGCTATAGTTATGAAAGAGAGACAATATTTTCTAAAAAGCGACAAAACGACGAATCTGTATCTCAACAAAGTCTGAAGTTAACAAAACTAAAAATCAGTCAGACCAACAATATACTCAACCAAGTGATTGTCATTTGCTGGTTGTATAAAATCCATATGACAAAACTAAAAATCAGTAAGACCAACAATACACTCAACCAAGTGATTGTCAATTGTTGATTGTACAAAATCCATTATAACAAAATCAGGCATTGTAAGCTAATGTCCGGAATCGTAAAGTGGAGCATATTACTAGCTATAACATTTAATTTAGATATCAGTGGGTGTTTGGGACAGTTTACAGGCATCTAAACTATCATCATGGGACATACTGCCTAGGCCACCATGGATCAAAACCTTAGGACCCGTTTGACAATCATTTTATTTTTAGTTTTTAATTTTTGAAATTAAGCTTACGACAACTATCATTCCATTTGTTTTTTCTTACTTGTATATCTACATCCATCTTACCTATATGTTTAAAAACCAAACCAAAATTTGAAAACAAAAAAAGTAGTTTCCAAAATCTTGTTTTTTGTTTTTGAATTTAGTTAACATAGTTTCTTAAGTAAATATTAATAAATGTAGGAAAGATGGTACACATGGTAGGAAATTTGAGTAAAAATAAGCTTACATTTCAAAAACCAAAAACAAAAAACCAAATGGTTATCAAAGGGGCTTTAACATTTTGTTTTCTTTAAGGTCTTTTTGACTACTAGTCTACCCACAATGGTTATCCATGACATTATTTCTCAAGGAACAAAAACTCAAAGAAAAATTCAAAAGGAAACTAAATGCTTGCAATCTTACATCTTTTCCAACACAATGCCTTTCGCATGAGAAGATCCAGCAAATGGCTTCTTCCATTCATTACCAAGGTGAGATTTCTTGTAGGATTTGTCAGCCCATCTTTGCCTTCTACGGTGGGATTTCAGCTTGCGTCCTGCTCCCAACCCACGAGTCTTCCTGTTCAATAAGCATCAATCAATGAAAAAACAGATACAAAACCACAACCCGATTATCTTCGGGAGCTTTCCAAAGTATTAACTTATTGTTACTCATTAAAATTCTAATCCATTACAAAAACCTACTGGTAATTTCAAATCAGATGAAGAACTCCAACAAGTATTAATTTAAACTGAATCATTCTAATAGATTCATACTAAAATCAAATGTTTGTAGGAAAAAGAAATTTACACAGCGTTGTTTCAAGGCTTACCCCATGTTTGCAGAGACTACAAGTTCTTCGTTTCGTTAGGAGATCAAGGAACTGCTCACCAAAACCCTAGAATTCAAGAGAACGCACAGATAATATATGAAATTCTTAGTTCGGGCCGAGAGGTTCATTTATTGGGCCATTAACGAATTTGGGCCCCCGCCAATGAATTTCTTTCTTCAAGCCCAAACAATGTGAGTTTGAACGTCCTTTTACATAATTACCCTTGAATCTTTCACGTGATCCCCACGTGATATAATGAATAAATAACGACATCATAAAAATAAAGAATATAGATAGAATAAGAAATCTTTATGAAAAGAATTCCTGAATTTTCTTCTGTATTTGTATGAGTTGGTTCCATGTGTTTGTGATTTTGATTAAAAAAAAAAACTTCATTAGGTCTTGGGAAACAAAATTTATTTTTCTTAAAACTCATTGTTAAGGAAGAAAAAAAATATCTGATCAACCAAAATCCAATTCTTATCCTATAATAGCATTAGCTAGTTTTTTTTTTTTTTTTTTTTATAAAAAAAATCATGTTTGAATCTTACTGCTCAAGTATCGTTGAATAAATAAAATGATGGATTGAAATTTTTTATAAAATTGAATCATGTTAAAATTTATTACCTTTAAATTCAAATTATATAATTAGTGGTGTATTTGGGCCCCCGTTTATGTAAACGGTCAGATTGGTTATAATAACTCAACTGATATTTGTCCCACCGTTTATTATAAACAGTGGTTACCTAAACCTGCGTGCTTGTTTATCTAAACTTAAATACCCGTTTATCTAAACCTTACTTATATTACTTTTTGTTACATGATCAGCTCCTCAAACATCGTTTATCATAATCTGTGCTATAATAACTTACCCTTCAAACACCATTTATCATAACCTTCCGTCTATCATAACCAAACGGGTGCTCAAAACACACACACCCTAAGAGAGTTGACATTAAGGAGTTTATATCCCGTTGTTGAGTGATTATTTGTTCATTTTATTATACTATTATTATTATTGCTTAAGGTCTAGTAACCACATTGCTGAATTGCTAGCGCATTGTACTATCTTTTGGTTTTGCTTCTGATTGGCTCCCTTTGACTCTGAGGATGGGAGGGAGTTTTATTTTTTACCTTCCCTCATATTGCCTCTGTATTGTTAGAGGAATGTAACAGCTTTGTCATTTTGGGCTATTTGAAGCAAGTTGTTTTCAATATATTTGTATATACGCATGTTGAAAATCATAACACGCCAGAAACAAATTATACAAGAATCAACATAAAAATTGAAACTCAAAAAGCACGAAGACCAGACTATAATATTTTCATTCATATAATAAATCATGTTATATAAAAAAAAAAAATAACTTGTTTACAAAACACACTTTTAATTAGAATAAAGAATCGCATAGAATCATTCATTAAAAATAAAAATAAAAAGAAAGATTTTACAAGGTTCGAGGAATCGTGGAATGGGAGTGAGGTCCAAAATTGCCTACAATATAAATATCAATAAAAATAACAAATAATCCTATTATATTCAACCCACAACCCAACCATTTTTTTTTTTTTTTTTTTTTTTTTTTGCAAAACCCGAGAACCCAACTTGAATAGGGTGTATTAATTTAAACCATCAGTTAAAAGTTTGTTGAAAGTCACATACTAACAATCATGAGAGGCCCCACTTGTTTTTCTTAAAATAAATAAAATCATTTTGGGTCTGAGTAACCACCACATCGTCGTCAATCCCATGTCGTTGGAACATTCACTAAAACGGCACCATTTCAAATGTTTCCAAAACAAAGCACTGGATACATGTGTTCATGAAAGTCACCCCCAACAATTGTGTTGCCTCTCCAAGGTTCCCTTTGATCTTCGAAAAAATCGATCAAAAATATTTATATGGCCTTTTGGGACTACCCTCCATACTTGCAACTAATATTTGTTACATTGAATTAGTTCAACAAATTAGATTAAACCACACAACAAAATTTCAACAGTCTTTTTCTCCACCACTCGTTTAGTGGTTGATCATTTACGAGGCGTTATTATGTCTTACTGCCCAATAAAATTTCCTTTCTCTCTTTTCTTCCTCCTCCTCTCAACACCATCTTCATCCTCATCATCAAAATACTCTCTATTGATATTTTGTTTTTTTTTTTCTACTTTATAAAATACAGCTTTTTTATTAATATTTATAAGTTTTTTAATTTATTAATAATTAAGGTGGTGAAATTAGAATTGGGTAACCTCTTGATCATCTTATCATACATGAAGTTGGTGCAACTTTTGACCCTTTTTTTTTTTAGAAAAGACTCATTGTTTTTTGACATTTATATTTTATAAATGGACCACTTTATATATAATAATAATAATAATAATAATAATAATAATAATAATAATAATAAAAAAATAATTACACATATTAGATAAATTTATCAAGGAAAAATACTTTTTAATCTCTAGGTTTTGAATGGTTTTTATATGTTTTCAAATCAAACATTTTTTTCTCTAACATATAAAAATGTTTAATTTAAATTCATAATATTTTAATAATACTTAATTTAATTAAAATAAAAACAATCATCAATTACCTGATATAATGTTGATTACAATCATAACTATATTAATTTTTAATTGTAATAAATTGATGAAGTGATTATTTTGATATTGACGTAATATAAATTGTTAAAATAAGTAAAAGTAAAATAAAAAAAATACTAAGTAAAATTGAAAATAATTGAAATGTCAAAAGTAAAATGGTTTGATTTTGAAATATAAAAACTAAATAGAAACTAAACTTCAAACCAACAAACTTTTCTCATTTACTAAATAGCAATTTAGGATTCATAGTTATTTTACTTGAATATTAATTTGGAAGAAAGTCTACGTATCAAAACTTTATAAAATGAAGCAAGCAATGCTTCTTTTTGTTCGATTTTATAATTATGCAAGTTTAGATGGCAAAGTCTGACTTTATAACTATGTTACATCCATGGAAAACGTTTACTAAAATATCCCAATTAAATTGACATCGAAAAATATTCTATCTAATCTAGTGATACATTCTAAGATTAATAATACAAAAATGATCACAAACGGTAGTAATTCTCATTCAACGATTACAAGAAAATATGCGTTTTATATAGACACTCTGTAAATTAAATAATACAAAATGAACACAAAAGAAACAATAATAATAATAGGAGAAGAATTTGGGTGCAGCCAAGATTACACCCTCACCATGATGTCATCCATGTGGTATCTTTGGTGCCACACATCTCATCTCTTTTTTTTTACTTTATATTTATTATAAAAAAAAAAGTTAAAAGAAAAAAGAAGATGTGTGGCTCCACATGAGTAACATCATGGTGAGGGTGAAGCCCACACTGCACTCGAATTCTTCTCTAATAATAATACAAGCTCTCCCGAAATGGCACATCCTTAATACAATCTATCTTTTCATAAAATAGAGAGAGGACTTGATTAAAAAAAAAAAAAAAAAAAAATTAAGAAATGTCCATGAGCTTTCCTATAACCTCCATTTGCTTGAACAGCTAATTGTAGATTGAACATAATCTCATAGTCTTCAAACATATACTGCAAAATTATGATATTGAAATATTAGCCATTAGGTATAAAGAAAAACACTTGAAATAATGATTAATTAAGAAACAATAGGAATAAGAATGGTTATGAAAAAAAAAACTCACATGTAAAATATAATTTTCGTCGACTAATTCCAATGTTATCATAACCAATATTTTTTTCTATATTCGAATGTTCTAAATTGTTGTATGCTCCATGTTCCCTACAAAGGATAAACGGTAATTAAATTCCAATTATGAGTTGTTTGACAAAAGTTGCATTACTATGTTCATATATTAAAAAATAATAAATAAATAAATAAAACTTGACATTTTATTTGTTTTTGGTGATTTTGGTCATAAATTCATTTTGTGTAGTTAGGCTACAAAATTGAATCCACATTTTAAAAATGTAATCAAAGAAAAACTAAGGTATATGGTTGTATTACCAATGAAATTAAATCGTTTCTAGTGCATATGAAAATTTGTTCATAAAATTTCATCAAAATAATTAAATCCAAATTTGTAGTTGTTGTGTTCTTATTCAATAAAGTAATGAGATCCCATTATTATGAGAAAGTTAAGGAGAATGGAAAAAAATATATATATAACATCTCTGATTAAATTAAACATAATGTCGAACCAAAATTTATTTTAACAAGATATTTATGTAAATATTATATAGTCAATAAATAATAAATTGAACAATTGAAGAAAAAAAAACCATATCAATCAAAATTAGAATCATACCACGTATTAGCATGAGTTTGCTCCATGTTGTTAGAATTTTGATCAAAGAGCTTCGTTCGTGTTGTTGGCCTAAAAGTTTAAAATTTTATTTTAAAACTTAAAAAAGAAAAAGAAAAATATTCATAATAAATCGAAATTTCGAATCTCACTCTAATATAAGTGTGTGGCATTATTAGAATCTTGCGTGGATGAGCTGCAAAAATTAAAATTGTGATTAAATGGAGTAATTAATAATAAATTAATAAATAAACATTTATTAAGAATAGAAACAAGTAGAATCTTACCAAATTTGAGGTAGCAAATAATCCCAAGATGACAATTCTTCCTTTGAGTTACTGAAGTTGATATCCTTCGCGAATTCCCAATCATCGCTAAAATAAACATATATTACAACGTCAAACTTCAAGAAAATAGAGAATGCTGATTTTGGTTTTCAAAATTGAAATCATAATTGTAAAGAACATCTCTATTTATTTGTATGACCATTACAGATTCAAATTCTCTTATATTAAAAATTGTTGAATTTAAAAAACACCAAACAACAAATTTGAGAAAGAAAGTTTTCAAATTTCTTTAACACAAAGTTGAACAAGTTGATAAAGAGAGAAATCCAAGTGTGAGCGAGTGCATGATATTATAGATAATATGGATTTCATCTCAAAATTAATTTAATTGACAATGAGGTGAGTAACTCATATATTTTATAACAATATTGAAGAATTGTCATATTTTCAATATAGGACAATTGTCACAGGTGAATATCTCCCACACATAAAGTTGAAATACTGCACTTTTTTCGTGGTAAAAGAAAACACACACAAATTTCTTCCAAAACAACCCCACCAATCCCTAAGGGCAATTCCATAATTTCCCTTTAATTCAACCTTTACAAGTTAATTATAGGGTCACCTAGTTATTTTAGAATCATCTTTTATAATTTTAAAGAAAAAAAAAATCATTTTAAATTTTTATAGATTAAATAAATATATGAGTTGACTAAAATAGTTTTAAAATAAATTAATTCAAGGTAATATAGATCAAAATTATATACATCATTTATTATACATCAAAATAAAAGTAAAGTTTTACCTGATTTGAAATTGCAAATCATTAATCTCCGATGGAAAGGGAGATAAGTCTGGTAGGTAGTTTGAGGACTTCATATTATTGGTTCAATTAATTTGTGTTTCTAGACTGCAAAATATTTAAAAATTTGTGTAAGATACATTTATTGATAAAAATAATAATAAATATTAGTTAATTCATTAGAGATCAAAATAAAAGTAGAAATTCACATAGTGAGGTCATCGTTCAAATAGCTTTCCACATCCGCAATGCATAATTGTTCGCTTCTAATTTCTTCTTCTCCATTTATACCTTTATCATATAATCCATTTTGTGTGGTTGAACTACAAAATTGAAACCACATGATTTAAAAAATGATCAAATGGAAACAAAGAAATATGATTACATGATTATCAATCAAATTAAGTCTAATTTTTTATGTTTAACAAGTTCTCAATCTCTAAGGGTGACCTTGTAATTTCTCAATTCATTATTTCCTCGTGAATTTTATTTCCAAATAAAAGGATTCACTTAAAAAGTCTATAGATTAAATAGATATATGAAATTTAAAATGGTTTTAAAATAAATTAATCCATTATTGCAATTAAAATAAGAATCATAAAACTAAAAGAAATGAAAAAAAATAAGAATCCTACTTTGTATTAGCAGTAATTGTGTCATAAAATAATTATTGGAAATAAATAAATAAAGAAACAATAATTCATTCATTAGAATTATAATATAAAAGTAGAAACTTAGGGTTATAATAACTCAATCCGGGTTTGCCCCACCTTTTATTATAAATTGTGGTTATCTAAACCTACGTGCCCGTTTATCTAAACCTGCGTGTGCTAGTTTATCTAAACATTATATTTTTTATTAAATATTTTTATGAATATTGACTATAAATTTTCTTTCCAATTTTCTAATATATATAGATTTTGGAAAAAGAATTTTAAAAAAGAAACGATTTTGTAAAAAATAAAGAAAACAAAATTTAAAGTTGAAACTTGTTTTCATGAGGTCATTATTAACTTAAAAAATTAATTTCTAATACATAACTACATCAATATATAATTAAGTGAAATAGAATATGAAAAAAAAAAAAAATAATAATAGATGTTCCCAAGGGGTAGCACACTAGTTGAAGACTTAGGTTTTGAGAGTATACTCCCGTCCCGGTTGAAGACTTAAAAAATTATGTTCAATATTAATTATAAATTTATTAAAAAAATTTATCAATTATTTGTTAAATTTTTAAATTTAAATTTAAGAAACTAAAAAAAATTGCGAAATTTTTTTTCTAACTTTTCTTACAATAATCTGTACCCAAACACCGTTTACCATAACCCCTCTTATAATAACTTGCACCTCAAACACTGTCTATTTTAACCCTCCGTTTATCATAACTATTCGTCTATAATTACATAATCGGTACCCCAAACACACCCTTACATTGTTTGAGGTTGCAAACCATTTATCTCGGATGAAGTGTAAGTGATACTATCGTTCAAATAACATTGATTTGCATCTGCAGTACAATATTGCTGTCTTCTAATTGTTTCTTCTTGATTTATAAGTTGACCGATATATAATTCATTTTGTATGGTTGAACTACAAAATCGAAACCACATTTAAAAAATGATCAAATAGAAACAAAGGAATATGGTAACATGATTATCAATCAAATTAAATCTGATTTTTATGTTTCTACAATGTTAAGAACAAGTTTCTTCAAAACCCCACCAATCTCTAAGGAAGATCTGGTAATTTCGGCTCAATTCACTATTTTCACGTTAATTTTATTGCCAAATAAAAGTATTCACTTAAAAAGTCTATAGATTAAATAGATATCTGAAATTAAAATGGTTTTAAAATAAATTAATTCATTATTCCAATAAAAACAAGAATCATAGAACTAAAAGAAAATGAAATAAAAATAAGAATCATACCTTGTATTAGTCGTGATTGACTCCATGTCGATGGGATTTTGATTAGAGAAATCCATTTGTGTTGTTGACCTATAAAATTAAAATTGTGTCTAAGAAATTATTGAAAAAAAAAAAATAATAATAATAAAGATACATTAATTCATTCATTAGAGATCCCAATATAACTTACATAGTTTGAGGTTGTAAACCATTCATCTTCAATGAAATGCAAGTGATATCATCTTTCAAATAGTACTGGTTTGTATGTGCAATATAATATTGTTGGTTTCTAATTGCTTCTTCTTGATTTATAACTTGACCCATATATAATTCATTTTGTGTGGTTGAACTGCAAAATTGAAGCCACCTTTAAAAAATTATCAAATAGAAATTAAAGAAATATAGTTACCTTAATAATATTTAAAGTTAAATCTTATTTTTAATTATGTTTAAAACAAATTTCTTCCCCGAAACCCAATCATACCCTAAGGGTGATATTTCCCTCGATTCATTATTTCCACTTTAATTTTATTGTCACTCACTAGTTACATTACAATGATCTGTTTACTTAGATCGAATAGATATGAAATTAAAATGGTTTTAAAATAAATTAATCCATTACTTCAATTAAAATAAAAATCTAAATAAAGTAAGAAGCATACCATGTATTAGCGGCGATTGACTGCATGTCGATGGGATTTTGACTAGAGAAATGAGTTTGTGTTGTTGACCTACAAATTAATAATTAAAATAGCGTGTAAGATAATTATTGAAAAAAAATAATAATAATAAAGAAAAACACAATATAAAAGTAGAATCGAACTTACATAGTTTGAGGTAGCAAAGCATTCATCTCGGAATCATCGTTCAAATAGCATTGATTTGCATTAGCTTC
>JBBMKA010000018.1:17555253-17568105 GCA_037833695.1 Sechiopsis laciniata | reverse complement strand
TATTCATAAAAATATTTAATAAAAATATAAGGTTTAGATAAACTGGCACGTAGGTTTAGATAAACGGGCACGCAGGTATAGGTAATCACCGTTTATAATAAACGGTCGGGCAAACACAGGTTGGGTTATTATAACCAACCCGGCCGTTTACATAAACGGTGCCTCAAACATACCCCTACGAATTTGAAGTTTTAACTGTTTTTTTTTTTAATTGTAAGGAAATTATAAATTTGGTTCTTAAGTTCTTTTTTAAAATCATAGTAACTAAATTTTAGTTTTTAAAATCACATATACCAAATTATAACTTTATTTAAACCACATGAACTAAATTCTAATTTTAAAATTTTAATTTTCTTCAAATCATAGGACCAAACTTATAATTTACCCATTTATTTTGTGTTGATATAAAAATAACAACTTTATCAATATATTGAAATTTTAACATTAATCTAGTTATTATTGTAATCAACTTTACATCATGTAACAAATGATTTTTTGAGATTATAATCTCACACATTTCATTAACATTAATCTATTCTCTCAAACATTAAACTTATGAACTAAAATTGAATATTATTGAAATGTTTGAGATCATAAAAGTATTTGATTTTGAAACATTGGAATAAAATAGAAATTTTACTTCCAACTCATAGATTAAAAATGTACCTTTCCACTATGCCGTGTTATAAATAAAAAAACACAATTTGATTATATTTAATAAATAGTTATTTTTAAAAAACAAAATTAAAATGTCAAGAATTAGTTAGACATAATTGAAGTTCAAATGCCTTTGAAAGTTAAAAATGAATTAAAACCTTCTAAAAAGTTGTCAAGTAGACACAATTTTCATTATTTTTCATCCGTAGAGACTTAAAAAAAGAAGTTAGAGGAAACTTCGTTTTCAGACTATTAAGCTTGAATTTTAAAATGTTCTTTAAAAAAAAAAAAACTATACAACAAAATAAGGAAATACATATAGGAAAGCAAATGCTTAATCTTTTGTGATGCACTGCAAAAGATATAAGGAAAAAAGATGATGAAAAGTAAAATTATACATTGCCCATTTCAAGCCACTGCATGTATAGATGCAGATGCAATAAAGAGTGCCCACAATAGTCTTCAGACATAAGACAAACCAAAAGGCAATGATAAAATAAAAATGAAAATTTAAAAAAAAAAAAAAAAAGCAGAACAAAAGAAACCATAGAACATCCTACTAACAGACATTCATGCAACAATCTTCAGTAGTCATTCATTATCCAGTTTACTTTTGGTTTTTCTTCCACAAAACTCCTATCTTCTTCAACACACTTCCATTCTTCTTCTTCGGCGACTCGTCCTCGAGATCTTCCGAGTACGGTGAGCCTAGAGGATAATTGTTTTCTAATGAAACTAGTCTATCAACAAACTTACCATTGTTCCCAGTTGAGAGTATTGTAGCGGCAGCCTCGGCTGCTTTCCTCCACTGATCTGTTTGGACCTTTAGCCTCCTTAATTCAGCCTCCATTTCGGAATTCACAGCCTGTGCAGCATCCAACTGCTCGGCGACTCGTGCCGCTCTTTGGCTACTTTTATCGGCCTCTTCTAATGCCTGCTCAAGTTTCATCCGTGACTCTTGCTCTGCAGCCTTGGTTGTTTCTGTCAGAGTGACTGCTTCATCGTTGATCTTACTTCTTTCTATTACCATCTTTTCGATTTCGATTCGAATTGCTTTGTTTTCCTCGGATGTACTCTGCAATTCTGTCTCCTTATCCACCAGTTTGGTCTTCAACTCTGCCATGTCGGCCTCTAGCTTCCTTAACTCCGTTGTTAGTTCGGACTCCTTGTTTACTGATATGCTTTTGCTCATCTCCAAGTTGAGCTTTTTGTTTTCCTCTACAATGCTACACAATTGAGTTTCTTTGTCCTTAAGGTCCACACTCAACTGTTCAATATTTTGTCTAGCCTCATCAAGTTCTGCATCCAATTCTTCCTCTTTCTGACATGACTCTACTTTGATTTGTTCCACAAGTTCATGAGCAATTCTAATTTGCAATGCTGAGCGAACAGATTCCTCCTCGTATCTTGTCTCGGCTGCATCTAATGCCGATTTTGATTTGTCTGCTTCCAATCTCATAGTGGTAAGCTCAGTTTTTATCTCATTGATTTCATCCTTGCCAGTAGATTCTACCGGACAGTTGTGAATCTTGCTGATCTGCCCCTCCAATGATTGAATCTGAGCTTTTGATTGCTCCAACTCTAATGACAAAGAGTTGTAAGCCTCCATGGCTTTGATTCCATCTGATTGGAGCTTTGCCACAGCTGCCTTGGCTGTTTCAAATTGATTTTGGTTTTTCCTAGCAACCTCAAGGGCTTCAGCTTCAGATTCCCTACAGTAACTAAGCTCATTTTTCAGCTTTTCAACAAGGGAGAGAGTCTCAGAAAGTTGTGTTCTTAAATAATCCATCTCAGCCTGTGCAGACTCATTAAGCTTGCTTCGGGTTTCCTCGGATTCAGACACCGTGTCTAACTGGACCTTGAGCCTCTGAACTTCATTCATGGCAGAGGACAATGCAGCAGAATCCATTGCGTGCTGCTTCTGAACAGCCTCGAGCTCAGACTGCCATGCTCGATCGCGATCTTGAGAAATTTTGTGCAGTTCTTGAACACGATCTTCCTCTGAAGCAGAGAGCTCAAGCACCTGCTGCTGTGATTCCTCAAGCTTTGTAGACATATCTGATAGTTGCTTCTTTGCTTCTTCTGCCTCCTGTTGAACTTGCTTTTTGTGTGATTCAGATGTGCTGAGTTGGTCACTTGTTTTCTTGAGTTCCTCCTGAAGTTGAGATAGTTGTGATTCCAATTCAGCCACTTTGCTAGGCCCTTTACTCTGAAATGAGAACAAAAGTTTCTCATATTAACCAAGGTTGAAGGACAAGTTTAGTCCCTGAAATTTATTTAGAAACTTAGCCCTGTTTGATAACTATTTGGTTTTTTATTTATGAAATTTAAACTTATTTTTACTCAAATTTCCTACCATGTGTTCCATCTTTCCTTAGAAAGTATGCGAATACTAACCAAATTTTAAAAATCAAAACAAGCTTTTGGAAGCTACTTTTTTTGTTTCCAAATTTTGGCTTGGTTTTTAAAAACATTGGTAAGAGGTAGATATCCAAGTAAGAAAAAACAAACGGTGAAGTAGTTGTTATAGGCTTAAACTTGAAGAAACAAAAAATTAAAAAAACAAAAATAGTTATCAAATGTTGCCTTTGTAAACACTTTTGAAAGTTTTGGAGACCTAATAAATACAAACTTAAAAAATTCGTAGATTAAATTGGTAATTCTACCAATATAGAATCTCTATAGTTGGTTGTTCTATAGTTGGTCATAAAATGTAAAACAAGTACCTCGGTGGCCAAACTTCGTGGTGACTTGCGGTCAGTAACTACCCTAGGACTTCTCTCTTTAGGTGTCTTACAAGCAGCAAGCGGAGAAGTAGAAACTGAATCAGGACCTGAGCCTGGAGTTTTAAGTTGACGAGCAGTTCGAGGTGTTCTGGGGGATTTTCTTTGAAGTGCCTCTGAGGAGCTAGGTCTGCAATCCAATTCAATCAATGTTTAAGATCCGGCCATAATATATGTTGAATTATGTTAAATTACCAATCAATCAAAAGCTTAAATTGATGAGTTGATAACGGTTAGCAATACAAACAAAGTATAATCTCACATTGGTTAAATAAGGGGTAGATCATGAGTTTATAAGGGAGGACAAGCATTTCCATTGATATGAGGCATTTTGGGTGTAAAAACAAAGCATGAGGGCTTTTGCCCAAAGTGGATAATATCATATCAATGTGGAGGTTGTCCCTTAACAATAACTAATAAGTTACTTAAAATTAAGCCTAAAAATAAAGATTGTGTTATTTACATTTTACGTAGGTTTTAAAAAAAACTATGCCAAAATTAATCAAAAAATTTTGTTGTTTTTGGAATTAGTCTAAGAATTTTTTATTTTTTAGTTCTAACAACAATTAGGAGTGGGGGATTCGAACCAAATTGCTAGTCATAGGCACACATTTATGTTAGTTAAGCTATTACTCTCGTTCATAATTCAAATATTTTCTCAAAAAATTAGACACTTATGGTAAAGCTATATATACAAACACAATATTCATAAACCATAAACCATAAACCAAAAACCAAATAGGTTACACCACTAGGTTGATTAAACAAAAAAGATAAATCATCCTGAGAGAGAACAACGATGACATGAATAAACAGTAGACTTTAGCATCTTTGTATTCAGTGTTTAGTATAGCTTGACTTGTAATTAAGAATATAGAATTACCAGATCAATGTTAATTCTTGTTTGATATACATGCAATCATGCTCTCTTATTAAACAGATTAGCAATTTATTCACACCCAAAGTTCAACAATCCGTCTCTCCTTCAAACTATGATGCATAAAAACTACCTTCTCAACTACATTCCATTAAAATTTCCAGCCTGAAAAGATACATAAGTTCTCTTTCAAGATCATATTCTTCCAGCACTATATTAAATTAATGTACCTATGTGCTAATGCTTCTTTCCATCTCCCTCTTTTTTCAAACAAAAAATCAAAACTGAGAATTACCATCTAACCCAACAAATAAACCAGTCAAGAACATTAAAAAATTGGCATGGCTAAATACATGTAGAGGGCCAAGAGCCTAATAAAAGATCATATACTGAGATTTCCATGATTGCTTCTAGGACATTTTTTATATACGTAAGTATCTAGGCTAATCTATGTTCAACTCGACTATTCTCAATAAATACCAAACTCTATAACATTTGATTGTCAAGGTAACTCATATAATATTAATTTAGAAGTAAATGATTACCAAAGTAGTTCTTAAAAAAACATAGATAATGCAGATTACAGTAAACAAAAGGCAAAACACAAGAATGGAAGTGAGGAGCCAAAAGATAAACAACAAAAGGAAACCGTTCGATTAAGCTGGCAGAGGAAGCAAACAGCTACGCAATTCAAAAACTAAACGATAATCTTACTTCGCTTTTGGTGTCTGCATGCTTGTGTGTTTCCTTAAGAAAAATAATAAAGCAGGTAAAATAATTGAGAGTTCTAGAGTCACCTGACCCACAGTACCTGAAACAGGCGAGAGAATCTTGAATGAGAAATAAACAGAAAAGGGAAGCCAATATATGTTTGTACAAAAATTATTCATAAAAGGATAGTAACCTCACTACCATAGATCAACATCAGTACCAAACTTAACAAAAAAGACAACACACAATACAATCCCTTCAAAGAAACTCCAAAAAACTAACCCCACTACAACCAACAAAAAACCAAATCATAACATAATTGTAATTTAACCTTTTTTTTCAATTTTTTCATAAAAGGAAAGTAAATGGAGAACTGTATAGAAAGAAAAGCCTATGTTTATCATCATACAAAAAAACATACTCCAGACTTTTTACCATTTCCCTTTTGCCCCTCCTTTTTCCCCTATAGTGACCGCTGTTTCAAACACACTACTTTAGCCCAAATGGGCCCCTGAAATTCATTCACTAGAAACCCCCAAATTTGAAGTGTATTTCACAAAGTTCTTCAGATGAAAATTAGCAGTAATTTAAGCATGTAATTTCCAGATTCACTCAAAAATGAAATTTAAAAAAAAAAAATACAAATACATGAGTGTGAGAAAAGCAGTATTTCTCTTTCTTAATGGTGTTTCCATCTAATAAATGTCATTTTGCATAAAGTTAAGCAAACTCTCAAGCTAGTGCTCAATGCCATTTCAAGAACTAAAAAAAACACACATCCAAGGAAGAAGCAAAACCCTTAAAATGGAGAATGGTGAAAAAGCGCTTTCAAAGTCGGCCCAGCTGAGTAAATGAACTGAGCTCTAAAGCTTCTCACAGATCTGAGAATACAAAACACTCAACACACAAACAAATAGAAGACATAAACACAACAACAAACTCACCAAAGAAGAAACAGAGACTTCCAGAAAGAAAAAAAAAAAAATCACAAAAAACAAGCAAAACTTAACAGTTCCACGAAAAACATAATGAAAACTACCAAAAATACACAAAATCACAACACGAACTTAGATCTTCCAGCAAACCAAGAGAGAGTAAAAAAGCAAAAAACCAGCATTGTTCTTCTTCTTACTCCACAACAGAATTTGAAAAGCGAAAATGTGGGAGTAAAAACAAGAGTGTTGTTAAAATCTTACCCGAAAATGGAAATCTGCTTGAGCTGTTAGGGTACTGCAAAGCCAATTTCCGGCTATTCTTGAGCAAATCCGGCAGAGAAATGAGATAAACCCTAGTTTTTGTTTTTGGTGAAGATAAAAACCGATTCTTCTTGAGCTGGGTTGTGTTTTGTAAGCTCAGTTCCCGAGTTTCTTTGAATTTCTATTACAATTTTCTCGCTCTTCAAAAGTCTGTTATGTTATGTGTGTGTATGGATTTGCGTCAGTAAGTGGAAGAAAAGCAACGCTGCATCAATAACAGTACGATTCCTTTTCTTTATTACTTTCTTTTTGGTGTCACGCGCCCTTCATGTTTCACGCGCCCTTTTATCACATTTTATACCATAACAAAATGTTTAGTTAGTTAAGACATTTGATAAGGACGACAACTTAACCTCGATCTTCACATTCCTCGTACCAGTAGAGATTGTTGTCATAATAAAGTTTCATCAAGCATCTTTGTAGGCTCGTCTTCTACATTCGGCGTTCGAACTCGAACCTTCCCTCAAACAAATAATGAGCCTCTCTCCTGGTATAGTCAATTTGTCCTACCTTACACTTAACAACTCCTATTAGCTCGAGAGTACACCGTTGATTCGATAGATGAAATTCTACAATGACTATATAGCCGGTTAACTCATCTTCTCATAAGAGTACATTGTCAGCTTGGTAAAGTTATCGCGAATTTTCATTTGCAGACTTCCACAAAATGTCTCATACCAACTAAAATTATTGTAATATTCTCTTAATCTAACCAATATAAAATACTTTATTTGCATCTTGTTATTTGACTTGGATACTCACATAATTTGAAGAAAGATGGTTAGTGGGTGAATAAAATACATGGGGTGGGTAGGCATGATATATTTTTTAAATAATCTTTTGGTTTGTTCTTATATTGTTGTTTGAGAATTAACCTATTTAAATTTAAAATTGATTCTATTGGATTGAAAATAACGTTGATAGAATCAATAATTTGTTCCTGAACAATTATTTTCCACCAGCATGTAACAATGAAGAATTGAACTTCTATTTTTATTTTATTTTATTTTTTTTTTAGATTACAATAATTGAGGTAGAAAAATTCGAACTCATAACTTCATGATCATTGGATTTAGATGCCGCTGAATTCCTGTTGGTTTCTAATTATTTTTTAAAATATATGTGTTTAATGAGTTGATTCATGTATAAGTATAACTATTAAAAGAGCAAAATACTTACCACTAAACATTATTTACCGAGTAATACTTATTTAAGGGTGGGTAAGTAATTTGGAAATACTTACACACTTTAGAACCACATGTTTTTACTTTAAAAAAAAAATTGACGTTAATTGATGGAGAAAAAAAATGTTAAAACTGAGAGAGAAATGAAAAAAATAAAAACATGTGATTTTAAGGGTGGATAAGTATTTAAAAAAAAACTTACCCTTAAGTAAGTATTGCTTTTCTTTACCTACATTTATGACCACAATTTTTATTTTTCAAGTTTAGGAAATTGTGGATAAAAAATATTTAAATTTGTGGTCATAAATATAGGTAGGGAGGAATTGAGTCCTTACCCGTAATAATTCAAATATTGCTCCTATTAAAATGTGAATTAAATTTATAATTAATTAATTTAAGTTCAAGTATAATTTTGGTCTATAATCTTTCAAATTTGTTCTATTTTGATCTATAAAATTTAAGGTCCTGTTTGATAATCATTTAGTTTTTTTTTTTTTGTTTTGAAATATAAATTTATTTTTACTCAAATTTCATACTAACATCTTTCTTACAATGTGTAGCCTCTTTACTACATAGTGTTCATATTTCTTTAAAAAAATGTGTGAGTGTCATTTAAATTTCAAAAACAAAAATAAATTATGAAACTATTTTTTGTTTTCAAATTTTAGTATGGTTTTAAAATTATAGGTAAGGTAGATATTCAAGTTAAGAAAAAAAAAACACTTAGAAATGTAATTATTGTAAACTTAAATTTCATAACAAAAAACAAAATAGTTGTCAAATTTAGTCTAAAATATTCAATTTTGGTTTATGAACTTTTATTTTTTATTTTATGCTGGTGATCTTCAAAACAAATTAACAACTGTTTATTATGGATTCGATTATATAATTTTCTTTTCATTTAATCTATTTTATCCTCTATTTTCACAGTCCTCTTATTTCCCTTTCATTCTTGTCCAAATAGCATAAGGCCGAGATGAAAGGGGGATTAAAAAAAAACTTATGAAATTAGTTAAATTTAGAAAATAACTATTAGTATTGAATATAATTAACAAATATAATTATTAGTATTGATAAGTATTTATACATAGTTCATAATAATATTATATTAATAATACATAATATTAATTAATATTATAATACGTATTAATAATTATAATCATAAATATTTTAAAATGTGATAACTGTTGCGAAAACAGTTCGATAATTTTTTTTTTCAAAAAAATGAAATAAAGTGAACGATGACATTGAAATGATCGGTCATTATTCACTTTCACACTTCTCTTTTCTAACCCTATTCCGTTTGATATCATATTCTCTGCCAAACTCTGCCTATTTCCTATGGAAAAGCACATTTTTTTAAAAGGATGTCACGTGGAAAATTTGAGTAAATTCTTTAACATTTATAAAACAAATAAACTAAATGTTCAAACAAATAAATAAACTACATTTCCTTGAAAATGTTGAAACAATTTGACAATTCAAAAAATCTAATCAAACCAAATTAATCTGAGTGATTGAGTTAGTTTAACTTTTTGAATTCAAATAAATAAAATTATCATGGGTTGAGTTGATAATATGTTAGACTTAAAATTAATTTGGTTAATCGAATTAACTCAAATTTATTATTAACTTAATTTTGTTTTTATAATTATATATGTATAGATTTCTTTTAGTTATATTTAATTTATTGTTATTTTTGAATTTTTTTAATCTTCAAAATTCTTTGAAGTATGTTTTTAAATGTTTAAAAGACATCTCTTAATATAAATTTAAATTAGGAGTTACCATGGTGGTTTATTTAGAAATAGAAAGTAAATAATAAATAAATATGTATACATATTTAAAAAAGAAAAAATAGTTCGATGACCCAATTCAAAAAAGTAATTTGATGGATTGGATTGAGTTGCCCTAACATATATGGTTGGAGAATTCATTAATCATTAATTTGAAAAACTGTGTTGATCCAAAAAAATTAGTTTAACCAAACTCAACTCATGTACATCCTTACTTCTCTCATTATTTATGGTTTTGACTCTTGAAATATGGCTATATTATTTAATATGATATCAAGTGATTCTTAAAATTAAAAAATTAAATAAATAAAAAATCAAGTCACATTAAATTTAATTCAAACAGTATCTAATTCAATAAAATTAAAATTAAAATCCAATTTAGTTTTGAGATGAATGTGCTAAAAAAATACATTCACCATTTCAATGCTAGAATTCATTCGAAAAATGATGGCGAGGAGGGCGAGCCATAATTGAAGCATTATCTCAAACAACGGGTTAGTAGTTTAAATCATTCACATTGTTGGATAATTTTTTTGAGAAAACTTATAAAATTAATCAAATTCAAAAAAAAAAATCATAAATGCGTCATTAAAAAAAAAGTAGTAATCATGGTCATATAATGCATAATACTGTATTAATAATAAATAATACAATATTAGTAAGTTTAATAAAACAATATTAAAGATTATGGATACAAATATTTTAAAATTTAACTATATTTATAATTATTTTGTCAGAATAGCACATTCAATATAATTATTTTTTTTCGCCACTGATTTGTGACATATGTTGCTACCAATACCATGATGCAAACGCAGCATCCATGGCTATGAGAGCGAGACCATAATTGAAGCATCTATCTGAAAGCCTGTGCTAAGGTGATTATTGCTCCCAAACCATGAACTTGTTTCTAAGGCAAGCAACCACATATTCAAATGATCATTTTCCCTTTTTTATTTCAATAAATAATCAAACCATATATTCTAAGGAGCAAATGATGTAAAAAAAAAAAAGAGAGAGAGAGAGAGAGAGCTAGAGTAACATCAAGCATGAGCTAGTAATTAAGAAATTATATGTTTAAATCCTTCTACTCTCAATTGTTGTTAAATTCAAAAAATCAAGAGTAGGAGAGATTAAATAGTAATGATTATAATAAAATAAATCTTAAATTTAAAATGTAGTTAGATTATTTTCCATGTATAACAAAAAAAAAAAAACCCCAATCAATAGCACTTTTTAAAAAATATTTCATATATAACTAATGACAAAATTATCAAAATGTCCACGCTTCAATTAGTTTTCAGGTGATAGATTAAATACATTGGTTGATAGTTCAATCAATTCGCTGATAGCCTTCAATAAATTCATAGATAATCTTCAATCACTTCTAAGAAAGAATCAATCAGCTCGCTCAATAAATGGTTAAGATGAAAAAAAAAAACAGAATTCCTATAACGAAATATTAAAAAAATATATTATAATATAATTTGTGGCTTAAAAATTGCTATCCGTATCAATTTTCCATTTAATAATGTGATTTTTTGAAAAAAATTAGTGGTAAGCTTTCATGGTTTTAAATGCTAGTTTTTTCTTTTTCTTTTTTAGTTACAATGTAGTTCAATAATCAGATAAAATGTAATAAATAGCTTATATGGTTAGTAATCATTATGATTTAAATAGGTGACGATTAGTTGTAAATATATTCGTATAAATTGGTGTTTTCTTAAAACAAAAAAAAATTTATTGACAGTGTAAGTTAAATAGTCGAATAAAAATCAAGTTGCAAAATTTCACATAAGCCACATTGAATGGTCATTTGAATCTAATTCTCATAAGTTAGTCCAATAAAAAAAAATGTTGTCTTACATACGTTAATTTAATCAAACTACATAGACTTCATCAAAACAAATTGAACTCATTTGTCTGTAATCACAATCAGAGAAATCCAAACCAATTTGACCAAGAAAATATCTTCTTCTTTTTTTTTTTTTTTTTGTATTTTTTATTTTGAAAACCCAAAAAATATATATATACTCTGGTTGGGGCCACAGTTCATGTGAGGAACAGTGGATGAGACAACATGGAAAGCGTACGAAAAAACCGTAAGAACAAAACTAGATGTCTGCTTATTTATATGACATTACATGGAATTTCATGAATGAATTAGTGTATATCAATCTTATTAATACCAAAAAGTTTTCTACCTTCAACAATTTTGAGTTCCATGATAATATTTCAAGTTTTTGGAAATCAAAGAAATTATGGATTTAATTCATAATAACCACTTATCTAAAATTCAAGTATTTTCTTAATTTCTCAATTATTGCTCATGTTGGCTAAAAATAAAATAGAAATAGCTTGTACATACTTTCCTCTATGGGCGAGGATGATAATGTGTTAAATCATCGATCTATCATTTTTCTCTCATTAATCTTATTATATATATATATATATACTAATACTTACATAATTTACATAACACATTATGATCCTCACAATCATAAATGGTGAAAAGTGTGTATAAATACATCCAAATAAGTTAGTAGTGCAATAGTTTCATTATTTGATTATAAACCAGTTCAATACTATAGTTATAGGTTCGATCTCGAGAATCGGTATTTGAAGATCGAAAATTCATATTTGACCCTCATTTATTTGAGAGCAGTGATACACTTATGTATAAATATGAGGAAGTACACAAATTTTGCTCTAAAGAAAATAGAAATTTTGTAATTGGGTATCAATTAGTGTTTGTCTGTGCATGAATCAACATAAATCAAACAAACCCCTTTCCCCTTGCCTGCTACTTGCTGCTGCTGCCTGCACAATGGATAATGGACCACCACCACTAACCCTTACCCTACCCCCTATGGCCTCATCTCTCAATTTTCACTTTTAACCCACCCCCTCCTAATCCCATTTTCCCTCCATTTTTCTTGTTTTCTATATTTTCAAACTATTTGTTTCTCTTCTTATAAAAAAATGTTTTTCTTTTTCTCAAGTATTTAACTCACATTCTTTTATTTAAAAAATTAAATATATGTGAGGCAAATAATTGTGCCACGTGGTAAGTTTTACTCTTTTCCGAGTATGAGGCTAGTTTCCATTCCAAATTATCTAAAAAAAGAATGAAAAAAAAAAAAGAAAAAAAAAGTTGGGATTGAAGCGTGGGATGGATGAATATCCTTCCATATGCTAATAGAACTATTCAATGAGGCTGTTGAAATGTAGACTAGCAAATGTTGGATTGTAAATTTCAAAATCTTTACACCCAATAACCATGGAGTATAAATTTACTAGTTTCAATGATGAAAGATTAGTTAATTTAAAAAGGGTGGTGAGAGCTTCATACACCTTAAATTTTTACTTTTATTTTCTTTCTTTATCTTTCTATAATAAATTCAATCTATGGTGGTCACTTACCTAATAATTAATTTCTTATGAGTTTATTTGACATTCAAATGTTGTAAAATTAGATAGTATGTCCCTTAACAATAGTCATGCATGCAAATTTGTCTCAACAGATATTTAAAAAAATAGTCATCCACCTGTTAGATATATAATCTCAATAAATTGGTGTCAGAGTGG
>JBBMKA010000018.1:17497143-17542228 GCA_037833695.1 Sechiopsis laciniata | reverse complement strand
AGGAGTGGGTCTTTTCGATCTTTTGCAATTCTTTTTTTTTTTTTTTTTTTTTTTTTTTTTTTTTTTTTATTGCTTACATTTGATTATCTTAAGAAAACATATTAGTGGTTGGTAAGAGATTCAATATCTCGAAAAAATAGTTGATGATTTTGGAGATCGAAAGAGATTACAAGTATATTTTATGGTCATTTAAAAGTTAATTTACTATTAGTTTTCTTACATCCAAATATAGCAAGGAGTTTGTTTGGTAAGAATTTGAGACTTATAAGTTAAGATGCTCTAACATTCAATGAATTAAAAAAAAAAAAAAAAAGTTTTTTTGAAAACAAAGGAAAAAGATAAGTTGCTCTAACATTTAATGATATTAAAAGAAAAGGAAAAACTTACAGCCAATTTAAAAAAAAAAAAACAAATATATTAATGAATATTGTCACTACTTTTGTTTATACTAATTATAGGTATTTATAATAAAATATTAAAATATGAGTACAAATGGTAATATTATTTTGTGAAGTCTATTCAGTACATTTGTTCAAAAAAAAAAAAATAATAATGGAAGTAATTCACTTTTTAATGCTATACTTTGATTGTGTGAGTTTTTTCCTTCTTTTTTTGTAATGTTATGGTTATGTGTATGTATAATATTTAAGTTCAATAAATAAAAGTGAAATTGTGTTGGATTGTCGAATTTCATAAAATAATTGTAAATTTAAACAAATTTGAAAATATTTGCATTCATATTAAAAAAATATAGTACTATTAATACTTATTATTTTATTATTAATACAGTATTTTATATATTTTTTTGAAAAAGCAGTATTTTATATTATTAATATAATATTATATCTTATTAGTACACTATTGTGTATTAATATAATATTATTATTAATAATACCATATAATAATATCGTATAATTATTAATACCCATGTCTAGTATTGTAAATACTTTTTCAATTGGGTCTATTCTTAAAAAAACCCTAAAGAAAATTTAAAATTTAAATCTTGTACTCCTTGCGAATAAAAGCAATAGCTCAATGATACAAGTGTACATCTAATGACCAAGAGTTCTTAGTTTCGAATCCCCCACCCCCAAATTAATGTAATCTCAAATCTTGTAGCGCTTACTAATTAGGTTTGCTTATGTTTGTTCTTAATGTTTTAGACTTTTAGTTAATTTAAATATTTTCACGATTCGGCAAAATTTAACCTAGAGATTGTTAATTTTTTAAGTTAATATTTTTTTTTTCTTTTGTTAATTCAACAAGTGGGACTTGAAGCCACTCCAAATCTATTAATTATAAACACACATTTTATACCATATTTCTTTGTTAACATAATTTTAAAGATTCTTTAGTATAATTTTAAATTTAATAATTTTTTTAAAATAAATTTATTAGCAATTAAAAGTATGGGATTTGAATTCAAAACATATTTATGTTGATTGAATTATTATTATTATTGTAGCAAAGGTTTTTTCTTAAATAAAATTCAACTACAAATGTCACATCTAGTTGCGGTAGCATAGCCAACAAGAGCTAAATCAATCATCTTCAATCGTTATAATCTCGAAAAAAAAAAAAAAAGAGTTGAAATAGCATGTGATTGTTTTTTTTTTTTTTTTTTTTAAAAAAATCAAAATACATTTCATTAATAATAATATGGATAGGATAGGATTTTAAAGTTTACTTGGGAATATTTATAACAATTATTATTATTATTATTATTTGAAAAATAATTTATAACAATTATTAATACCACTTGGGAATATTTTTAACAGTTATTAAAACCAAACATTAGGAAACTGCCCATGCCACAGTTCATAAGCTCAGACAGTTTCCTTCTTTCTTCTTCTTCTTCTTCTGGATTGTCCTTTTCTTTTTCTAAATTTCATTTTATTGAACCTCGTTGTCGCATTTTGATATGGGCACCAGCGATGAGTTTGTAAATTTGTTCGGTTATGGGGCTTGAACTCTTCTCTGTTACCGTTCCCCGATATGGCTATGAAACTCCAAAAATTTCTTCTTCAATTGTTTTTTTTTTTTTTTTTGAATCCGAGTATTGTTTTTCGCTATTGTGCTTCCAAAAAATTTCGTAATGTGTAAATATTTAACATGGGCCTGTGCTTTTTTATGGTTGTTGAAATGATGCACGCCAGGTGTTCGATGAATGTCCCCTGAGAGATGCTGCTACCATATTTCGAATTGAACATTGACTCTGTAAAATCGCTTCGCTGAAGACATTTGATGCACAAGGTATTTTCAAATTTTGGATGGAAGTTCTGGTTTAGTTTCATAGATTTGAATGGCACTGCCTCATTTGTTCATTTTCTTCCACCCCATTGTTTCTGGTTGTTTCTAGTTGTTTCCTATTCAATAAGATACTTCAATTCATTTGTAAACCTCATGTGATGTGCAATGTGTGTTTATGAATGGTATTAGAATAGATTAAGAGAATGGCATTTGTAAGAACCTTGAATTCTTCATACTTTGTAGCTTTATCTTCAGAAGCTTTTGTTTTCTTCAACCCTTGTAGTTGTAGTCCAGCTATTTCAATAAAGAAGTTCAAACCTCAACTGCAATTAGCATTCTCTCATATTCGACCCGATACCCAGCTTCCTCTTTCTTCGTACCCTGTTGCTGAACAATCTTATGATGATCATATAATCTCTCTCTGCAAGAGAAGTTTACACCTAGAGGCGCTTCGAGCATTTAACATCATTCAGAAGTGTACGAATTCTCCATTGAAGTCTATTACTTATACCCACTTGATCAATGCTTGCTCTTCTTTAAGATTTTTAGAACATGGCAGGAAAATTCATTGTCATATGTTGCTGTTCAACTACCAGCCTGATTTGATACTTCAGAATCATATTCTTAATATGTATGGGAAGTGTGGGTCTCTGAAGGAAGCAAGAAATGTTTTTGATTCAATGCCCCTGAAGAATGCAGTATCTTGGACCTCCATGATATCTGGGTACTCGCGTGATGGACAAGAGGATAATGCCATTGCATTGTATGTTCAAATGTTACGATCGGGATGTATTCCCGATCACTTTACCTTTGGAAGTGTAGTAAAATCTTGCTCAGGACTTGATGACTTTATGTTAGCAAGGCAACTACATGCCCATGTTTTGAAGTCTGAATTTGGAGGTCACCTAATTGCACAGAATGCTCTAATCTCAATGTATACCAAGTACAGTCAAATTGCTGATGCAATAGATGTCTTCTCTCATATTATTACAAAGGATCTAATTTCTTGGGGCTCAATGATTGCAGGGTTTTCCCAGCTTGGGTGTGAGCTTGAAGCTTTATCCCATTTTAGGGCAATGGTTTCTCAGCCTATCTATCAGCCAAATGAGTTCATCTTTGGTAGTGCCTTTAGTGCTTGTAGCAAGCTCCTAGAGCCAAATTATGGACGCCAGTTACATGGCTTGTGTATAAAATTTGGGTTAGGAAGTGATGTTTTTGCTGGATGCTCCCTCTGTGACATGTATGCAAAGTGTGGATTTTTAGGATCTGCAAGAACAGTATTTTATCAGATTGAAAACCCTGATATAGTTGCCTGGAATGCTATTGTTGCAGGATTTGCTAGCATCGGCGATGCAAAGGAATCCATGTCATTCTTTTCTCGGATGAGGCGTACAGGGCTCAATCCAAATGATGTCACTCTCCTCTCTTTACTTTGTGCTTGTTCAGAGCCTGTGATGCTCTATCAAGGAATGCAGGTTCACTCCTACATTATCAAGATGGGCTTTGACTTTGAAATTCCTGTGTGCAACTGTTTACTAAGCATGTATTCAAAATGCTCAGATTTGAATGATGCACTTCAAATATTTGAAGATATAAGAAATAAAGCGGATATAGTTTCTTGGAACACCATGCTTACAGCATGTCTCCAGCAGAATCAAGCTGGTGAGGTTTTAAGATTAACAAAGCAAATGCTTGCTTCTCACATTAAGCCTGACCATGTTACTTTAACTAATGTGTTGGTGTCATCTGGGCAAATAGCATCTTATGAAATGGGAAGTCAGTTTCATTGCTTTATCGTAAAATCAGGACTGAATCTGGATACTTCTGTTTCAAATGTCTTAATCAACATGTATACAAAGTGTGGATCCCTTGGAAGTGCTCGAAAGATGTTCGATTCAATCGAAAATCCCGATATCATTTCTTGGAGTAGTTTGATTGTTGGATATGCACAAGCTGGATGCAGCGAAGAAACTTTCGAACTTTTCAGAACCATGAGAGGCCTTGGCGTAAAGCCAAATGAAGTTACATTTGTAGGAATTCTTACTGCTTGTAGTCATACTGGAATGGTAGAAGAAGGTTTGAAGTTATACAGGACAATGCAAGAGGAAGATGGCATTTCACCAACCCGAGAACACTGTTCGTGTATGGTCGACTTGCTCGCTCGTGCTGGATGCTTGGATGAAGCAGAGAAGTTTATTAAGCAAATGCCTTTCGATCCTGACATTGTGGTCTGGAAGACGCTGCTAGCAGCATGTAGAGTCCACGGTAATCTTGAGGTTGGCAAAAGAGCTGCAGAGAATGTATTGAAAACCGATCCATCGAACTCCGCTGCACTCGTAATGCTCTGTAATATGAATGCTTCGTCGGGCCAATGGAACGAGCTAGCTCGATTGAGGAGCTCGATGAGACAAATGGATGTCAGCAAATTTCCAGGTCAAAGCTGGATTGAGATCAAGGATAGAGCTCATGTGTTTCTTGCTGAAGATAGCTTGCATCCTGAAAGAGGTAAAATATACACAATGCTAGAGGAGTTGATGTTGCAAATTTTAGATGATAGTTGTGAACCAATTCAGATAGAAATTATTGAAGTAGATTCTTAGATGCTCATTGCATCCCACAATTTTCTAAAATAATGTATGAGATGTTCAATTGTGTCGCATAAAAAGGGGTATTTATTTTTCAGTTAAATAACGTCCCTAAATTGTTTTTAATACCCCTTGAACAACTATTAGATTACTTCTGTCTCAAAAAAAAAAAAAAAAAAAAAAAAACTAATAGATTACTTCATAATATTGCCAGGTAAGTGTTATTCTTTGATATAACTTATTAATCCCCCTGTGTAAATTTGTCGGGTCTTAATTTAAAATTTTCTATTTATAGCTCATATAATATTTTGAACTCGTAAAAAAATGGTTCTATTAAAAATTAAAAAGAAAAATCGAATGGGTTGGTGACGCGATTGGTTATCTGGTTTGGTGTTAATCCATTTCAACTTTATGGTCACGGATTCGATCTCTGAAATCGGTAATTTGTAATCACCTTCCCCTACTTGTACTCAAAGAAAATTAAAAAGAAAAAAATAATAGAACTTTCAACTTTCTTTTCAATAAATTTCCGAACCTTTATATTTTCAACTTTGTATTAAGTTTTTTAATTGTTAACTTTTATCGTAATTTTTGAACAATTCTACATATTTTAAAATGGGAAAGGTTTGGGTGCAACCATGGGGGTGCACCCAAACCTTTCCCATTTTAAAATTCAGTTCTATAGAATTAGAAGTTTTAAATCTCAATATATATAAATATAAATTTATATTAACTAATGGGAAAAGGAAATAATATGTCAACAATTTATTAGATCAAAAGATAATTGAATATTTTTAGAATTTATTAGACATTATTAAAATATGGAATCTATTAGATAAAATTTTAAAATAATATATATATATAATAAGTAGCTATAACAATATAACAATTTTCTATGGCTTATAGCTAAATTATAAATTTGAATTCCTAAATGGACAATACAAATCTGTTTTATTGTATTACTTATTTCTTCTTTTTTTTTTTTGGGTTGTCTATCAAACTAAGTCTTTAAGCATTCTAACCACAAGTCGGTGTGAGAATTACGTCCATGGAACTTACAAAGAAAATGCTCGTTAAAATATACAAAAATCCTAAAACTTCTTATGAAAAATGTCAACAAAGTATTTAGTTTGACCATGTACAAATGATCAAATTCTTTTTTTTTTAATAAGGAACAAATATAAATGATTAAATACATTAAGTAAGATTATCACATCCAAGTTGCAGCAAAGAAACTGAATAAATCAAATACATTATAACATCATTGGACAAAACTTCCTAAAGTAGGACTTTGTTTTAAGTTTTGGTAAGAAAAAGTAAATTAGAGGTTGCAACTAAATTAAGGCTTCACCTTCATCCTTTGGTTTGATTGAGATTAATCTCTTTCAGGCCTGTGTTTTTTGACTTCTTCTTCGGCGGCTCGGCCTCACCATCATACTTGCGTTTGGTTGATATTGAATCTCTTTTAGGCCTGTGTTTTTTCGACTCCTTTTCCTGCGGCTCGGCATCACCATCCACCTTCGATTTGGCCGAGATTGAATCTCTTTTAAGCCTGCGTTTTTTCGACTTCTTTATCCGCTGCTCAGCATCGGTTTCATCCTTGGGTTTGGTTGAGATTGAATCTCTTTTAGGCCTATGTTTTTTCCACTTCTTTTTCTGCAACTCAGTGATCCAAGATGGAACTTCACAGCCTGAAGCTGACATCACATTGGCTATATTTCGCAGAAATGGAATGTCCTCGTCTGTATAAAATGTAATGGCTTCTCCACTTCTCCCCGCTCTGCCAGAACGGCCTATATGAAATGAAAATCGGGCTCAGCCGTCATATCTTTCAATATTATTAAGGATTAAATGCAATGATCGTCGTCGAGTAAGAGAACGAAGAACACAGCATCAAGCTTAGGAACATACCAATCCGGTGAATGTATGCAGCTGCCGAATCTGGAAAGTCGTAATTGATAACACAGTTAACCCCTTTGAAATCCATTCCTCGAGCAATTACATCAGTGGCAATTAAAACCCAAGTTTTCCCAGCTCTGAAGTCGTAAACAACATTTTCTCGCTGCATTCAAGCAAAATATTAGACGGAGTATGAAAGATTCAGAATATTTCATTTAGTACATGTCTTTAGAATAGATTAATTTTTATATATATATTCGCAATTGTCAAAAGAAATAACCACTTGTGCCTACTATATTTAATTACAAAAGTAATTCATAGGATACTAGTATGTGATAAACTGAAACATAACTTGGATTAGTTTTTTTGATATTCATGACTGTCCGGATTAGCTTGTGCGCACCTCAACTAATGCCACGGGACAATACCGCCTGACCCTATAGCATTTGAATGTCAAGGAAACTTATAGAAAATTAATTTCTAGGTATGTAACCACCATACATTGAACACATCAGATCTTAGTTCCTAAATCCCCTCTTTCCATGATGGTTGTAAACATAGCTTAGAACACATTCTCTCTTATCTATATTTTCTTATCATTAGATAATCCATAGTGGTGGTTCCCTGGTTTAGATCCCTTTATAATAAGTGAAATAAAAACCAGAAGGTCCAAACTTTTAGTTCACTAAAAAAATAACTAGCTCCGGAACAAAAAAAGAAGAAAAAACAAAAAGTTTATAGCATTTGAGAATTTTATTGGCTTGTTTTTTGTATGCCCCTTGATCCAAACAACTAGCTCCGGAACAATAAAAGAAGAAAGAACGCTTTGTTTCTACCCAGAAACAAAATATGATGACCGTGTTCTTCATTGTTTGGATTTCTTCACGTAATGTTATGAGGCCATTTAAACTGGAAGATGTTAGGCACTGTTGTTGTTGCCTAATCCAATCTAGATTTTTTTTCCCGATATCCGTGACTGTCCAAGCCACTTGCGCGCACCTCGACTAATGTCACGGAACATACCGCTTGACCCTACAACATTTAGATGTCAAGAAAACCCGTACGAAATTAATTTCTTGGTAGGTGGCTACTATGGATTGAAACCATAACCTCTTAGTCCTTCAAGACCCTCTTGACCACTAGGCCACTCCATGATGGTTAATCCAATCTAGAATTGCAGAAGTTATACTTGGCACTTTGATCAACTTTCGACTGCATAAATATATAGACTTTTTAGCAGATGATGATGAAAATATTACCTCTATCTCTGACAAGTCAGAATGGATGACATTGACTCTGATATTCTCAAATGCTAGTTCACCATAAAGATCTTTTGCCCGCTCCTTGCTTTGCACAAAGATTAACACTGGTGGGTTCAAACTCTATTAAGCACAAAAACGATAGAGTCAATGCATCGTATAGAAGAACCATAGTGAAAAATAACGTCATAAGATGTCATATAAGTATCCTACATGATACAGGAATTAGATCCTGTATCCAAGTACAAAAACAAACAAAAAAAAGGCCGATATTTCATGCAGTAAATGAATACTTCAAAGGATTTTTGTTCATAATAAAATCTAGGCTCTTTACTTTCTAGTTTCTACTAAAAAAACTACAACAATTTACATGTAAAATGAGGTTTTTAAAATAAAATGAGGTTTACAACAATTTACATGTAACAAACCTCTGAAAAACTTTGACGAAGTGCAAGGAGTTTCCCATCCTCACTTCCGGCAAAAACCAACTTTTGCTTGACAGTTTCAGAAGCAGTATTCCTGATGAGAAATACTTAAGTTATTTTTTCAAAACTCGGAAGAATAACACATGAATCAATGATCTTTGGATGAGCGTGATTGATAGAAGCGAACTTACTTTCTACCAACAATGACCCGAACAGCATCATGCATTACTGAGCGTGCAAGATCCTCAACAAAATCAGGCAGTGTAGCACTAAACAATGAGCGAACTATTGAAGGATTTGAGCATGCTTTTACAATGGTATCGATCTGTTTTAACAAGCCAAGCTCAAATAGCTTATCAGATTCATCCAGAACAAGGTACTCCACCCTGCAAAAAAAAAAAAAACCAAACCTTGTGTGAGAGCTGAGTTATATTTAGGATGGTCGTGAATTGACAAAATGCTGATAACTCTCATCAACACCTACCTACTGAGATCAATTTTCTTTTTTCGAATAGCAAGCCTTAACCTAAGTGGCGTGGATATGAGTACATCACATGAGAACTTTGAGAAATCAGCATGTCTTACAACTTCTTTTGTCATCAACTTGATACGAAATTTTTTCCCTTTAGCCAATTTTTTGCACTCCCTTGTTGTCTGAGATGCTAATTCTCGTGTTGGACAAACTATAACCGCTCGGATGCCTTCCTTGGATGGATCCTAGTAAAAGAAAATGAGATCAGAACACAGGCCCCATTTAAGAAATATAAAAATGGCACTTAAAAGATTATACCTTGAGCTTCATAAGCATAGGGCACACAAAAGCCAAGGTTTTTCCAGAACCAGTAGGAGCACAAGCAAAGCATTCACGGCCCTATTAAGCAAACATTGATCAGAAAAAACAATTACATCCAATTAATAAATCAAAATAGTCAACCCAAAAACAACCAACCTAAAAACACAGTTCTTATCAGGTTAAAACTAAAGATCCTATCCTTTTCTCAGTATATTGGGACACAACTCCAGAAAGATGAAGATTACTCAACACAGTAGGAAAGTAATGGAAGATCATACGGATAAGAGGACTGGAATAGCCTGCCTTTGAATTGGTGTTGGCTCTTTAAACCCAAGTTCTACAAGATTCTGTAGTATGTATGAGTCGCACTCATATCTGCAAACAAAGCATAAAATTATCATTCTTCAGTCATAATAAACATAACCTAGAAGGAAAAAAACTCACAAATGATAGAAAAAGCCATCATTTGACGTGTGGACGCTGAAAAACCATCCAGCTAATATAGAATGAATTACCTTGTGCTCAACTCTGCAAAATTCTCAAGTGGCGATGGGACATTGTTCCCAGATACATGAATATTGTACTTCTTCCGGAAAAGTGCATCTCTCTAAGTTCATAGAAGAAATACGGAATGAACAACGGGCAGAGCCAAAGGGTATAGAAGTAAGAAACCATAATTCATAAAGGAAACAATTATTATAGTTTGGTATCCGTGAGAGTTTGGGCAAGCTTATGAATACCTCGACTATTCTCATGGAACAAATCAATGCTAAAACATTTGGATGTCAAGAAAACTCGTAGAAAATTAATTATTAGGAAAGTAGCCGTTGTGTATTGAAAGGGTTTTGATTTTCTAAGCCCCTCTTGACCACTATGCTTTTTTTTTCTTCCTATGACCCGGCAACTTGGAGGTTTGCTCCTCCAAACCTGGGGCACCCTTAAGTGTGGCACCGGGATACATTGTAGGATTGAAAGTAAAATTGGGAGTCATTAAGAAATTAATCCCCGCAACCGCCTCAAACCTGGGACCTCGAGTGGAGCACACCCCCAAAGCCCAGGAGCTCAACACCGGGTTGCCCTAGGGGACAAACCCAATCAATCAAAGGGAATAATGAAGTACAATATAAGCGATTAGTACCTCAAGTTTTCTATGAAATTCCTTCTTCTCTTCGGAAAGATCACTTTCAGATGGATAATTTTCCTCATTCACTAAAGTAGCTGCTGCTGATTTCGAATCCTTGAAGACGCTGAATCCCTCCACTGATTCTACATACAGGAAAAAACAAGTAAACAATAAGCTCGAAGACTTCCAGTTACGCGATTTGTGACACAGCCGAAGAAAAGCAAACGATAATACACCTATAGCCGCTGATTTCCTCTTTCTCTTCCTCTTCTCCGAAGAAGTTGATCGTTTATTGACTTCGACATCACCATTAGCGATGGAACTCAGACCTTCAACTACATCTTCACTTTCTTTCTTGTCCTGTTAGAATGCACTGGTTGAATTACCTCACAGAAGCATTCGACTTCATCATAAAGCACATGAACAACGCAAATAAAGGCATTTACCTCGAACCTAGAAAAATCTGCAGCGAATCTCTTCTTGTCGAAATGAATACCGGCGAACAAGAACGAAGTCCCTTTCTCCATTGCAATGGACGAACAAATCTGTGTCTCTGCTGAATATTGCGTTCTCGTTCAAGCTTCCGGAAACTTGAATACCTAATTCCGGCGACCGGTCGAGATTATCTCCGTTTGATCGGCGGCTTCAAAACCCTAGCGAAACTGGGCTGTCAAAATTTGATCGTCGGCGCCAAAAACCCACGCAGGGTTTATATTTGTCTTCTGCTAATCAAAAGCCCTTTCCCCACTTTTTCTTTTTTCTTTTTTCTTTTTTTTTATTTTTTATTTTTTATTTTTGTTTTTTCATAACTTTGTCCATTAGGTTTGTAATTGCTCGTAACTCAAGATTAGGTTCCAACAAGAGTGCTAAATTATTTTTAAAAAATATGTACTCAACTCTTGGTTGTGTCAAACTTAACTCAAAGGGAATTTGTTCTGTTTGTTTCAATGATAACATTTTTTTTAATTCCAATTCTATTATTCATTATCACTTAATTAAAAACTATTTGTTGTATTGATTGAAAACTGTTTATAGCACTTAATAAAATTGTCTCTAGTATTGATTAAAGATGGTCAGATGCATTGCCTTTTTCATCTTTTTACCAGGCTTGCTCCATACTATGCATAATTTTCTCTCAAAAATTGCTATTCATATAATTTTTTTTTAAAAAATTATGTGTAAAAAATCCCTTAATTTCAACTAACTTTTATAGTTAATTTTTGGTCCAACATTCCTACGTATTTCTAATTCAAATTAGTTTTAAGTAGATATGCTTGTCAAATTTCTCTACTTTTTAATTTTCAATTTCATGTTTAATAGTTTTGAATCACCTATGATATATGGGACGAGCATATAAATACTTTTTTTTTTTTTTTTGAAACAAGTATATAAATACTTTAACCAATTGAATATTATTATGAAGTAAAGTGAAAACTAAATTTCAATTTAAAATTCTAGCATTTAAATTGTTTATCCGTAGAGATAATTTATGCAACCACAAATTGAATTTCAAATTTACATGCAAATCTCAAATTCACCAAGATGGTTGTGTTAACATTAAATGTCCGGTCATCTTCATCAACACTAGTGATTATTGCACATTGTATTTAATTGTTTCTGCTAATAAGTGGTCAAAAAACAAAAATTGGATTAGACTTTATAGTAGATTTTTGAAGAAAACAAATAGTAGGTATGGATTAGTCTTTCAAATGGTAGCCTTCAATCTCTCAACTTTCAATAGAAATCCTAAAAATTCAAAATTCAAAATTCAAAAAATGAAAAAATAACAAAGCCTATTGTTAAAAGTTAATATCTCACACAATGCACATAAAATAATCTATCTTAAATCATACAAGAATAAATAGATATTGAAGCTGTATAGATCCCAAGAAAAAACGCAAACTTTGAGTTCTTGAGATGACAAGGGACTTCAAAATCCCAGGCAATTTACATAATTTTGCAAAACATTTTTCTCATAATAAAGGCTTAGTGCTAAATTTTACAGCTAAAGACATGCTCAGATCAAACTCAACAGAAAACTTGCAAATCAAAATGGATATTACAGAAAGCTCAATACCATCTTGCTCCATGGATGATGGATTTCATAAGGCAGCTGATAGACTCGAGCGAAAAGCACTAGCCACGGTCGGAGGTGTGTAATTGTGATTACGAAAACAGCGAGCCTAAGTCTTAAAAGCCGAACTGTCTACCCACCAAGACCGTAGTCCTCACCAAAGTACATATCGACCAGACGGTTTGCCATATTTCTCAAGTCTTCATTTTCATGAAACTGAAATCTCTCCATTGCTTCGATGCCGTCCTCCCGCTCAACCAGCCTCGGCCCTTCGCCATTAGGCATGCCTCTTAATACCTTTTGGCCAGACAACACGAAAATGCATGATCAGTATGAAGTAGAACAAAGATTTTTCTGGAAGTCTTATTGAACAAAAAACTATTAGAGGACGTCAACTCATTGGAACTTAAGAACCGTGATCCTGGGTTCTCCTAAAAAGTCAGTTATGTCAAAAATGTTATGGGGCACAATTGTAATCTAAAGGGCAGAACCAACACTTTTTTTTTTATATCTGTGAGCGTTTGGGCGTTTGCATACATCTCAACCAATCTCATATGAGAATTATATGATCTACTACATTTGGTTGAATATTAAATTATACGAAAGAGGCCACCATATATGGCTTGAACACACTAACTAAGCCGACCCATGGTGGTTCCATGATCCTTTTTTACCTCAGGTATAAAATTGTCGGGAGACAAATTATAGAAGATGGTAAGTTTAGGCCTTGAAAGTAACCATTAGGTCTCTAACAGAAAATAGGTCCCTAAATTTTAAAAAGTGTCGGTCCTTAAACTTTCAATCATGTATTATAGATCCTGAAATTTTCAATATTGTGTCTATTCAGTTATAGACTTATTTTGACATTTTTTAAAATTTACAAACTCACTAATAAAGAGTTGAAAGTTTAGGGTACGAGACATAAGATTCAATGATATATCATAAATTGGCTAATTTTTAAATTTTGAATATGTAACTATTAGATGCAAAATTGAAAGTTAGACTTTTTCAGAAATCTATTTGGACTTGGAGAACAAGGTGACTCAGGATTCAATTGAGAGAGGGAAAGAGGAGACTCGACTGTGATGATGTATAATCAATCTAGTAACCAAGAAGTTATTGTCTATAGGTTCAAATCTCCACCCCAAATGTTGTTGAATTAAAAAAAAAATAGAGCGAACGAAGAGATACTTTCTAACCCAGCAAAGCTCCCCAATTGTGACAATTAACAAACGAGAAGAATTTCAATTTAACCAATGTATATTAACAGTCAGATATACTCACCAGCTCCAAGAATTGAAATCCTAGTCTTGCAGCCTCTGTATCGACAGATCTTACCAAGTCAATGAAACCCGGAAGGCATCCTTTTCCCACAAGTGAAACCAAGTTCTCAACGAGCAGTTTTGGTTTTCCTTCTCCACTTTCATCAGGGGCAGCACAGAGATTTCCCAGTACATATGCTACTTCCTTTCGTACATCAAATGGTGCCGACGAAAGTAGGCGTATCAATAAGGGCACGGCATCACTACTATATATCAATTGCTTGTGGTCCATGGAACCCGCAGCAATGTTAGACAACACCCAAGATGCTTCCTACATACACATTGTGATAGGGATTAAGATGATAAACTCCGAATCCAAAAACTATGCAGAGATGGTAATTATTTTTATCATTGTAGTGAAATATACCTTCTTCAAAACTCGGTGTTCGCTTTTTAAGCACTTTATCAGGACTTCTAGAACACTACCTGAAAACAGAAGAATTTTGTATTCTATTACAATCTCACTAGTCACTACACTTATTTCCTCAGTTGATGTATTCTATTACAATCTCACTAGTCAATACAATTATTTCCTCAGTTGTTCATCGAAATCTTACTGTGATCCCTTCCTAACAAGAGAAAAAAGTAAGCCACTTGCCTGTAATTTCACGTCCAGGAATGAGAACGTCAGAAATTGTATGTAAATCCACCGCCAGAAGGTTGCCTAAACTTCGAAGCACCTATTAAGACGTCATTTTCAAATAATCAAAAAGCCACAAAATAATTGATAAAAAACATTGAACCGCTTGAGATTAATAGGATATCCAAGTATCAGACAATGTTAATGTAGATTCGACACAGTGGATCTGAAAAACAATGAGCCATTCAACTACATGTTCAAAATGATTTTCAGAAAAGGAAATCGTGACACATTCTCCTAGTAGCCGTACCATGAAACATATGACACTATTTATGAAGCTCTCATCAATCAATTAACTTGATCTTGGCAACCTACATTGTTTTTATGCTAAAGAAGAACCAAAAAAGTCTCGTCAGGCAGTTCACTTGATCTTGACTAACTACATTATTACTATCTAAAGAAAAACCGTACGGAAAGGAAAACAGATGCAAATTTGTTACTTTAAACATATATAATCAATACAAAGTATGACTCATTGATACGGTCCCTCACAACTACAACTACAAGAATATTTTTTTTAATAAGAAACAACCATAATTAAAGCTTGAAAGGGGGAGTTCGTGGACAACTCAAGTCAGGCCACTGAAAGAGAAAATGAGAACATCTTCACCAAAGCACGTTAGCTATCTCATGAAAATGCACTGTAATCACCCACGGGTGTTTTCTACTGCTTTGGTGGAAAATCCTTTCAAAGGTAACAAAAAACTATTTGGTTGGCAATGGTTCGGGCTTTCTTATGGAGCTCCTGCTTGAGCAGAATGGAAGAATTTTTAAAGATGAGCAATTTAATTTTGATTGTTTGATTGATAATGTTTTTTCAGTGCAAGCATATTTATCTTTTGAACTTTACATTATTTTTTTACATCTCCAATTGGAGATCCTTTTTGTAATCACCCTTAGGTGCTCGGAGCTATCTCATTTATTTCATTCATCAATGAAATTGATTCTTAATTCTAAAAAAATAATAAATGCACTGTATAGCCCGTACTCAGAAAAGTGAATTTTAGAATGCAGAAATTATTTGACATTACCGGAATAAGCAATTGCAAACTATTTGATGTTGATAATCTTTCCACAAGTAGTTGAAGAACGTCACTCTTTCCCAATATACCGGCAGCAGCATTTGAGAGTGCTGAAAGATACACAATTACCCATGCAACCTCTGTTGCCAACTCATCATCCCTGCACTTCGTAATTCTGAATATAATTAAAATCTTGTCCATCTATACAATCTTTCAAAAGTTCCACTTCAAAATAGCAGGTAGCATTATCATTATAGAAGGAAAGTCTTGAGGACAGGATATTTTATCTTGAATTATAATGATTGCAGGGGACAGATCTTGAATTATAAGTCGAGATGCAAATGAGGGACAGATCTATCACTGTAATAACTCCTTTTTTTTAATCAAAATATATGAACCAAAATATTGAAATCTACACTTACGCTTTTCTCAAGTGTCTAATAATTGCATCCAACACCCCATCAATTCTAATGAGTTCAGTAGCAGCCCTGGAATCTGGTCCCTACATGAGAAAACATAAGTGCATTCTTTTGTGAACAAAATGCAAGTCTTACAAATGTTTTGATTTGAGGTATGTACAGGATGTCATCATGTAGTTTTGCATAGGAGAAGGCTTGGTAATGCTAGTAATAGAAAATTCAAAACCTTAATTAAGTTGGATAGTGCCCAAGCAGCTGTTTTAACAGATGAACCTTTGTTTGGAAGCAGCATTCTTGCAAGCGGCAGTAAAGCTCCTTGAGAAAGCAGAATATTCCTCAACTCCATTTCTTCCCCAGCAACATTTCCCAATGCCCATGCACACTGCTCTGCAACAAGCAGAGAACTTTTTTCTGCACAGAGAAGCAGAGTAAAAATATGAAATAAATGTTGAATTATGTTAAACCACCAATCAATTCAAAAGCCTAAGCTGATGGATTGGGAAAATTTTAATTATATCAACCACACTCCCCCTCACTTGTGGGTTTCGAACTCATGAACTCCTGCTCTGATACCATGTTGAATTATGTTAAACCACCAATCAATCCAAAAGCCTAAGCTGATGGAGTGGGGTAAATTTAATTATATTAACCAACACTTCCCCTCACTCGTGGGCTTTGAAATTTGAGAAATGCCCTACAAGTGAGGGGAAGTGTTGGTTAATATAATTAAATTTACCCCAATCCATCAGCTAAGGCTTTTAGATTGATTGGTGGTTTAACATAATTCAACATGGTATCAGAGCACGTCATGAGTTCGAATCCTTACCAAGTCGTCCACAAGTGAGGGGGAGTGTTGGTTAATATAATTAAATTTACCCCAATCCATCAGCTTAGGGGATTGATTGGTGGTTTAACATAGTTCAACGATAAAAACTAACACAAAGAAAGCAAAGAATGAGCCCAATTTTTCTAAACATTGTAAATATTCAAACTTAAAGATACTGCCTCGAATACTTTAAACTAAACGTGCATGTACTGACTAAGTCTGACTGTTACAGTTGGTCAACCAACGATCAGATGAATACCCCAAGAATGCCAAGAGTCATACATAATAAAATTGGAAGAAGAAGAATACAGTGAATCAATAAAGGGGTTAATTTGAAACCCATAATTTTGATATGTCAGGAACCAAGCCTTTTTAAGAGAAGGGGTAAATAAAAAATAATAGGTAATGTTAACCTCCAAGATGAGCAATAAGCAAGGGTAATGCTGGCAACAAAGATTTGGTCTCTTGAGGCTTCCCAGCTCCAATGTTCGTTAGACACCAAGCTGCCTCAAGCAACTGCAGTAAAGGAATGGAAGTGAAGTCTTCAAAAACAAATATTGTCAATAAACAATCTGCTACTTTACAAGACCCACAAAAGATAATCCATGCTGAGTAGTTGCTCATACAAGTTCAACAGTTATTAAATCTCTATTCAACATAAATTAGATTTTGGAGAGCCGTCCATCAACAGTAAGCACCTACAGGCTACATAGAGTAAAGAATCACTTATTACATTTCCTTTTTGAACTCAACATGATCGGCCATAGCCTTGCAAGAAAATTATATCCAGCATAATGTGGTGGACCTATAGTGCGCACAACTCAAACCAATCAAATCACAATCTCAGACAAGCACAAGCTATTTTTTACCTGTTCATCAGGGGAACCAAATGAAAGACACTGCACCAACAGAGATACTACTCCTGCTTCAAGAGCAGCTTCAACTGGAGGGAATTCTGACCTTGACAACAAGCGTCTTAGTTCACGAAGGGCATGAATTCTCTTCTGCATTGCACCTTTTCCCCTACATTTTACAAAATTAGCTTAAAACGAAGTTAATCAATTGTTTAATTTACCAAATACCAATCGTATAAATAGCAAAGTAGTAGAGGATGGTTAGTTTAAAAACTACGAATAGAGTTAGAAGCGTTTATCACTTACTGCATTATTGTTCACCAAAGGATTAATCCATCGGGACAAAGAACACACCAATCATATTTCAAAACCAATATTTTGGTTATTCAAATCTTTGACAGTTTATGGGAGAATAGAATTCTGATGGTGGAGTGCTTCCTTCATCCCCTTTGCAGGAGAAGAGAAAGTTCTTGTGGCAAGCGGGAGTGCGTGCTATTTTGTGGAAACTTTAAGCAGAGAGAAACAATGAAGTTTTTCAAGGGTGGGAGAGGTCTCCAAGTGATTTGTGGTCCCTTACTAGATTCTATGTTTCTCTCTAAGCATCTGTGGCAAAGCCTTTTTATAATTATCCTCTAGGTGTTTTTGCATGTTTGGATGTCGTTATTGTAGGGCTGCCTCCTTTTGTGGCTCTCCTATTTGTAAACTAGGTTAAAAAATAATAAGAATATATAATAGTAATAATAATAATAATAAAATAAGAGGTTTTTGACAAAGAAAACTCATTGACAAATAGATATACTGCTTTGTTGAGACAGATAAACAGCATGTCACTGTAAGACAATATTTGATGTGCGTTTAACAATTCAGTTCTTTCTTCCTGTATTTGTGCTTACAGTGACCATTGGCCCATTACAAATGATTCTCCATCTTGGTGCATATTCCGCCGACTGCCACTTCAAGTCTTGAGAAATGAAACCGAATCCATCGTCTTCAATGGAAAGAATAAATACTATTTGCTTTTAAACATGAGAACTCTAGGACAAAGCTACATAGTGGCTGTACTTGACTTTCTTAAAAGCGTGAACTTACACGTGCAAACCTAGAACTCTAGAGCAATAAACTAGTTAAGGTAAGAGGTTAATTACATGATTGATGATTCCAACAGCACAAAGTGTGTCTGCAAAAAGAAAAAATCAAATAGCACCTCATATCACTCAAATTATTCATACTACAGTTATACTTCCCAATGGATATTTAGACTTAGGGTAATTGTGGCATGCCAATTGCAAGTAAACCAAGTGTGATTTTCAGATATGAAAAATGAAAGGCAGTTTTTTCCTCAATCTGTGAATAAAAGAAAGGAAATGACCAACGTACTGGTATGCAACTGCAGATTTTAGCTCATTCACTGCTGAAGAAGTTTGAACTTCCAAAATCGGCAGCTCTTCGTCCATCGCCATTTCATTGTCAACGGCGACATCGCCAATCCCAATTCTGCATAAGCGCTTCGCGCGCACAACCAATTCTCTTCTTTCCTTTCCCACAGTAACCGCATGCTGTCGTCTTCGATAAGCCGCAACATTCCCAACTGAGAACAGAACACAAATGCATTGTCTGCATTAGTTACCAACAAAGCTCAGAAAGATCAAAATCCAACTCCTACTAGAAATGATAATAAACTCTATACCTCCAAAAATACCAATCAAATGAACTGTTATGAAATAAAAAAACAACCAACGCAAATGTAAGGAAAACGTGAGACAAAAACACAGAAATTTACATGGTTTACTAACAATCTGTTAGCTACATCCACGGGCATAGGAGAGAACGTCGATCAATAGGGGCCACGGTTCATAAAACTCTATTACAAAATAGGATAAAATACAGCCAACAAGAGCAGTAGTTCAGCGGCATCAATGTACACCTGATGACCATGAGGTCTTGGGTTCGAATCCCTCCACCCCCAATTGTTGTAATCTAAAACAAAAAGGCTAAAATACATAAAAGCGTATATACGAAAGCATAGACACAATTATACATTGCTAGACCCCGACCAAGTAATCCTATGCCATCAAACAGTTAAACAACATGAACATAACTATTCTTTATGAATTATATACAAATTAACTTATAATCCCCCCTTTCTTTACTAAGCATCCAAGATGCAAGCTAACATACCGAACGCAAGTACACTAAATTCAGTCATCGGCGAACAGAATCAATAATCATACTCGAATTCGAACTCATATCAGCAAGAAAACAGAACACAAATGCATTGTCTGCATTAGTTACCAACAAAGCTCAGAAAGATCAAAATCCAACTCCTACTAGAAATGATAATAAACTCTATACCTCCAAAAATACCAATCAAATGAACTGTTATGAAATAAAAAAACAACCAACGCAAATGTAAGGAAAACGTGAGACAAAAACACAGAAATTTACATGGTTTACTAACAATCTGTTAGCTACATCCACGGGCATAGGAGAGAACGTCGATCAATAGGGGCCACGGTTCATAAAACTCTATTACAAAATAGGATAAAATACAGCCAACAAGAGCAGTAGTTCAGCGGCATCAATGTACACCTGATGACCATGAGGTCTTGGGTTCGAATCCCTCCACCCCCAATTGTTGTAATCTAAAACAAAAAGGCTAAAATACATAAAAGCGTATATACGAAAGCATAGACACAATTATACATTGCTAGACCCCGACCAAGTAATCCTATGCCATCAAACAGTTAAACAACATGAACATAACTATTCTTTATGAATTATATACAAATTAACTTATAATCCCCCCTTTCTTTACTAAGCATCCAAGATGCAAGCTAACATACCGAACGCAAGTACACTAAATTCAGTCATCGGCGAACAGAATCAATAATCATACTCGAATTCGAACTCATATCAGCAAGAAAACAATCTGAATTCAAATATTCCAACCAATCATTGAAAAAATAGTCAATATAGTAAAATAACGCACCGGAAGACTTTATTGGGTCTCTTCTTGCAGACACGAAGCTGTCGTCTGCCATTGAAGGGACGAGTTTTCAGAGCAGAACAAGCAAATGGATTGAAAGTTTATCGAACTGCGACGCAGTATGAGAAATCTGAATGGAGTTTTCGCGGGCCAAGTACCAAATGTGTGCCGATTGCCGCCCCCATTTATTTTCTTCAGTAAATTGCCGAAACTTTTTTTTTTTTTTTTTTTTTTAAATATAAATAGCCGAAACTATCCCCAAAGATTTGGTACTTTAATTTGGGTAAGTTAGTGATTGAGAAAAAATTCATTTACCGAATGCAATGATTTTATTCTCTGGTTATAAATCTGTTCAACACCAGCTTTACAAGTTTTGATCTTGAGAATCGGTATTTGTTTCTTTCTCTTCTTATATGTACTAAAAAAAAACATTTTTTTGAAAATATCACAAAAAAAAAAAAAACACTTTTAGTTCATAGAATTTGGATGAGGTTTTAAGGAATTGATTGGTAGTTTAATGGTTTCATTATTTGGTGTTAATACAGTTCAATACGATTTTGATTTCGAGAATTGATATATGACTCTCATTTATTTAAGAGCAGTACCTTCACTGTTCTACTCCAAGAAATTGTCGTTCGTAATTGTTAATTAAATATGTGAAAGTTAATTATTAATGTGTCGATAATGACGGTATAAGTTAAGTAGTTGATTGAACAAAAAAATAACATCTTTAATTCGTCAACAATTACAAACGATAAATACTATTTTTTTACTTTTTATCCAACGATAAAGACTAATTTCTAATTTTCATTAAATCATAAAAACCAATTTCTGAAAAAAAAAAAAAAATCATAAATTCATAATTTACGAGCTAAAATGAATATAAAAATTGACGTTTGAATTTAACTCAAGGGATGCATGGATAAGTGAAATGAGAGGAAAGGAGTTGAATTAAAATTGGCCCATATTTATTTGTTTGGTATTGAAAAAAACTTCCTCTGCCTCCATTACCTCACTCTAACCTTTCCTCCAAACAATATTTCTTCAAACTTTTATTTCATTTATTTTCTACAACCTCTTCCAAGTTCCAAACCACCTTAATACAAACCACCTTTACCAAATAATGTCAAAATTCCTCTTCAATAAACTATTCCCAAACAAAATGTGTGTAAGATGACTCCTCAAAACTCCATTCCCAAACACACCCTTCCGAAGAACACAACGAGCATTTTCCTTCTTCATCAACGGCTTCAAATTTCCTTCCTCGATTCTCTCTCGTGAAAATTTCTCATCTCCATTAAACCAAACCACTCCGATTTTCCTCCATTCTCACGCATCAGGATTCGTTTCGTCTCAGATCCATATATACATTACAGATCACTCCATCTTCTTCATCCATTGAAATTCCTCAAAATTCCCGATCCATCGAGCCCTAATTCAACCCCAAAACCCCACATTCCACTTCCATGGCGGCGGTGTCGGCGGAACCACTGAAGGCGGTGTCCTTAACGCACGTCCGGTACCAAAGAGGAGATCAAATCGGCCATTTCTTAGCCTGGGTCTCTTTGATCCCCGTCTTCATCAGCCTCGCCGGATTTCTCTCTCACTTCATTTTCCGTCGCGAATTACAGGGTATTTTCTTCGCACTTGGGCTTCTAATTTCTCAATTCATCAACGAATTCGTCAAAACCTCTGTTCAACAAGCCCGCCCCGAGACTTGTGCGTTATTGGAAATGTGCGATTCCCATGGTTGGCCGTCCAGCCACTCACAGTACATGTTTTTCTTCGCTATTTACTTTACTCTTTTGTCGTATAAAGGGATTGGATTATGGGGGACTGAAAGCAAGTGGATTATGAACCTTCTGGCTTGGTCTCTGGCTCTGTTGACCATGTATTCTAGGGTTTATTTGGGGTATCATACTGTTGCACAGGTTTTTGCTGGAGCTACGCTCGGTATGTTTCTGGGAGCTTTGTGGTTCTGGTTTGTTAATTCTGTGCTGTTCTGTTTCTTCCCTGCTATTGAGGAGAGCCAATTTGGTAGGAGGTTTTACATTAAGGATACTTCTCATATAAGCAATGTTTTGAAGTTTGAGTATGATAATGCAAGAGCTGCTAGGGAAAAGATGGATTGTAAGTCTGATTGATCAAGTTGGATCTGATATTGAGAAGGTATGTCTTTCAATCTTTTAGAGAAATAGAAATTGGGTGTTGTGTGTGATGTAATTTGATGTTTGCTTAAATGGGCAGGATTTGTTTTACTTATTAAACTTATAATGACAATTGTTTTTGTTTTTTTTAAAACACTTATAATGACAATTGTGACAATTGTATCTTATAGTTGCTGCATATTCATTGGTTTTAATACTACAGAAATTGAAACTGAATGTTTTATGCTAGCAAATCCTTTAGAGAATATTTGAAGGTGATATCAATTATCATAACCCATAGTAGATTAAGAAGCATTTTGTAGTCTTTATAGTGGACATGGTATTTTGTGAAACCTTAGCTAGCCTGAATGTTGCTTTACATTTACTTGCCGTTTCTAGAATCAGAAGTGGATTTTTTATTTTTTGTTTTTTGTTTCTTTTTCATTTCTTAATGCTCTTGTTGAAGTGTTAAAAATAAACATTGTATTTTTGAATATCTACTCCTAGTCTCGGGCATCCTGTTTCGATATAGTGATTCAAAAATGACTGAAACTTATCTATAATGTAGTCTTGATTTTAATACATTTCCTTTTACAGTTTGAAGTATCTGATTATTTAATGAACAGCGGTTGTTTTCATTTTAGCCAAATCTGTTACAACAAATTGCCAAACAGCATCAAAGTTAGCTTTTTGAACAGCATTTTTTGAACATCTTGGATTTCATTTTTCCATTTCCTTTGCAGCCAGAATATGACTCAATATTCATTCGTCTAAGCTGGATTTCATGTGCAATCAATATTATTTCTTGATTTTTATACACATAAAGTTCTGAGAATGAATTTAGAGTTCTCAATTCATCTTTGATTTCTAGTTCTTTGGTTGGCATGTTGTCTCTTTATCTTTGTTCTTGTATCAAGGATTTGAGAGTACAATTTGATGTTCTTTCTTGTTGTAGTTGTTGAGCTTTGAGGAATGCTTATAACTAATAAGTCAGTTTGAATTAGAAAATTACTAGATAGATGGAGGGATAGATTGAATCAATTTCTGGTTGTTATTGCAACCCATGGCAGACTGGCTGCTATTTTGTTGGAAATATGAGATTTTCTTTTTTTTAGTTCAATAGCATGTTGGTGGGGAATTCAAGCTTTCGACCTGCCTTAACTAGTTGAGCTATTCTCCGTCTTAACCTTAACCTTAACCTTTATGCACACTTCGAATCTTGGAAGCTATTGTTTTTAAAATCACTAAGGCTCATTATGGCGCAAAGAAAAAGTGCATGAATTGAGAAATAGGTTAGTAAATGTTACTTTTTTAATTAATAAAAGAACAAAGAAAAAACCTGAATGCAATGATTTTTGCATTAAAGATGACTTAAACGTATTTTTTGCTCGCCTAGAGCACATCTTTTTTCCTGAGCCTCGTCTATTCAAGGCGAGATACTCAAAGCGCAAGGTGAAACGATAAACCTGTGCTTGAGTTGAGTCTAGGTACATGCGTCTAGACCTTTTAAAACCCTGCTTGAAGCCAATAGAAAATTTTGTAAATATCAGAAACTTGAATGTTAACATTGATGACTCTTTCTCGATATTATGTTGAAAGGAAAGATATAAAGGAAAAACTTATTGAGTTTTTGAAGAGTTTTTATCTTTAGTGAAAGTTGTTTGGGTTGTGTTGAAGACAACTAGAGCTAATATTAAAGACAAACAAGTGTGGCAGAAGAATTCTTGTATACAGACCAAACTGATGGGAAAGTTAATTGGTTGGCTCATATATTTCTTGCTTTGTTTGTTCTCTGTCACTCTCTTTCATGGATCTCTATATTCCTAAACTCTTTTCATTGTACCTTGAAATGATTCTAGCATAACAATCTTCAACTCTTCTGTATCTGATCTCCATGGCTAGAATCCAACAACTCTAAATACCAAATATCAATTGAATCTAAATTGGAGGTATAAAAACCAAATCTAGTACTTGGATCCTTCTTCTTCTTGACAACACTCCTTCAAACAAACCCTAATTCACCACATAAATATGGCTTACCTCTCCTTAAACAATTCCTTAACTATTTGTGGAGCAAGTGGACAATTCAAGAAATTGGGGACTGGATTCAAGACATAGGAAATTATATAGAAATTGCGAAGGTGAATGTTGCTGAGCTGATAGGTTTGGGAGATATAATAACAAAAAACAAAATGGGTTGCCAATAAGAGTTTGAATGCAACCGTCATAATATATATGATTTGATAACCAAAAGTCACGAACAATTCAACCCACTCCTCCTTTGTCGGACGAGCAGACTAAGAGACGTCTACATTTAAGAGGAAACTACCACCTATCTAGATTTCACCAAGATGTATTTGAAGTATCCAAACGCAATCACTAGCTATAATATTGGAACGTTACTTTAAAATAAAACAGTAACAATTTACCCAAAGTTGAGATCAAAATGTTTTAGCCCAAGCTTAGTATAGTACTTTCTAAAGGTGCTTTCATTACCTCATTCTCCATATAAGTTAATAAGTCTTCCAATTTTTGGTTGGGTCCTTACCCACTTGTGGTTTGAGATGGAAATACATAAGCAATAATTATCGATTTATGGGCGTCTATTTATAAATACTATATACGAAGATAACATGTGTCATATAGGTATTTATAAACTATAAAATATTTTATATATATATATATATATATATTTATATATAAATGATGATTTGATTAATGATAGTGACCTATGTGACACAATATTATCATTATATTTGTGGGTAAATATATTCCAAGTCTACACGAGCAAGTTAGTAAGTATCACTCAATATATATTGCCCTTAGTCTAGTTTCCCTCAAGAGGTAATACAACTCTTGAAATTTCCTCTTTGGGTTTTAATGAATTATGTTTGGCTTTAAAAACTATATATATTCATTTTTAGTTTTTAGAATTGGGATATAGTTTCAATTTGGTCTCCAAAATTCAAAATTGAATATTTTTATAATGACATTTCAATAATACTAGCTCTTAGTTTTTGAGATAACAAAATTGCTAGTTATATGCTATAATTGTTATGATTTCACAATTGTCCCACATTGAAAAATTGGAGAGTCCTACAAGCATTTATAAGAGATATGAGTTAGTCTCTTCGTTGTCAATTGGTTTGAGGTGGAACCTCATATTTTATAATATAGTATTAGAGCTCATAAAATCTAAATGGGTATCAGTCTAATAAAAATGTTAGAATCGGTCCAATAATGCCACATTGGAAAAGTGTGGTTACTAGTATCATCCATCTAATTGAAATTAAATCTCAAACATAGACTTAAATTAATTTTTACAAAAGAAAATATCGGATGGCTAAAACTGCTAGGTCTATTTTCCTTTTTGAAATGGGCTAGCAATATTCAATAAGATACCCTCATTTATTATTAAAAAGAAGCATTTAATCAGAAACCTGCGATCACAAGTATAAAAAAGTAAATTAAACCCACTTGAAATTACCCAAATAACCCCATAGAGACAAAAGCTTCCAACCTTATAATATAGAAAAAGAAATCTCTGCAGTCGATTCACCATCCGTGCACGCACTCATATAAATATTCACACAAAACAAATATTTTCCCACAAAAAGAAATAAATAATAATAATAATAAATGAAAACTCATCAATTTCAACCTTCCAAGTTCCAACTCTGCCAGTGAAGAACTCCGCCGGAAATCGCCAATCTCCACGGCGACGATCGAAGAAAAAGACGGGGGTTCTTGAAAATGAAACCACCGGCAAAGCCGATTTCGAGTCCAGGCCGGCCGGAGAAATTTCCGCCGCCGTTGATGAGGTTTTTGCGAAGCAATGTGGGAAGCAAAAGCAGAGGACGGCGTTCAAGTCCGATGATGTTCATGAGAAAGAAGAACAACGCCGCCGCCGCCATTGAAACCCAAGAGCCATCTTCCCCAAAAGTCACTTGCATCGGCCAAGTCCGAGTTCGCCGAACCTCCACGCGCCGCCGAAGACGTCCCAAATCTCCCACGCGCCGCCGTTGTCGCTGGATCCGAACTGCTCTGTTTTGCCCCTGTTTTCGAAAAAAATTCAAACCGATTTTTCAAAAATGGGTCTCGTTTTTCCGAAATGGGTTCCGTCGAAAACCCAAAAACGGAACAAATTCGACCCGGCGTGAAACCCCCGTCCACGGCGGAGTTGAAATTTCAAACCCAGAAACCCAAGTTTCCGCCGCCGTTGACGGCGGCGACGACGAAGAATCAACAGAAAAAGTGTTCAATTCCTTCAATTCTTCGCCGCCCAAAAACGCATTGCTACTAACGAGATGCAGATCTGCTCCATATCGATCGACATCATTAGCGAGTAGATTTTGGGGCTCTCCTCTGAGAAACGATGAAGAAAATCAAGAACAGAGCTTGAAGCCCAACAATGGCGAAAAAACGGTCGAGATTGAGAAACCCATATCCCAAAGAGCTTCAGTTTCAGATCAAGATCCAAGTGGGGGCTTAGAATTCGTGAAGAACAATGAGAATTACATCATCAAATCCGCCAATTTCGAACGAGAAAAAGCAGAGGAAGAAGAAGGCATCGGCAGCTCATCTCGGCCGTTGATTTTGACCCGTTGCAAGTCTGAGCCGTCCAGAACAGCGGAGAAGATGAATCCAGAAGTGGGATTCTGGAAAAAGAGAAGGTCGGGGATTTCTGATTCATGTTTACCAAACAATTTATGATGTGTATATAAAATAATACTTTTAAATCTTAATCTCGTTACTGTTTCATGTTTTTTTTACTTCACTATTATAGATTTTTTTTCTTCTTCTTTTGTTTTAATTTTTGGGGTTTGTGTAAATTTTCTCATCTCTAAAGCTGTGGTGGTAGAGAATCTCCAAAAAAAAAAAAAAAACTTTGTTTTGATGATGAAACTATAAAAAATTGTTAATGGGTTTTTTTTTAGACATGTTAATGGGTTTTGTTCCTTTTCCTCTAATTAAACTTCTTGATTTTTGTTTATTTTTAATATTAAACTAATTTACACGTACTTTAATCCTTGTAACTTTACTCTCAAAAAAGGGAAAAAAAATTCCATGTAACTTTATGACTTTTTTTTTTAATGTATCTTTATGACATTTAAATGTGAAGAGAATCGATAAAAACATTTATTTTTAGATAACAATTAACATGCATTAAAACTAAAATATTTTGTTCTTTAAAACAAAACTGTAATATTTTGGTTTTTGAAAGCTTCTGTTACCTTTACACATTATTAATTAGGTAGATAAATTTCTTTTATCTTCACCCATAAAGTTTTTGTATTTAATGGCTCTTTCAGTTGTTTCTGAGCATCATGCATAGCCATTGCATTAATGTACACTTTTTCAGACAGAGACAACAACTTTTGTGTGGTTTTTTGTCAAAAATATAGGATTGGATATTGAATTAAATGTTTTTTTTGCTTTTGGGTATTTTAGTTGTAACTTCAAGAAGGGTTGGAATTGAGGGATTTAAATAAAGCACCTTTGGATACTCTGACTCAGTTTATTTTTTGTTGGTCTTTTTAAAAAAATGGAGTTGAAATTTTATGAAATGGGTCAGAAGACCCACCTCTCCTTTTGTTACATTTTTCATTGGTTTCCTTCCTTCACATGTACTGTCTCCTTTTACTTTCTTTCCTCTTTCTTCTTCTTCACTCTAACTCCATTTTCACCCCCTCTTCTGTCCTCCTCTCTTTTGTGTCTCTCTTTGTATTTTGAATTTCTACATCATCCATAATCAAATCATAAGATTGTAGTATCCTTAAGAAGTGGCGCGATGGTCGAAGACTTGAACTTTAAAGGGATGCTCATTACAAAGTTCTAATTTTGAAACTTACATGTAACATTGTGCATGCCTAACGAGAGACGTTTTTATCTGGGATATAGTGGAGTTGGTCAAAATTGTACTCTTTAAATTATCGTGAATTGACATAATGATAACGAAGATGTTGAAAAACCAACTGTTTATGAGTTATTAATTTGCTGCTAGTTGCCTTGACAATCAATATTATAAAGTTTTATGATTTATCTCGTTAAAATAGTCGATATGTGTATAAATTGACAAATACTCACAAATATATTTTTTTTTAATGTCATTAATAATACTAACAATTGTATTGCTTGATTTTGGCTAAATTACGTTACACTAATTAGTTTTGTAATTTCACTTCCAAAAAATGGAAGTTCAACATTTTCTCATCTGAAGTCTTGGATTTTGTTCTTTGAAGTATTAACAAATGTGGGGCAAAGGTTTGAACAATGAAACTTATTGGAAAAGTTAATAACGGATCAATTGTGCTATTTATGACGTCGAAATTCCAATTTGAGTTTAGTGATTATTCAGATTGATTGCGACTCTGGTCAGAGCAATAAATATTCAGACTTTCTATGGTCCCTCAAGGTGTTATATTGTACATTAAATCCTTATTAGTTAATTTTAAGTTCAAGATCACTAGATAGATAGAAAATTAATTCTTAGAAAGATAGGTACCGTGAACTCATAACGATTTAACATTTGAAGGCATTCTTGGCTATTAAGTTACTTTATGATACTTCTTTCATTTAGCATTTAACATGATTATCCTCCTTTAATTCTTGGGTGGGCTATTTCTGATTCTTGTTCTTTCATTTAGTATGATTATCCTCCTTCATAGATTATTGATAGACTTTAATTTGAAGCATTAGGTGGTAGCCCTATGGGCACCAATTTAATTTAGTAATTACATATGTTTCTTTAAAAAAGAGTTTATGATTATTATTGGGCGAATTATATGACTAAATATGTTTTCAAGTTTGAGGATAAAATGTTAATTGAAAAGTTTGATTGGGATGAAATTGAAACTTATTATCAAGAATGAAAATTTTAAAATAGCACAAGCATTAGCCAAATGAATATTAATAATATATTTCAAAACAAATATTATGCTTTAAAAGTTTTTCCTCTATTTTACCACCAAATTTTTAAAATGGAAAATTTATGTATATAAAAAAGTTAGAAGGAAGGATTTTGAATTTCTAACCCACTCGATTCAACCTTATAAAACAATGGATCGTACATACACTAACCATCGAAAAGAAGCCATTAACTCATAATTACGTTGCTCCTTAAATACTAAAGTGAGCTTTAACATGTAGATACACAACCAAAAACTCTTAAATCTACTTAAAACAGCATTAGTCCAAGGAGATATATATATATATATGTTTTAATCGGTTGAGCATGTATATATATAATTTTATCCGTGACTGGTTTGAACCAACTTACACGCACCTCGACTAATGTCACGGAGATATACCGCCTAACCTAACAACATTTGGATGCCAAGAAAACTCGTAGAAAATTAATTTCTAGGTAAGTGGTTATTATGAATTGAATTCATCATCTTAAACATTTCAAGACCCTCTTTAACCACTAGACCATTCCATAATGGTTGGTTGAGCTATATGCAAGTAGACATGCGAATTAAACAAGACGACAATCACAATATATGCATAAAATAAATGAGAATTTAGTCACCCAACTATGAATTTTGGAACAAAAACAAATACAAAAACCCTAAAATTCAAGAGATCAGGTTAGAGTGGCTTTACCGCAAGTAATAATGAAAGCAAAAATGGGCTGCTTTTGCCCATATCAAAAGCCACTGACTTGCCTTGCATAAGTATACCAAAGAAAGAAAACTGAGCTAGAAGCCAACACAGCAAAATAGTAAAAGGCTAAAAGCTGAGTGTTTTATTATCAGCACAATGAATCCCACAATAACACACAAGGAGACAAGAAGACTTACTTGCTTCAGTAAAAGGTAAGCTTTTCTGGGTTTCAATGTTCCTCTAGTGTTCCACGTGATTCTAAGAAGTAATGGTCCATTCAAAAACTAAATGTTCCTTGTGACCAATTTATCAGTGTCTTCCTGCTGATGTCTTGTATTTTGAAAAAAAACCAAACCTCAATCATTAAGCACAAAATACCAACCGGGGGAGATGCCCCCACCAAAAATTGGAAGTTCATTTCCTCGAACCGATCCAAAACCACCCAAGAAAATTCGCTCGTGACAGTCCAAAGTTTAGCTAACAAAACAGCTACACATCAAATTCTAGACCTAATCCCCAAGGGGTGACGCAATGATTGAAAGTTTGGGTTTTGAAGATGTGCTCTCTTCATGGTCTTAGATTCGAGACCCACCAGTTACATCAATTTGTAGACACTTCTCATGTCTCTATTTCTTGGATGCCTCCTAGTGCCTGGATGCCTGGCTTAGGGACGGACATGGTCATCCGGGTTAAAGTGGGGCAAAGCTCCGATTTCCCAATTTCAAAAAAAAAAAATTCTAGACCTATTAAAAGGGAAAAAGGAGAATTCCTCGAAACAAGGAGTAAGATCCTTAATATCACCAATAATGTTGTTTTTTTTTAAATCGAAAAATCGAAACTTTGCTCCACTATACCCAGGGTAACCACGCCCGTCCCTAGGCCAGGCATCGGGAGATCGAAGAAATGGAAACACGGAAAGTGTCTACAAATCATTGTCACGGATGAGTAAGATCCTTAATATCACCAATAATGTTGTTGAATTCATTAAATTCTTGAAAACGATTACAAATAGCTGCATCGGATCCTACAAAAGATTGGAGGGGCGGGCTGGCATTGAGATCCAGCAACTGCCTAAGCCCTTCCCTGATCCCAAGCCTTCCATCACCTTCCCCTCTAAGGCTGATGTCTTGTAATCTTCTAAACAACTCAGTCACTCAACCATGCAATCTCTCTCTCTTTCTCAATCTCTCTACCATTTATTGAAAGATTAAAGGCAAAAAAGGAAAAGATTCTAATAGTTAAATGGATCGAGTTAAGGCTGTTTAAAGATGGAGAAACAAAAATCTCCGGTGTGTGCCAAAAAGAGGGGAATGAGTAGAAAAGAGGCAATGTAATGAAATACGAGTTAAGAACTCACGATTAAGTTGGATTCCTAAAGAGTTAAAGACAGTAGATAAAAAAAAGGAAACAACTGCAATACTTTCTAGGCACTCTATGCACGTTCTAAAAGAGAAAACAAAACGTTCTACAGAGAAGGAAACCTCAAGAAGTTGATTAATTTTTTTTTACTCTCCAGGTGCAGATACTCCTTGCTTCAGTCTCTCCTTCCTCATCTTCTTTTTTGATACTGGTTTTTTCTTCCTTGGTGGGAGACTCTTCTGTGCATACAAGTAAAGTGCATAGTTCCCTACGAGGAAAGTCAGCAGCAACCCACCAACAACAATAAGTACTATAAGCCCTGGATTCAATCCTTTTGCTTCAACATCATTCATAACGTTTCCCTGTTCACTTGCAGAACAACAATTAATACACCATCACAATGAGCCACAAAATCAAAGTTCATGTTTTCAACCCACCATTTCTTATTTTTCTCAAGTAATGGATGATCTAGTTCATTAGGAAAAATCTCGGTCTTCTACCGCATGAATAAGCAAAACGTATCTAGCAAAAAGTATCTAAGGGGGTGTTTGGTAAGAGTAGTGTCTTAAAAGGCTCGCACCTCGGCTCAAGGTGCAAGCCTTGCGCCTTGAGCGCCTCAGATAAAAAGACATGCACCATGATGTGCTCAATTATTAAAAAAAATTACAAGTTTTACTAACCCTAAATGCAAATATCCTTGCGTTTAGAGCTTTTTGTTCTTTATTAACTTGAAAATTAACATTTAACTAACCCTTTGTTTGGATGAAGATTTGTAGGAGTGATTAGAATGAGGATTTATTTTGAGTAATTAAAAATTGGGATTTGCGCAATAACTTGTTTGGATGTAGTTTTTTGTGGAGGAGTTACAAGCAATAGTTCGTTTATATGAGGATTTTGGTGGAGGAGTTACAGGGAAAAACTCGATTGGATGGAGATTTTGGAGGAGGGGTTGTATGTTGAGTGATTTAAAAATAAGGAGTTATTTTGAGTGATTAGAAATGAGGGGTTAGAATGAGTGATTAAAAATGAACAATTATTTTGAGAGGGTACAATAGCTCGTTTGGATGGAATTTTTTGAAGAGTGATTGTAATTGCTCATTTGTAATACCTCGTTGAAAATCGCATAACAAAGAGCCCCTTAGAGGTTTTTAATATTCCCATTCAAACTATGCTATTTCTTCTTTTTGAATATTCTTATACATAGTGCACCTCACAAAAAAGAATAATGCACTTTTTTGTGCCTTATGCCTAAACCCCAGAATAGGCTATTGCGGCCTTAGTGCACCTTGAGCTTTAAGAACATGGATGGAATCATGAAAGGGGTGGGATATTTTTTTCTCCTTGTTTGGTGGGAGGGGTAAATGGATCTTCCAAACACCAACCATTCCCTTCCTCTCGTACTAAACAAGGATTTTCTTACACTTTCCACTCCTAAATCCTCATACCAAACAAGGTTTTTATCTCCTCAAAACCTCTCTAAACCCTTCCATTCATACCAAGCATCTCCTAAGAATTAAAAAAACAAAACAAAACAAAACAACAAGATAAGAACACACAAATTTACATAGAAAACCACAACAGAAAGAAGGAAAGTCGTTACCATCACACCAAACTCACTCTCTTCAAAGCTTGATACCACTCACACACTTTGCCCCACCCTCCAACAAGAGAATATAAAAAGGGAGTTTATCTATAGTTAGTACACCAAAAGTAAGTATTTCTAACTTAGATGCTTAGAAACCAACAACATATACTTTTTGATAGTGCTTTGAGTACACTACTTATTAACCCTTTTGAGATATAAGACAAACATCTTCTAGTATTTTACTACAAACTCAACACTAATTATGCATAGATCGCATAAGAGAAATACCAATTAGAAGCTTTCAGAAGTGGACATTCACTTTTCATTTTAGGAAATCAAAATTCAATGGAGAAATTGGCAGTTATGTTCAAATTTATCTCAATTTAAACTAGGGCATAAACAAAAATGGGTTCTCTTCATCACAATTCACAAACCTGGCCCACTTTCTTTCTTAAACTAGCTCTCCAAAAAAAAGAACAAATAATAATTTCAAATATCATCCAAGCTTTAATGTAGAACGTCTGACCACACATTCACAACACATCCACTCGAAATTGCCCTAAAATTTTCCACCAAAGACAAATTCCAACTCCAAAACCAAGATATACAGGTCCTACAATGCGTGGGCCAAACAATCAGAAGCTAATTTTCACTCCCATAACATTCAAGCAAAAAATACACAAAATCAAAATTCCGATCCGAACCAGCACTCGCGAATCAAATCACCACCCAACCAGATGAAATTCTCAACGCATACAGAACGATCCAAACAAAAAATGGAAGAACAAACGACAGTGGAACACAGAATTTAAAAAATGGAATCCAAAAGACACAGATCTGGTGAAATTGAACACACAAAGTAAGAAACTGAGGGGATTGCTTCGAGAATCGAACCTTGCCATTGGCTGAAGCCATTACGGCGACTCAGAGCCGGATAGAACTGCCGGCTATAAGATTCTGAATCTGAGAAATTGTACGGATCGGATCGCCGGTGAAGCGTTGACGGGAAAATGTCAAGCCAGATCTAAGAAAAGAGGAAGATTCATATAGATCGGCGATTTTGGCCACCCGAGTTGTGCTGTTTCTATGGGCCGCTCTTCTCACGCGTATTTTACCTTTTTTAGTTGCAAAATATTTAAGCATGGAAAATACGTTTTTAGTTTTTTCTATCTTTCTTTCTTTTTTTTTTTTTTTTGAGATAATATCTAGATTTGTATGTGTATATTGAAGCCAATTCTCGGGATGAATCTATGATTATGGTGTTTAATTGGATTGCAACTAAACAATAAAACAATCAACATGAGCAATCAACAGTATTAGTGTAGATTCAATGACCAAAAAGTCATAAGTTCGAATCTCTCACCTCTAAATATTGTAATTAAAAGAAAAAACTTAAATAATCAAATAGTTTTAATATCTCAATAGGCAGGTAGTTAATGCTCTATTTTTTATTAATAATATAGCTACCACTTTTGTTTCGTAAATAAATTTAAAATAAAAAAAGTAAATTTGAAAAGTGACTATTTGTCATTATTTTCTAATTGAACCACATTGAATTGTAGTGTGGCGTAGCACTAGTATCTTACACAAAGGCTCGGGCCTTACAGAAAAGCCCAACAATATTTATGACTTAAATCTATTTGTGCTAAAAATTATTTAACATGTTAAATAACAAATTCGATAGAAAAAGTTTCTTTTTAATCGGTTGATTAGGAGGGTAGTTTTTATTTAATCAAATCAAATACTTTTTACTCTTAATATTTTAATAATATTAAAATTTAATTATTGTGGATCTTTTCCTTTTACTTTTAATATTTATTTTCGTTTCAAAATTTAATTATTATTAAAATAATTATTTTATCCATACATTAAATTTAACATTTATCTACTCATCGTCATAATTGATATTAATAATTAAAAATTATTTTATTGTAATAATTAAAATGAAACAATACTGAAATGTTAGTAATTGAAATTGAATACGATTAAAATGTCAAAAGTAAAATTTTTGGATTTTAAAATATAAGGACAACACATAAACTATGTCCCAATCTTGAGGATTAAAATGATTTTTGTTTTTTTTTTCCAAATTTAATATTTATGGTTAATACATGACTAAATATTCATGGGTTAACTTGAAAAATAATCGTACCTATTAAATTTGGTGAAAATGTCTAAACGTGCCTTTTCTACTTTTAATAATATGTTTTTAAAAGTAAGATTAGGACGTAATTCAATATTTTTTTATGACTAAGAAGTTACGACTTTGAATCTCCTCTCTTAAATATGCTTGAAGTAAAAAATAATAAATAATAAATAATAAAAAACCTTGAATTCATTACAAAAATGCATTATTATGATTTAGTAGTATAAATATTATATGAAATTAATGAAATCACTTTTTTTTAAAGTCTAATCGTACGCAAAGAGACAAAAAGAAGTAGTTTCATGTATTTGACGAATATATCAACCTTTACATGAAAATAAGATGAGGTTAAAGGTTGAATCATATACCATAACATTAATATATAATCATAATATTATGGTAAACAAACCATTACATTTTGACCTTAGATGAACCATATTTGAAATGAGACAAAATAAAATTAGAGAATTTTTCATCACCACTACATTCTATCTCTCGTATTATATTTGTAGTACAATTTATAAAATAATTCATCTATAACACATTGATTTCTATCAGTGATAGAACTCAACCAGTGATATTGAATTTATGGCTGATTGAATTCTATCCGTGAAACTCTATCACTGATTGAATTCTATTGTTGATTGAACTCAGTTCTATCACTAATTGAATTTTATGATAGAATTCAATTTGGATTTTCTGCTATAAATGAATTAGTTTTGATTTTGTGAAATATTTTGCACTTCTTTATTATACATGCAAAATTCTCATAAAATTAAGGTTGCCAAAATATCTGTGAACACATAATGGAAACGGACTAAAAAACCTACCTTTTGCAACTGAAGCAGTAGAGACATATGTTAATAGCGTATTATAAATTAAGTATGAACAACAAAATATAAAGAAAAAGAATAACTAAAGTAGAGAAATATATATGTAACTCCTTATTCAATTTGTGTGTATTATAAATGAAAAATTAACACTCCTCCTCACAAGTGTATAAATAGACATTTGAGTGAACGATATTTCGAGAAGAAAATTTAAAATTAACACTTTTTAAGTGAGTGGAATAAGTATGAGATATCTACAGCAACCGAATAAGCATGAAATATCTATTAATAGTATTCATAATAATTTATCGATTATTCAATAAAATTTTATAGATACGAAACATATGAAAATTGAGAAATTAAAAAAAAAAAGGTGAGAATTTTAAAATGTATAAATATAGTGATGAGTTAAATAGCATTTATTTTCTTAAAGAAATATTTACAGATGGTGAAGATTGTTGTAAACACAATATATACTATGATATAAACGAAACAAAAACTAATTTACTCATAAAATCAGAGTAATAATTCTGGATAATGTAAATTTTTACTTTTTTTTTTTTTTTTTTTTTAAATATATCTATGTTTTCAAGCTATTTTAGTAACAAATTCCCTTGGAAACGGGCGAAAAGTTGGATCTAACATTTTAAAAATGTGTTAAAAAGGTGGATGGATTTAATTTTAGGATGACATAACAATTTTGTCTTGATTTAAATGATATTTTTCGAAAATTTTAAAAGAACATAACAAAATTTTGATCGCCAGCAACTTAGAAATAGACTTCATATAAATCCAAAACCCCCCAACCACTGGAATTATATTTTATTTATCTTATTATATAGTTGCTGATGAATTTCAAATTCCCATTAATGGAGACAAGATTTCCACTTAAAGCAAGCAAGCAAGTTGTTGCTTCGTTCAATCACATAATGCCACGTGGCCCATATCCTTCCTCAACAGCCTCCACCAGGAGGAGGCTCTAATAAACTACTTCCTAATTATTACATGTATGATCAATGAATTAATTAAATGCATTATGAGTTTCAAAATGTAAAGCAATGAGACAAACAATTGAATATACTACATATCACTATAAGAAAAATTGAATTTCAAGAAAGATCCATGTTACCAAACTTTAATAATAGGCTTCACTATCGAAAGGATTGGTGATACGATTTGTTATCTAATTTGGTGTTAATTCATTTCCATTCTACGGTCACGAGTTCGATCTCTGTAATCGATATTTGTAATCATCTTCCCCTACCTTGTACTAAAAAAAAAAATAGTAGGCTTCACAAAAACTTTACTAAAAAAGAAAAATGAAATAAAAAATAAACCGACATGATCATAACATGTTACAAATCTATCTAAGAAATTGTAGATTCTAATTTTTGCTTACTATTTAGTGATGATTAAAAATAATCTCGACTCAAATTATGTTTTTTTATGTGATATTTTAACTTTAATGAAAACATAAATGACTTGTAAAAATAAAAGAGACAAAAGTGAAATGTATGTTAATACAATTATGTTTGCATGTCATTCTGTTGCCTTAATTTCGTTTCAAATGTATGTTAATACAGTTTTAAGTGTAGATATAAATTAAAGTGACATATGTTAATCTAAGTTAATATCAAATGAGTACACATTATATGAAATATATAAATAATTGTTTGATAATTTATCTTTAGCAAGACGTTCTACCTTTTATATTATATTTGCAACACAATTTCTAAAATAATTCATCTCTACCCCATTTATTTTTGAACTCAACCAGTGATACAATGAATTTATAACTAATTGAATTCTATAGGTGATATAACTCAATTTAGTTTTTTTGTTACAAATGAATTAGTTTTGATTTTATACTACAAATAAAAATATTTTGTCATTTTTTTATTATACATGCAAAATCTTCTAATTGTTTTGAAAGGAAGAAAATAAAAATAAGAATTTACCCTTGAACTTTATTAACTTCATCAATTTTCATCATCAATTTTCAATACATTACTTTGCATCTTAAATATACAAACATTAGAGTTTTATATTAAACCTGAAACAATAAAGCAAAATTTACCCCGATTATTTTTTATTTAAAAAAAATATTATTAAAAGTGTATTTCTCATATGCTTTAGTGAATTATAAAATATATTTATGGTATAAGACAGACGAGATTAAAACAAAAAAACAAAAAAAAAAACATTAAACTAAAATTTTGTTAAAATTTGTGACTTTTGACAAAATTATTCGTTGATTTATTTATGAAATTTAAATTTGTAGTAAACTTATATGATTGAAAGAAGTTAATCACTAAATGGGTCGATGGTGCGATTGATTATTTAGTTTGGTATTAATTCATTTTCATTCCACGGTCACGAGTTCCTGAAATCCTTCTTCATTCTTACGGTTCTTGTTCTTTACATTAAAATTGCAAAACATGTTACTAAGCCTAGAAACCAATTTTATGAAATTTAGGATGAAAATGATACAACAAGACAAATTTGAAGGTGAAAATTATTATTATTATTATTATTATTATTGAGATTAGAAAATTAATATTTAAACTATATGGACTAAGGTTTGATTAAAAAAAAAAAAAAAAAACTATATGAACTAAGATTATAAAAAAAAAATAAATAAATAAAAAATCTGAGGTTGAAATATAAAATAGCAACTTTTTTTTTAATATAATTTTACAATCTGAAGTAGATAAAACGAGAGTGGATTTTTGTTTTGAAAGCAACGAGAGTGGATTTAAACCTATAAATTAATTTCGGTAAAATGTAAAATAATTAACATCCCCTCTTCTTAGTTGTCACTTGTAAGAAAATAATAAATAACAAATAGCAGCCCCAAAGCAGACTAAAACAATAAATATATTCCAATAAAAGTAGTGATATTGATTTTTTTTAGGACCATGTGACTCCTACTTCGGAAATATTATTTAAACATTTTGTATATAGGTTTGACAAACTAAAAAAAAAAAAAACTTAACTATAAAAAATATTTATATTTAAAACAAAGAATAAACCTTGTTTGGGTGAAATTTTGGATGAAGACTTATTTTGATGGATTAATTTGATTAGTGATAAATTGAGAGTTACCGTAAAAAACTCATTTGAACATAATTTTTATGTAGAGAAGCTAGAGACATTAGCTTGTTTGAATGAACATTTGAAATGAGTAGTTATTTTTTAGTAGTTAAAAAAAGTAATCATAAATAGAATAGATAAAATGAATTATTTCGAATAGTTGGAAATGAATTATTAAAAATAAGTTGTTAGAAATGACAAGTTATATTGAATAGTAAAAAATTAATAAATAAAAATGAGTGGTTAAATAAATAAAGAATTATTTTTAATAATAAAAATTAGAATTATTTTGAATAGTTAAAAAACTTATATAAATTTTTGGAGGGGAGTTAGTAAATACTTATTTTAAGTTTTTTATAAATTCAACCATAAATGTTGAATTTATTACATCTTAATTATTGTTAATCAATTTTTTCTTTGACCATTATACTCATTAAGAGGCCATTTGTTTTTATGGATTAGAATATTGGATATTTTATAATGTTAGAAGTTAAAACTTATAAAAGATGCTTTACACATATTTAGATAGTTATATTTGTTTGAAGGATTTGTGTATAAAAATGTTTTTTTTTAAAAAAATATTATATGTCATGCACATCATATTTTTCCCCAAAACAAAAAACTCAGCGAAGATCCAAGATAATCCTTTATTCCCCAGTTTAAGTGGAGTCCATCTACAACGTAATACGTGTATTAGAAATTTCGAGAAAGGTGGGAAGAACACTTGTTGACCACATACATTTTGGACTTTATTACTTTATACAAATCTATTAATTTTAAATTAATATTTTTGTGTTATTTTACCGATAAAATAATAACTTACATCAATTTGAAGTAATGTCGAGTAAGATGATGATACATAACATAAATTGATAAGCGATAAAAATTTATCAACTATTTCATATCTCACATATTGAAACTCACAAATCTTTGTGGTGGGTCTTCCAATATGGTTAAGTCAGGAGCACAGTTCTGATATCACTTGTTCAGGGACGACAAATCTACCCAGTCCACTTTGAGACTAAGCTCTCATGACTTTGTTTTTGGACTTTTTAAAAAACCTCATACCAATAGAGATGTTTTGTGGTGGGTCTTCCAATATGGTTAAGTTAGGAGCACAGTTCTGATATCACTTGTTCATGGACGACAAATCTACCCAGTCCACTTTGAGACTAAGCTCTCATGACTTTGTTTTTGGACTTTCCAAAAAACCTCATACCAATAGAGATGTTTTGTCTTCCTTTATAAATCTAAAATCTACTTCTTATTTAACCAATGTGAGATCTTACAACACTTTATTTGTATTCCTAACAATTTTTTTTTTTGGATTAATAAGTGATAATAATGCCATATGTTCTAAACATCAAAATTAATTAGAGTAATAATTCAGCGCCATCGGTATACACCTAACCTAACAATTAAAAATCATAGGTTCAAAAACCTTTAACCCAAATTATTGTAGAATTAAAAAAAAAAAAAAATACAAATCCAAATCTCACTCTTCCATATAATAATTTTCTTAATACTGATATGCATATAGATTTCATAGACGACAGATTTATCCATTAAATAACTTTATTAAATTTAAAACAACAAAGCCCAAAACCTTATTAAATTCAGCGAAAAATCTCTTCTGACTAAGCAGGCATTGTCATGGATTGTTTGATTCATGTGTTGATGTTTTGCATTCTACTTTGACAAAAAGTTATTCTCTTTTCAATAATTCATTGATATATTAACACATTAAAGAAAAGTTATTATAGTAGTATTTCAATAGAATCAAAGGGAAAAAAGTTAGATAACAAAGGAAAATGATAACAAAAAGTTGCAGTCATTTTCAATTATCAAGACAAAATTAAAAAATAAACTCATCATGAATATAAAATTATATAGAGATAAAGTAACGTAATTAATCACTAAAATTGATTGAGAAACACTTGTGATTTATTAATTATTAAATAAAAAAAGAATAGTTTCCAATAAATCCACGCAACCTAATAATCTTCCTAACACCAGTTTTTCTCCCTTATTATAATCATAATAAATAACCTAAAACCCTACTTATTTATTTTTCTCAAAAGGAGGAATTTTTTTTTGAAAGCAACCATCCACCCACAACCAAAAAAGGAAAAAGGAAAAAAAGTAAAAAAAAAACCCCCACACCATCTCAGTTGGAATAATGGTGCCTGGTTATTGTTGTGTCATACATTAAATTAAAAAATTATTGGATAAGATTGAAAAATACAATAATTTAATTATGTGAAATATATGTACCGTATGAGTGGATAACTAGTCAAACGTTTTCATCGATTGCCCGCCGTCCGATCATCAAGCGAGATCAAATCCTCGCCCTTGAAACTGTCCTCGGACGAGGAAATGGAAATGGCGATCATGTCGTTCAGATCGGACACGCTGTCTTGTAGAGTGAGAAGCAAATGAGCGGTGCTGAAGCTCGTCGACGGCTTGGACCGAGGCACGATCGGAATCTCCGAATCGCCGGTTAACATTTGCACTACGCCTCTCATCGTGGGTCGGGTCATCGGGTCTGGGTGAGAACAGGCCAACCCGACTAATAAAACTTTTCGCATTTCCGAATCTTCAAACTCGCCGCCGAGTCTTGCATCGGCCGCCGTCAACAACCGCCCTTCACGGTGGAGATTCCAAACCCAATCGACCAAATTACTACTGCCACCAAATTTTCCGCCGTTGGCGGCGGCGGTGGCAGCTGTTTCTTTCTCGATCGGTCTCCTGCCGCTGGCTACTTCAAGAACGACGGCGCCGTAGCTGAACACGTCGGTTTTTTCCGTTGCTCTTCCGGTGAGGAGATATTCCGGCGCTAAATACCCCATTGTGCCGGCAGCGACGGTGGCGTCCGGGGATTTATCGTGCTCCACTTGTCGGGCCAACCCGAAATCGCCTAATCGGGCATTGAATCCTTCATCTAACATTATGTTACTGGTTTTAACGTCTCTGTGAATGACTTGATTTTCACATTCTTGATGCAAATAAGCCAACGCCGACGCGACGCCGAGGAGGATTTTTCTCCGGTGAGGCCACGGCAGCGGCGATCTGGCCTCGAAAAGGGCTTTATCCAAACTCCCATTTGGCATTAAATCGTAAACGAGCAAAATTTCGCCCTTCTCGTGACACCAACCTTGAAGGCGAACCAAATTCCGGTGCCGGAGAGTCCCGATGATCGAAAGTTCAGAGAGAAATTCGTTTTTCCCTTGTGTGCTATGGCTACACCGTTTCACCGCCACAATGTCGCCGGTCTCCGGCAGAATCCCTTTGTAAACCGTCCCAAATGCGCCATTGCCGATGATTCTGTTCGAATTGAAGCATTTGGTGGCGATTTTGAGCTCTTTGTAAGTGAACTCTTTAGGCATTTTGATGTATTCCGATGCGAGGGAGTCTGATTTTTTTACCCTTTTAATTTTGTTGGAATATACCCAAATTAACCCGCCGGCGAATAATGCTAGAACAAACGCCCCCGCCGTCACCACTCCGACCACCGCGCCAGCGCCTTGTTTGCAGAGACCGTTGTGGCAGGACGACGATGACTTGGTCTCCTTTTGAGTAACAGAATCTGAACCCGACGGCGGTTGCGACGGCGGCGGTGACCGGACGATATTCGCCGATGGGTTCATCAGCGTCGTTGTCGGCGGCGGCGGATTTTCCCCGGTTGAATCGAACGACGATGTAAAGCTCCACCAATCCACACTATGAACTTCCGTACTCCCCTGTGTCGAACCGGAAAATCCGACGTACATAAAATCGTTCAAATACGAGTCGAGATCGAGATTGAACGACATCAAAGGTTCCATCGGTTTCAAATTCGAATAAGAAACGAAGATTTTGAAGATCCGAGCCGACCCGTCGTATTCAATCCAAGAATTTACTGTATCTCCGCTTTTGAGATCGATTCCAATCCCGTCTAGATCTTCAACCTGTAACGAAACCATGTCGTTCAGATCCAATCCGACATGATTCCCATTAATGTCCTTAAATTCAACATCCATCAACGTGTCGAACTCCACTGCCACGAATCCAAATCCCCTGCTATCGCCCAAACCCAAAAACCCGCCAGCGCCGCCGACCGTGTCAGCGTCCGGCGAGATTACAAACGCCAAACCGCCGCCGATCGAGGAAGGGTTGAGATTCGTAACGGAAAATGAGAAAAACGTTGAGAAACTGGCGAGGGTGTTACTACCCGGCTGCCGGAATCTGATGGGTTTGGCGTAGAGGACTCTGCCGGCGCCAGAGTTGGGAACGGCGAGGTCGCGCGTGAGCCTCACGCTCCCGTTGTTTAAGTGGGCATCCCCGAGAAGATTCAAGCTACTGAGTGCGATGGTACCGAAATCGAACTCCGTCACGGCGGCGACGACGGCAGCAGAATTGAAAATTGCAGCAGTTAAGAAGAAAAATAGAAGTAACGTGAAGTAAAATTGAAAGGGAATCAACATTATTGAGATTAATCTCTGTTTTTCAAACCCATATCTGGTTTTTTTTTTTCGCCTGTGGATTTTGAAGAAGACGATGAAAAAAAATCACGGGAATTGAGAGAGGGAGAAGAATGGAATTTCGTTGGCTTTAAAACGGACTAAACTTCAGAATATAAACAAGGAATACTTTGGAGAATCCAAAGAGAGTGTGAAAGGAACAAGTGGACTGCCGTTGTGACACGTGTTTATCCACAACGGTAATTTTTCGATGATAAAGCAGACTTTTCTATTTTCCTTTTTTTTCTTCTCCGGTTTTACACCTTTTCTTACGGAGTGGCCGTTTTTGTCGCACGTGCTGTGGCAGAGCGCGTGTGCCACACGCTTTGGCTCCCGACTTACGTGGCGGGCTTTCGCGGTGGGTTTAACGCGCTGTCCACGTGAGTTTTCTGATCTGGCAAAACCACGCGTGGGTTTAGGATAGGAGTACACAAATAATCCGATAACCTAGAAACCTGAACCAATTCAATCCAATTTGATGGATTGGGTTGGGTTAAATGCATAAATTGATTTAATTAAGTTTAAAATCATTAAATTTTCATGAGTTAGGTTGGTCAAGAGTTGACCTAAAATTAACTCAACTCAATCAGACTTACTCGAATTTATTATTTAATTTAGCTTTTTTTTTTTACCTATAACATAATTATTATATTATTTAATTATTTATATGCATATTTATTTTATTTAATTATTATTGTTAAACTTTTTATTTTTTAATATTTTTTAAACTTCAAATCTATTTATGAGGTTTTGAAGTTAAGTAAAGTTGAATTTCGCATTTACAATAAGAATCTACTTATGTTAATGTTCGTCCTAAGTTTCTAGGAATAAAAAAATGGTGTTTATTGAATACATTGGTTATCATGGTGAACTTATTTAATTTAGGTTAGTTGCAAATTTATGAACCCGACAACCCAACACAACCCAACTCGAAAATAAAGAATTTTGTTGGGTTGGGTTGGATTGGATAATTGATGAGGCTGAATTTTTTAGTTTGGTTGAAAATTACTCCAACTCAACCCATGTTCACCCCTAGTTTAGGATTAATGGGAGAAAGAGTTGGAATTTCTTGTTTTTTCCACAATTTTCTCTTCAAATTCTACAAAATTTATTGGGGATAAGTAATAAGATAGTTTTCTTGAAAAAAAAAGCTTTCTAAAAAATATAAAAAAATATATAAAAAAAAATCATTGTATAAACAAGTACGCTCGGTTTTTCTGTTAGAAACTTGGAGCCGTTTGATAACGTTCACGTTTCCTGTTTCTCATTTCTGTTTCTCTTTTTTTAGAAACAGACTTGTTTGGTAACTGTTCCCGTTTCTCGTTCCCAAAATTAAAAGAAACG
>JBBMKA010000018.1:17476747-17491644 GCA_037833695.1 Sechiopsis laciniata | reverse complement strand
AAAAAAAAAAAAAAAAAAAAAAAAAAAAAAAAAAAAAAAAAAAAAAAAAAAATCTAACTTCTCTTCCAAATAATCATATTCAAGCAAGATTTCAACAACCTCTTCTACAAACATCCATATTCAAATAAGGTTTTCTTGTAACCTCTACTACAAATATTTATATTGAAATATGGTTTTCAGCAAGCCTCTCGTGCAAACATCTATATTCAAACAAGATTTTCCTACAACCTCTCCTACGAACATCCATTTTCAAATGAGGTTTCCTGCACCTTTTTCTACAAACATTTATATTCAAACAAGGTACATTCAAATCACTCATTTCTTCTTCAAAATCCCCCAAACCAAATGAATAAAGACTAAAAAACTAATAAGTGGTTTTCAAAAAAAAAAAAAAAAAATCATAATCCGGAAGAAAATATAAATTAAAGAAATTATAATAGTGAAGAAAATATAAACTAAAGAAACCAACGAATATCAATATTCATCCAATCCCGATTAGGTGTAAAAAATGTTGAAATTATTTATTTTAATGTAAAAAATATTATTATATTTTTCTAATTTTGATACGATCAATAATTGAAATTAGTGATTCCATTATGAGCAATATATCAATTGGAAGTATAATACATGGTTGTTTTTAAGGTTTATTTTCTCTTCTTTGATTATAATTATTGAAGAAAATGTCCAACGCTTCTCATATGTACAATCGATCTAAACAAATTGGCTTTATAATTGCAAATAAATTGTCTGTTAGAAATTGTTTTATTGGAGTATTGGGTCTAATATTTGGTCAATAATTTTATTGATAAGTTTCTCCCATAATATCAAATCATTTTTTAAAAATTTAAATATAAACAGTGCCAATTTGAAAATAAATATCAAAATATTATTAATTAAATATCTATTTAAAGTTTGTCAATCACATTGTAGGTGAGATTCTTCAAACATCATATGCATAATTATTTGATACAGTTACTTATTTTTTTTAAAGAGCAATTTAAGTGATGCATTGACATCACATAAGTATTAAAGTCTACTTATGAGTTCAATGAGTGCGACATTTTAATTTTCTATTTTTTTAAGTCAGAAAAAAAAAAAAGATTTTGCTCTTATTGAAGGTGAGATTCAATATTTAGGTGATGTCAAGACATCACTTAAATTGCTCTTTTTTTTTTTATTTCCATTTCTTACTATGCCTACAATCCATATAAATGTATTTATATATTCGTAAAATTGTTGAAAAATATATAAATAGTAATTCAATCAATATAAAAATGGTTATCCATTCATAAAATTATTGAATTAAAAAATATATATAAGTAACACTCAAACGGCCTGAGTTTTTGTTACAACTTTCTAGGTATGAATTTCTATCCGTTCGATTAGTTCGTTGGGTCGTTATTGCAGTTTTAATAGTAGGGGTAATTTGGTAAATTCACCCATACGACATGTTTAGTGATTTAATGAGCTTCAGGGTCGTTGTTGTGTTGTCAGAGTTTGGAAGGTCACTTTTGCAATTTGGGTTTAAGTGGCATGTGGCAAAAGGGTTTGATTTAATCGATTGATTCTTTTATGCCACTTCAGTTCATCAATCATATTTCTGAAAAAGTCAAAGGGTTCCAGAAAGCATCCATCAATCCTCTTCCCCATCGCCCTCGTATTCACCGTGCGCCGCTCATCTCCATCGCTAGTCGCATCCGCACAACAGCTGCAGACGTACGCCTGCCCCAGCATTGATTGCCCAGCCCCGCACCCACTTCTATGCGCAGCATCCGCGCCATCGCAGCGCACGCCTGCACCGTTCTCTACACGCACCCGATTGATCGCTGCGCGTAGCTGTGCCATCGACCTGCACACTCTGCGCCCACGCTTGCAGCACCACCTCACGGGTGCGCCTGCCTAGTCTCTTGCACCGTGTCACCACAATGCCTTCTCTAGCTGCCCACATTGCCTGCAGCCGAGCGCACAACACGCCTGCGATCACGTTGCAGCCCGCATCGTTCCCCGCTCGCAGATGTACGCCCTGCAGCAGTCGAGCCGCTCCCTTGCGGCGAGCAGCAGAAGCAGCAGCCGTATGCATGCGCACCTTTCACCATGTTGTGCAACCTCATTTTTCGTGCTGCTCCGTCTGGACTTGGGTAAATTCATGTTTCCCTTAGTCCTTTGATAGATAGATGTTTGGTTATTTACTAATTGATAGTATTTATTGTTTAAGTTGAGTATTGTTCGTGATTGGTTATATGTAGTTCAAGGAGTACATTATTCTGTTGTTCCAAGTAACGATTTCTTACTTGAGTTGTGTCGACCCTGCATATGTTTATCATTGATTGTATGTGATGTTCTGCATGTTTTACTGTCTTCGAGCATGTGTAGGTAGTCTTGTATGTTATGGTGATGTGACTTTATTGTTAGCATGTATCAGTTCCATGTTCCTACTTATTAGTACCCTGTTAGGAATGATTGTTTACCTGTTAAGCATGTGTTGGTGATCTGTTAGGAATCTGAGAATGTAGTACTCTTAGCATATGTGTTGGTTAGGTTGTCATCATCTAGAGGCTCTGAGAGGATGTGATGTAACATGCTACCCTTTCAGGCCGGGGACGTGATGTAACCTGCCACCTCTAGTGAAGCATAGTTTGTAGCCTGCTAGAACGAGATCCTTTCCATGGTGCAAGCCTACCATGGAACGACCCTTAGCTTTAGGCGTTGGGTGTGAACAAGCTGCCATAGTTAGGTGTCGAGGGCCTCACGCCTTCTGTGGATCAGTGCACACCATTTTGTGATTTGTTAGGCATGTGTACGTAGACTAGGATAGTTTGTGTAGGCTTGCATTTACCTGGTTTGCAGCAGCATACGGTGTGCGCATACACGCACTAGATGCCAAGAGGACGGCTCCCTCGGGCTAGTGTCGCCAGTACACCATTCCTAAGTATGTCTAAAGCCAAACTCTTGGGGTATCCCCTAAGTGTTCAAATCAGTGCGGTGAGCTGATTGTTAGGTGGGAGTCAATGTGCTCTCGTAAAATGGGATTATGTTGATAACTCAAGATTGGTTGGTTGTACTCTTAATATTGCATGTATTGCTAGGATGCTAGATGATGTGATGATATGCGTATTGTAACCCAGTTGGGGATTCTTACTAAGTACCTTTGTACTCACCCTTATTCTGTGGCTTTCCACCAGATAACTTGAGACAACACCGAGATGGCTAGCGGAGGAGTTGACTAATCATGGAAGTCCGCTGTCATTATTTATTATTTATTCTTCATTGTTGATTCAGCATGACTATTAGGATTGATTTATTATTTTGAGATGTTTTTAATAATTTCTAGCCAGAGGTTTGAACTATGTTTTTAGTTATTTGTTGGAATTATGTTTTTGTTCAAATAAGGGAAGTTAATTGGTTTTCAGTTTTGAACCATGCATGTTGAATAAAAATTGGATTTATGACTGTTTTAGAAGTCGGATTCTTACGAACACATATTAACTTCTTTTATATATATATATATATATTTTTTTTTTTTTTTAACTTCTAAGTTTCTATTAATTTTTAATTTATAAAAATTACAAAATATTTTAAAATTTAACTACGTTTTTTTTTTAAATCTAACTAAGAAATTTTGAATTCATTTTTTTTTAAAGTTCAAGTTAATTTAGGGTGAAGATTCAAACTTTTACCTATTTCCAACTTTTACCTCTTGATTGGTGATATATAACAACTAACACCAACTTTCTTATTAAATTATTCTTTTTTATTTATACATTTTTATATAAATTTGAAGAATAAGAATAAAATTATATGATGTCTTTTTTTGTGTCCATATAGTATTTTTTTAATAGCAAATATAGTTAGTTTAATGAGTTAACTCCTCGACATTACTTCAACTGATTACAAAAATCCTAAATTATCTAAAAAAAGTCCTAAATTTTTATAAATGGCAAAGTTTCCCATGGATGGACAATTATTTTATTTTTTTACGGTCAATGCACAAGATTGATGCACAAATCCAGGCAAATGGAAAAAATTATACTTTGGAGGTCAATAAATAAAATTGCTAGCCTATATGTTACTTCAGAACATTTCATGTTCTACAAAATTATATTTGGAGAGGTTTACTGGTATATACAAAAAAAATAAAAAAAAATCCAAAATTTGTAGAGTCAACGTATGAATGTGATGTATATTACAAAAAATCACACACCGACAGTAAATTCTAAAATTTATGACACTATCTTATTGACATGTAAGACATAATATTAAATATCAACGAGCCCACTTTTACATGCTAAAAAAAACTTAATTACAAAATTAGAGGTGATCATGACCAACTAGTTGCACGAATTGATATCGAATGAGTCGATAGTGCAGTTGGTTATCTTGATTGGTACTAGTTTCATTTCAACTCCACAGTCATGAGTTCGAGTCCAAAAATTGGTATTTAACTCTCAAATTATACCCTATATAGGGTTTGTTGGTCCTCCCCCAAATTTGTACTCCTATAATAAAAAAAAAAATAATAATCTCATAAAAAAAATTCAATAAACAATAAATTTTTTAAAAGACGGAAGTTTTTTTAACTTATTGAAAATTATTTAAGGATGTTTTTTACTTTAAATAAGAGTGAATTAAGGAAATTTTATAAATAATAGAAAAAAGATGACTTTATATGGTTTATTAACTCACTCTTTTTATATATATATATATATATATATATATATATATATATGGATCGGTTTTTATTGATTTTTTAAAACGAACACTGGAACCGATCGAGTATTTCGTTTTTTTCAAATTACAAATCGATATGTCCAATTTTGTGTTAAAAACCCAATCCGATTTATTTAATTAGATTGGTTCGATTTAGTTTTTCGGTATTTTGTTGCACCAGTACCATCTGGGTAGGATTTGCGGTCTCCTCTCTAACTGTTACTTTAAAAAAAATGTAATTACTTTTTTTAAATCTTAATATCGTTATCTTTTCTTTATTTGCAAGAAAAAAAAAACTCCCTTTTCTCAAAAAAGGAAAAAAAAAAAAAAAAAAAAAAATCTCCATCTCTCCTTTTCCTTTTCGAATTTCCCTCTCTGTCGATAAGATTTATTTTCTTCTTTTTTCTTTTTCCATTTTCTAGCCTGGAATGAAAAGATTGAAAGGGAAACTAAAAAGAAGAAACAAATGCCTTTTCTAATGGAAGTTTATGCTTGAAGATAAATCAATCTTGCATATTTCAAAGATTTCAATGAGCATTTGTCTAAAAATATAAGATATCAAAGAGCACACTTCATTAAAATACAGGGAACTTATAAATCTGACTATGACATACATAAAAAAGTATATTTTTTTCTTCACTGGCGTCCTTTATTTCATTATCAAAACTGCCATCGTTTATAAAAATTATCATATTTTTCTATTTTTTGTGATAAAATTTAAATTAATTAGGTTGTTAATTTACATTCCAACATTTCATAATAATATCTCATTATTACATAAAGTTTAAAATTTCAATATTATATAAATATCATCTTGGAAACACTAAAAAGAAAATGAAAAGGAGGTATACTGATTTAATAAATGCTAAAAAATTCACTCAATAACTTAAGTGATTAAGTGTATATGCTTATGACCTAAAAAAAACTAGATATATAAATTTGAAGTCATTTATTTTTGACAAAGTGAGTATAATTCAATTGACACAATAAATCATATTATATTATTGCAAAAAAAAAAAAAAAAAAAAACAACAACAACAAACCATATTATTAATCTTGGTATGTGATTAAAGTCTCCCAACCTCCATTAGACTAAAATAGTTAATTAAAGTCTCCCAACAACGACCCATGAAATATGCTTTCAAAAAAAAAACAACCCATGAAATATAATTATCGACGGTAGATTGATGGTGCTTATTTTCTTTGAGAAAAAGAAAAGTTGTTTGAAATTATGGAGTTCATAAATTTATTTAAGAATATGATAAGGTTGTACTACTATTTAAGAATAAACATTTTTTCATTATTTTCTTCCCTCTCAAATATTATTATTATTATTTTTTTTTTTTGTTTTGTTAAAAAAAAAAAAAAAACTATCTAGCACAATTTTCTCTTATAATGAGGCTTAGATATTCCAACTAACCAGGCCCATTTAATTTTTTTTTTTGAAATCAGCAGGCCCATTTTAAATAATGCAGCGGCAAGGCCCAAAATTTACAAAATAAAATATTATAGAGAAATTATATTGACTATTCTCACAAAATAATTACAAATGTAGGTAAATTTTAAAATATTTACATCCATGTCCATTAATCTTGTAATATAAATACTCATTAATACAAGGTTTAAAAAAAAAACTTATTAATACAATATAATGTACTATTAATACGAGATTATAAGAAAATATATGATAATACTCATTAATATTAATAATTATAATTACTATTTTAAAAAAAAAATTGATTATATTTTAAATTATTTTCTAAATTTAATTAATTTGGTAAGTTTTCATATTCTTTTTTTGAGTAAAAAATTGGGTGATTCAAATTAGAGATCTAAAACAGTTATACATGAATATGCTCATTTTGACAATAAAATTATTTAAAATATCAGATAAAATGAGATATGTTTATTTAAAAAAATAAGAAGAGTTAAAATATGTAGAGATTGATTTTCTTTTCTAAGAATTTCAAGAAATTCAAAATTCGACAATAAAAAAAAAAGTTATCATCATCATATAAGCATAATTGATCCAATTGAACCGACTTTTCCACCAAAAATTAATTGTAGGTTGGTCACATAAATTTGAGGCATCTATTTATTTAATAACACACACACAATGGACAAGATTACAAGAAAATATGACCTATCTTGCAGGGAATCTTCAATATACTTAATAAATCAACTTGCTTCTTGGCTTTTTTCCATTCATTTGTCTTACAAGTTATAACACTCACAATCTGTCCTTTCATTTTCTCTTTTTTTATCTCTAAGAAAAAAATGAAAGAAAAAAAAAAAACTAGACAAAAACTATAATTTCATCATTTCATAACCATTTTATTTTTAATTTTTTATTTATAAAATTTAAACCTACAACAACTATCTTACAATATGTTTTTTTTATTTGAATATCTACATCTTACTTATATTTTTAGAAACCAAATCAAAATTTAGAAAAAAAAGTATCTTCCAAAAACTTAGTTTTTGAAATTTGGTTAACATTTATATATAGGAAAGATATATTTATTGTAAAAAAATATGGAACATATTATAAGAAATTTGAATAAAAATAAGTTTAAATTTTAAACACAAAAAACAAAAAAATCAAATAATTATGGAACAAGACTTTATTTATTAATTTTTACAATTTAGGTAGAAAGAGCTAAGTTGAAGATGCCAAAAAGATTGACAAGAGGGCCAAAATAGTATTAAAAAATGGCTTGTTTGCACCAATTTATTGTCTTTTTTTCCTCTTTAAAATTGTAAATAGACAACTTGTACATGTTCTTTTTTTGTTTTGAAAAGAGCTTGTACATGTTCTTGTTATGGTATTGAAGTTACCCAAACATGTTTTTACTGTTGAAAAACATTTGTTTGAAAATAACGTTTTCAAATACACCTTAGGATTCTTAATGAATTTCAGATGCAACAGTTTTAGCCCAAGACTTAAGGTGTTTCTTCATGTCACAAGCTGAAGAAACCTTTGGCATTCTTAGATTTAAAATATGAGAATTTGGCATTTTTATTGTCCATGCCTCAGAAAGGTATGGTCTTGATATTTGGTTGTCCTCGTTCTCGTTCCTGTCATCGTCATCTTCCTCGACGAGATTTCGTTCATCTATTCGAGTTTTAAGTCTCTGCAAACCAGGTAGCAGCTTCACCATTTGAGGGCTCAAATTTTCTCTCTTGAACTCAAACCCTAAATCCATAAACCCTTTAACTTCTTCAAGTTCCAACTCCCCCAAGCTTTTACAACTTATAGATTTGTTCAATTGTCTTTTCTCTGCACACAAGAGTTCTTATGAAAATTATCAATATTTGTATCTCCACAGTAGATTAAGCTTATGATATGAATTAATAACTTAATTCTCTATTAATATTAAACCTGAAAATTTGACATTGTTGGGCCTTTCTTCAATTGACTCTCTTTTCCCAGCTTGTTCACTACTGCAATCTTCCTGTTAAATTCAAATACCAAAATCATATTTTTAACCTAATATCAAAGCGTAAGTTTATTGGCTCAAATCTTCTCGATTCATTTCCTCCTTAATTAACCTAGAAAATTATTAGGAGTAGTGTTAATTTTCAAGAAAAACATCAATGGTTAACTAACCTAAATTGACATAATGGAGATAATAGATTCAATCAATAGTAGTTATAATTGCTTAGAAATTAGTTTTTTACGTTTTTTGGCAAACAAATTTAGAGTATCTGACGAATTTTCAATAAAAATCGTCGAACTGCACATAAAGTGGTTCAAACACTCATAAATAGAAAAAGTGAAACATGAATGTTTCTATAATGTTCCAAATTAAGCTTATAGTATTTTTAGTGATGGTTCAAACAATCTTATTGATTGAGAATACATAGAGTTACCTGTGAGACGAAGGAGATGTCGTCTAAGGAAACCGAACGAGACGAAGAAGAAGAGGGAAGCGTCATTTCATCCATCAAGGGAAGGGTAGAGGAGGATGGACAAGAAGGAAACTTAGTGAAAGGCGAAGTCGGTTCAACAATAGTGGAAAAGGGATCCGACCCGAGAGTGATTTGGTGGTACCAAAGGCGATCCATGGCTGAAACTAGGCATAAACTACTTTTGTTCATAGCCATGGAACAAATCAAAGAAAGAGAGGGGAGAGCAAAGGGAAGGGAAGTTGGGAATATAAAAAACCATTGAAGAAGAATGAATTGTGGTGGAAATGAAAGAAGATGCAATGAGTGAAAGCTAATGAAAAAAAATAAAAACCAAAAGAGAAAAAAGAATATAAGTTTGAGTGGAAGTGGGTTGCCTTTGGAGGAATATTGGAGGATGTGGTCACAAGTGAATATGAATCATATCTTTTTGTTTTCTCTAGTTGTTTATCCTATGCTGAAATCACTATTTTGTGTTAGGGACAAGGCCATATATATATATATATATTCTTTAACTTTCATGTTTTTTGTCAAGTTGATCTGCTTGCAAAATCTTTTTAAATATGCTTTTTTTTGTTATTGATTTCCTTTCAAATGAATTACTAATTTTGTTTTATATGATTTTTTCTAGGTTAAAATATTATTTTGGTCACTATATTTGGTATATATTGAGTTTTATTTTATTTATGTTTTGAAATCCAATTTTATTTCATTTTAATCTTTATTGCCTTTTTTTTTTGTTTGAAGAATATAGTTTCAAATGCTTAATGTTAATATTTACCTCGATAAAATCTTAAAATTAATTGTATTAATAAAAAATTATACAATAATATTAATAATTCTAGTGTAAGTAAAGATAAAATGGGAACATAATTACAACATTTATGGGAAAAAGAGTAATATTTTAAGAAAAATTAACAAAAAAAAGGTACTTTAGGGATTATATATATATATATATATATATATATATAATAATCAATATAAAAACTAAAATTGAACAGCAAAAATAAAGCATCTAATTTACATGAATCAAAATGATGTCTAACCTTTTTGTTTTTCTTTGATTTGATAATGAACGTTATTTTGGAAACTTTGCAAGTTTGCATATTGCAACAAAGATGATGTGTCTAAATCTTGCCTTTGTAGTCTAATTCTTTTTTTGATATCCGTGACTATCTGATCTAATTTGCATGCATCTCGACTAATGTCACAAGACATATTGCCTTACCTTATAACATTTGGATATCAAAGAAATTTGTAGAAATTAATTTTTAGTTACGTGACCACTATAGATTGAACACATCATCTTAAACATCTCAAGATTCTCTTTAACCACTTGAATCATTTCATGATGATTTTTTTGTAGTCTAATCGAACCATTTATTTTTAAGGGACTGCTTGTTTGCAATAACTTTTGCACTGTAATAATTTTCAGAATAATTAATTTTAGTGCCGAAGTGTAGAAATTACTTTTCATTAATGTTTGTTTAAGTAAAAGTATTATCCAAACTTAAAATAGATAAATAAATAAATAAATTATCCTTTTAATATTTAAGGTAATTACAGTTAACAACAACCATTATATTCAAATGGGCATTTGGTCTAGTGGTATGATTCTCGCTTAGGGTGCGAGAGGTCCCGAGTTCAATTCTCGGAATGCCCCAATATTTTTTATTCTTTTTTCTTTGAACTCCATATTGGACCGCAAACGTTATAGGCCCATTGGCCCAATAACCAATAATTACATTATTTTTTTAACTCTGTAAAAAGAAAAACTTAAAATCCTTCAGAGTACCAAACTTTCCCTTCGTTGTCTCTCTTCAACGCTTCGTCCCGATTTCCTCTGAATCTTCGACTTTCTTCGCACTGGCCAAATCTTCAAGCTACAGGTACCGATCGTTTTAGCTCCGTCTCTGTTACTACTCTTACTTTTTATCTAACTTTGTTCTTATCACGATCCGCTGTTGTGGAATCTTAATCTATGATTACTTGATCTTGTTCACTCGCTTCTTAATTCTTCTACTTCATTGAGTGTTTCTTAATCGCTGTTGTGGAATCTTAATCCTGTCTTTCTTACTGTTTGAATCGCCTGTTTTTCTCTGCGGCTGCTTTACAGTGGTTACTGGCGAGATCTTTGTTGCCAGATCCTTTTGTTGTGTGTTTTGATTGAGAGCACAATTATTGTAGGGTGATTTGTTTGTTTTCTTAGATTTGGACCCTAAGGAATTGAGAGATATAGGATTTTACCGATCTGCGTCTGCTCCTGCCGATTTACCGATTCTGCTACTTGCAAGTGCAATTAAGTGTTGGATTTCAGAATTTGAAACTTGAGATTTAGTTCATTGGCGGAATTGTTAGGTTTTCAGTCTTACTTTTGACGCACACAATTGATTTTGGATTTTTTCTTTATAAGCAACTGAAACCTTTGTCAATTATTCGTAGTAGAAGAAACTTTTGGTCAACTAGGTTTAGGTATAGTTTATGAGAAGTATTTGAGGTGCAGGTTGTTTTCTGTTCTGGTACATCAAATCTCTAAGTTGACTCTGTTTGAAACTGAAGGTGAAAAAAATTCAATTATTTTCTTGTACTTTTCCTCTTAGGTAGATAATGATACATACAACTATGTGAAAGACTAAGAGTTTGGCCTATAATTAGTTATTAGAGTGCTTTAGGAGAAAAACTGTTGTTTTAATTTTACAGATTAGTTTTTGAGTGCATTAATATGTCAAGGGATGACATAGTGGTTAAAAACTTGGGCTTTGAAGGTGTCCTCCCCTCAAGGTCCCGAAACTCACCTGTGGTATTAATTTGTAGACACCTCCCATGTCTTCATTCCTTCGATGTCTCCCAGTGCTTGGCCTAAAGACGGGCATGGTTATTTCGGGTTGATTTCCCGATTTCAAAAAAAGAAAAAAGATATAAAGACGGTAATAGTTGAAATAAACTCAAAATAATGAAAAAAAGAAAAAAGAAAAGAAAAAGAAGATCTGACGAGACCTGTGTTTCCGATTCTGTTTGGATGGATAGCAGTATTTTTTCAATTCCATTACGCAGTATGCTTACTTTTGCAAAATTAAAAACAAGTTTGATTAGTTAAATTTCAAGTTCATTTTAATGATTTAAACCCAAATGTTGTCTCAATAAGGAAATAATCAGAAGAAATTCTGTTCTTACAATGCTGGTATTGCTACAGGCGCATAGCTTCTGTATATATACAGAACTGTTTTTGCGAAGCACAGAGGTGAAGAATCAAAGATGAGCGTGATCGACCTTTTGACTAGAGTAGACGCGATCTGCCAGAAGTATGACAAATATGATGTAGAGAAGCAGAGGGATCTTAATGTCTCCGGTGACGATGCATTCGCTCAACTCTATGCTACCGTTGAAGCCGACATTGAAGCCGCTCTGCAGGTTTGACCCTGATCCCTCAATCAACTTCTCGATTCTTACTCGCTCTGTTGCTGGATAGGGAAATGAAGGTTATCATATTGGTAGCTAGTTGCTTTTCTGATCTAGGTTTGATTCAGTGGGTAATTTGTGAGTTTAAATAATTCGTAGACGATTTATCATTTTAATTTGGCAGCAAGGAGGAATGGATTCTATTTTGGGTTTTGTTTTGTTGTGTAGAAAGCAGAGGATGCTTCCAAAGAGAAGAATAGAGCATCGGTGGTGGCATTGAATGCGGAGATTCGTCGTACTAAGGCTCGATTACTGGAGGAGATCCCCAAGTTGCAGAGATTGGCTGTAAAGCGGGTTTGTATTCACTGTCTTTACTAAATTTACTTTGTAATTTCACTCACATTACTCAAATCCCCTTCTTGATTGTTGAGAAGATTGTGAGGCTTTGTAAATTAGCTATGCATTTAGTATGATTTTGGTTATTTTTATACCATATTGAAGTTGAATTGTATAGCAGCCTCGTTCGTTGAGGCTTACAAGACATGCTTTCTCGGAGGTCTCAAGTTTGAACCCCACGAGTGAGCTTAATTGTAAAATTTCTTGTTGTCTCTCGAGTACAACCCTTGGGACGGGTGCGGCTGCCCTCGGGTATAGTGCAGCGAAGTTTCGATTTTCCGTTTTATTTATTTATTTATAATTTTTTTAAAATAATACTAAATATATATAAAAAGCCTATCAACTGAAGATCTTGTATAGCTTCTAATTATATTTTGCATCGGCTGATCATTAAATCTATTTTTAGGTAAAAGGGCTATCAACTGAAGATCTTACTACTCGAAATGATTTGGTGCTTGCATTGCCGGATAGGATTCAAGCTATACCAGATGGAACTACTACTTCCACGAAGAAGAATGGGGGTTGGACATCCTCAACTTCACGTACTGAAATAAAATTTGACTCAGGTGAAGCATTAAATTTGGTTGGATTTCGTTCAAGCATTTTTTTGAATCTTTCTATTTTTAGTCGTGGTTACCCATGAATTAATCATATCTCTTATATGCACATTTAAATTGATAAAAGATGGGCAATTCGATAATGAGTACTTTCAACATACTGAGCAGTCGAGTCAATTCAGGCAAGAGTATGAAATGCGGAAAATGAAGCAGGTAAATTATATGCATCTTAGTGTATTCTCGTTATTCAAGAATGAAGGATGCGTGCTTACAGGTCAATGGCTGTGGTTTAAACCCTTTGAATTGACATATATGCAGGATCAAGGATTGGACATGATATCAGAAGGGTTGGACACTTTGAAGAACATGGCTCATGATATGAATGAGGTTATTTATCTCCTGTTTGGAAACAGAGACATTTCTATGCTCCCGGTTCTATTTTTTCCTTGTCAACATATTAGTTGATTGTGATTGTGGCATATTATTTGCAGGAAGTAGACAGGCAAGTTCCCTTAATGGATGAGATTGACACTAAGGTAACGATCGCTTTCGTTATATTTGCATATTTTTTGGGATGTATATCTGCAGTTTCGGTCTTCAAAATTATAATTATCACAACAGTATCGCCAATGTGTCTTTTGAATCATGTCAGGTGGACAAGGCTGCATCTGACCTTAAGAACACCAACGTCAGATTAAAGCACACAGTTAACCAGGTTTTGCTTTGTTCCTCTAATTTCTATTAGAGCAATACTTACCTAAGAGTGGGTTAAATATTTTGGAAATACTTACTGTAAAGACCCGACTAAAAAATATGGTCCTAAACCTGGTTCTTACTCAGCATGCATGCATATAAAACATTTAAGGCAAGGTAAGCAAATAAAAATTCCTTAAAACTTAAATATTTCATTGTTGAAACAACATAAGTTCCTGGCCAGTGTTTGATTCAACATCCTAAAACAGTTTAAAACGCAATATGCAAAATTCCTCCTAAGGACTCCGTGTCCAACTACATGCTGAATAATCAAATAAGACATAAAAATAGACAGAGTGGCGCCCATAGCTCCCATGATCATACAACTCCTCCTCTAGCCGTCCTGGTGCTGTCCCAAGTTACCTGGTGGAAAAATCACAGAAAATAAGGGTGAGTACAAAGGAACTCAGTAAGAATCCCCAACCAGGGTACAGTACGAAACAACGCATCATCTAGCATCCAAGTATACAAGCAAACAGTCACCAACACAGAACTATGGAACGAGATGTCCATAAATCTCTTGGGTCTTCGGAAGTCTCTAACTCCTGGCCAACTGATCAGCTCAATAACTGATCCTGAACCGATAACCTCGAGGGTCTCATACCCTCGGCCTGAGTGACCGCTCAACAGCTGGTCCTGACCAGCTCTCCAAACTGGTCCTGGGACATTTGGGAGAGTACCTGGTGTCTGGCTCTAGAATCGGAAAGGAAGTGGTGTACTCACAAACATTAGCCCGAGGGAGCTCTCCGCCCGGCGCCCAATCTTTTAAAAATCGGTTGAGGCGTACGCCTCAAGGCGCGCCTCGAGGCGAGGCGGGACTAAAGAGCCTCAAGGCTTACGCCTTGATGATGAAAAATGAGGCTTACGCCTTTGTTCAAAGAGGCGTACGCCTTGATACTGACGGCTTAGAGGCTTAAAGGCGTAAGCCTTTCTCTTTTACCTTTTAAAATGAATTCTTAAAAACATTTAACTTAAAGTAAGATGGTGGGCCATCATTGTTGACTCAAATAATAATAAAAAAACTATCTCCTTAAGAATAAAATGGCATATGCTGACCCAAATTGCCCACTTACTGAGCTTACTCTCTTCATTTGACACCAGCACAATACAACAAATATGGTGGGTCCTTTCTTTTCTTTTTCTTTTTTTTATTTGTTCAAGATTAACATATTTATC
>JBBMKA010000018.1:17453168-17474420 GCA_037833695.1 Sechiopsis laciniata | reverse complement strand
ATAAGAGCATCATCAAGATTATTGCAGGGCCTAGGCCAATGTCCGGATATTTCAGACCAACGAGCAGACTCCCTATCAAAAAGACCACGACAAGGGTGTAGATACCATTCAGAGGTGTTTTCATTCCAAGCTTGAATCAACTACAATTATAAGTGGAGATGGGAGATTTAAAATTATTATCTTTTTAATACTGAATCATAGATGTTATTAAAATTCTGCTTCTTTTTGGCATGTGTACTAATCTTCAATTTGTAGAAATGATTCACTTACTTATAACTTAAGTTTTTCTCACTAATGGTTTTGGGTTGTTTACATAAAGGTGTTTGCAAGGGTTAAGTAGCAGTTGGTCCAAACCACCCAAAAAGTGTCATAAAATCTCATAAACACTTCTCAAACGATGTGTGTGAACACCTTTGTTATCGTTTAACATAACTCATGCTCTCATTTATATTTATTTTTTGATAATGTCATCTATAATGAATTAATTTCTCTTGTTTGTTAGAATAACGTGCACTCAAACATCTTTATTTTAACTATTGTTGTAATATTTACGTGCATTCCAAATATCATTTTCTCTGAAATTATGATTTTAAAAGTTGTTTAATTCAAAAAAAGAAGAAAAAAAGTAACAAAAAATTAAACGTGACCCAAATTTAGTCACATATATAGGAGTCATACCAAACTTTTCTCGCTGAACTTAATTGTAAGATATGTTGATACGAATTCAACCATCAACTTAATGTATTCACATGAATGAACAATTACAAGAAGTAAGAAAAGAATATTACAAGAGGCTTATAAAATTACAATGTAGAATTTTAAAAATGGAATTTCTAGATGTCACAATTTGGGACGTTTTGATTTCAAAACTTGTCAACCATGTTCATAATTATAAATGACTTAGAAGAGTTAGTTGACTCTAATTTAAAATATATCTACCCTTTTGTCCAGCATTTAAGCCTCTCAATTGATGTGCAATTGACTTTTGGCTTCCTATGTCTTATTAGAAACAAAATGCATTTAATAGCTTTTTGGGTCCTTCTTATATTCCATGGCATGCATATGACCTTTTGGCCTTTAAAAAGGCTTGTTATACATCATTTTGGACAAATTTTATGAATGAAAAACTTGTGCTTTCTTAGACCGCATTTGGTGTTGTCTTTCTTTCAAATTTTGTTTTAGGTTTGAAGTTAAATCAATTCATTAGATTAGTCTTGATCAAACTAATTTTAGAGTGAGTTGTCTTAGGATCTAAGAGTGATCATTTTAGATTTTAAGTATAATCTAAGTTATCTTTCATTGTGAGTTTTTGAAAGAATTCTAAAAGAACCTTTAACTTTGTAAAAATCAAGCAATATTTGGCGCTTATCATATGTTTTTTGTTGTGGCAAATTCAAATCTATTCACGTGATCGAACTCGTGACTGTTAAGTTGAATTGAACTATAACCAATCAATCAAGTTAATTCACTACTTATTGTTTCAATTTTGTGTTAAATATTTGGTCATCTATATGTTTAATCTTTTTAGAAAACAAATTTCACAAATTTAACGTACACACAAAATTTGATATTAAATAATCTATTAATCATAAAATTCAATTCCATATAGATTCATTCATTTGAAATTGTTACAGTTTAGATTTTTAACTTTTATAAACCAAATATGGTAATATCAAACAACTCCCTCTTACTCATTTTTCTATGAAAGAGATCATAATAGATCATAATTATATATGTGTGATAGTGATATTACACCATTTATTTCAAATCTATATTAAACAGTTATTTAAAGAGTTCCATACATAAAATCACATTTACTCGTTATCAAGAGACAATCGCTTTATGTCGAGTGCGTTCAATAATTCTGTTTTCCCTCCATTTTCTTATAAATCAACAAAAATTAGAGATGAGAATTTCAAATTTATAATCATTTAATTATTAAATCGTGTCACTGGAACTATGATTTTTTTCAATAATTCTAATTTTACGTTGTTAGAACTGAAGGGAAACATAAGGGGTATAATGGGAATTTCATGTTTTCTCTCTCTCTCTCTCTCTCTCTCTCATCCATGCAACATGTATATTGGTGTGTGTCCTTATCTGGTCGGACATATTATATCTTTAGGGCTCATTCTCTTCCCCACCTCTGAAATTATAATAACATCAAAGAGATAAATGACACATTGGGTTTTGTGTGTGTTTTTTAAAAAAAAAAATAAGTGCATGTGTTAGAGAGAGAGAAAGAGAAAAATAAAGCATTGGATACCAAAATAGGGATGGGAAAAGCATTTGTGGTGTGAAGCAAAATCCAAGGGAAACAAGACAAAAGTGGTTGATTTGTCTCCAAATTATTCTATCAATATATATCTTTCTTTTTATCATTTATTATTTTTAAGTTATTCCATATAAATTGGAATTTAATTTCTATGATTTTTAAAATAATAGGCTATGGTTGGATGAAATCTTAGAATGGTTTTATGAACTATTGCAACGTTGTGAAATTAAGCATTAGTTATTTATATATATTAACAAAGTTTTTTTTTTTTTTTTTTTGACACTGTAGATTTAAGTTGTTGGTTGGATGAAATATATGTTCATTTTGGTAATATGCATTTTGTTTGTATTAGATTTACGGCTATTTGTTCAACATTTTGTATCATAAACTTTATATATGATAGTTTAATGATACAAATAGAATAGAGCACATTTTTTCCAAAAAAAAAAAAAAAAAAAAAAGAATAGAGCACTTGTAAACAAAAATAACCATAAATCAACTCATTGACGATAACATTTTAAGAAGTATATATTAGTATTTGAATTTGTTTTCTTCCTCCAACATATGAAATTAAGAGATTCAAATTTATAATCTCATAGTTACTAGTGTTATAAAATGTTATTATAGCCATCCTCTTATTAATTATCTAAACTTATTAATTTAGAACGACTACTATCAATCATAATTAATTAACATCAATCAAATAGATCACTTATAAACAAAAGTAAGGTATTAACAATAATATTTTATGAGGTTATACTTTAGTACCAAAATTTATTTATTTATTTTCAATATTTAAAGAAACGAAGATTTTATTTTTTTGAAATACAAAAAACGAAGCTCGTGGTTACAATATTATGCAAAATATTATTTACAATCAATCATAGTTTTTTTTTTTTAAAAAGGCGAGTAATTACAGCCAATATAAATCAAACGAGCCTAATTTGAAATCTCCCCCCAAAAAATAAACACCAACATGACAATCAAATCTTTTCAAATCCAATCCAACGGATTCAATTCTATCAAATTCAACAAGATGAATACATGAACCATGAAGGGACCCTAAATATATTTTTTTCTCATAAGAAAATATTCAAAAAAAAAAAAAAAAAAAAAAAAGAGAGTTATGATTACAAAATAGATAGAGACAAGTAAGGGTATCACGGACGGTAGTTGTGTGAATTACAAAGCAAAAGAAAACATGGGAAAACGTAAACTCACTATTTTTCTCTGTCTTCTGTCTCAATGTTTCTGACTCTCTGTTGGTACCAAAACCACATTGACCAAAAGACCTTTAATTATGACTTAATCATTCTTTACCATATCCATCCCTATAAAGTTAACCAACTTTTTCATAATAGTTCATTTTTATTTCGAAATATTTAGTAAACGAAGTTTCAAATATATAAACTAATAATTATATAAAATGTTAGTAGAGTTTAACTCTAGTTGATTTCATTATTATTGTTTTTGTCTTTATATTTTTAAGTTTATTTTATTTTCTTACTCATATTTGGATTGATAACTATTTTTCATAATTATTATTCATTTCTTTCGTAATCATCTTTCATAATTTCATTTTTTTTCATAATCACTTTTCATTCTCTCCACACTACAATAAAGAGATAAATTCCAAACGATAAAAACTACTTGCATAGGTTGTAATTTAATCGTCATGGAAAAAATTTCTGGTAATTTTCCATCATCGTCATGACTGTCAATCAATCCACATTGGAGGTTCGTCGATGACCCAAATGTGTTGTCGTGATTCCATGTTGTGTTGACAACAATGGCCTTGGCTATTGGTGAATAACATACGCACCGACGACCAACCGCTGCCAATGATTAACTTTTTATATATATATATATATATATATATATATTTTTTTTAAAAAAAATATTGTACAATAACTTTTTCCCTGAAAATTGCATTTTGAATTATATATCTACAGAGAGAACGACCGAGCGGCAGAACAAGCGACAACCATAGGCGACATGGAGCTCTAGAAAAAGGGGCTCGTTGGGTGAATTCGGGGTTTTGGGGACCTTTCGTGTGGGAGGAAGAAAAAGGAGAAGATGAGTTTTAATATTTAAATTGATGACGAACCCACGCAGACTGCAATTCCTAGCTTTCATCGACGATATATATGTGTCATCGATGATTATGTGGATTTTCCAATGGCTTAATAGAAGCCATCACAATTTTTTTTTTGACACTTATATGTCATCGACGATACTTTTCAATTCCTCCTCCTATAGGAATTCATAGATGCAAATACAGAATTTCAGGAAACAATTTCCTAGCATCTATCACAGAATCGCATGCATGATAATTACATGAATTAAGTAGGGAGTAAAGAATTACAAGTGATGCCCAAGCAAGAAAGAACACCGCTGCAAAGAGATATTAGGGTTCCAACTGCAACCCACCCCTCCAATTAGTCCATCAGCAATGTAACGATCTCACGTATTCTAGTACGGAAGCGGGTGAACTGTTTCACTCTTTTACTGTGGTCTCACTTTCTCCTAACCCCATATATATATTTAGAGTTGGGCAAAAAGAGAAAACCAAAACCCACCCAATACCATCAAATATAAAACCTTTTGGGCTTTATGTTTAGTTCAGCCCATTGCTATTATGTGTGACATCTTATGAATTAGATACTTTAGTTATTAGTCAAATCTAATTAGTCTAACTATAATACTTATTCTCTAGTAAGTAGTTATTAATTACTAAAATATGCTAATTGTCGAGATTTGTCTTAGGACACGATTCCTTCACCCCCTCCCCCTCGCCACACCTTAATTCACCGTCAGTGAATCAATACAATCACCGATTTCAAAATACTAAGGTCGTCAATTCATAAAGAGTTTTCGCTGCTATTATAGTTGTTGGTGATTTGTGTCTATACGCCAGCGACATTTGTCATGGTCGCGATGTAAATAATGTAATTAATGAATATCCGATTTTTTATAGGCATGTTGATCATTTTCTCTCCATAATCATTTTATGCACCTTAATACAAGTATGATTTTCTCATAATCATTTTATGTACGTTTCTCAAATACAGGTAAGAGTGTCCCCAAGGGGTGGCATAGTAGTTGAAGACTTTGGCTTTGAGGGTATGTTCCCTTCAAGGTCCCGAGTTTGAGACTTACCTGCGACATTACTCCTTCGATGTCTTCTGTGCCTGACCTAGGGAAGGACGTGGTTACCCTTGAATCAAATCCAGGTAATAGATTCTACCTATAATCATCCAAACACATATATAATCACTCTTCCATTTTTTCATCTCTCTCATAATCATTTTCATTATCTTTATTCCAAACACCCTTTAAAATTATTGCATGTTATTTTAATTTTAAAATTGTACTCTAACTTTGTCGCTATAAATTGTAAAAATATATTTAGATTCTATTATAACTAAAATGGCGTTTTAACCTTTAACTATTCTTTTCTCTCTATTTTTTTTTTTTTTTTTTTAAAGTATGATTTCAGTCTTTGCACTTAAAAAATGTTTAAATTTTGGAATTTCAATAAATTTTAATGTATGATTTTTTGAAGGGTTTTTTTTTTTTTGTTCTTACACTTCAACAAGGGTTTAATAAATCTAATTCTTACTTTATTTACATATTCAAAATTTTAAATTTGAAAGGAGCATAAAATAAAATAAAAAAGAGGCCTATTATACTTAAAAAAAAAAAAAATTGAAATAGAGAGAGAAAAAAAGAAGTGGTTTTAAAACCTACTTGGCCTGGGATGAATCAATCAAATCAGATAACCTTTTTAAGTCACTACTAAAATTCACAGCCTTTTCATATTATCATCTCTTTTTCTATAAGTTTATTACTTCAAGGTAGATTAGGTACTTGTTTTCTCTACATTGCCCCTTTTTCTCCTCCAAACTTTTTAACTTTGCACTTTTCAATTTTCATGTTTTTTTTTTAATTCAAGAAATTTGAGAGTCAAATCCATAATCGACATGTTACTACTTAAAAATAGTATTACTAGAGTATTATTCTTTTTGGTGGTCCACTCTTTCTCTCTCTATTTCCTTTCCAATTTAACTTTTTTTCTCAATTTTTATTTGTCATGAGTATCCATTCGATCGAAGTGATATATTAGAGTTTTTTTTTTAATGGAATTCAAATGTTTTATTTAGTTTTTAGAAAGAGTGTTAAAAGTGTTTAATGATTTATATTTTTTTTAAAAAAAATAGATTTCAAGATTTTGATGTGTGTCAATCTTTTGAGGTAGATATTTGTTAATTGAAGATGTTTATAAGTGTCGACTTGTAGTTGTGCAATACCTTTTTTTTTTTTTTTAAAAAAAAAATTTATATATATATATATATAATTAAAGTTATGCAATAGTTATTTATAAAACGAAACAATAATAATAACTTTTTTATCATGTATTCTATAGTAAAAGACAATCAAATGGTAGTCATGAAAATATAATTGAGGAACATTTGAGTTTGGGGAAACGGATTTGACTTTTGAATGAAAATTATGTAATGAGAACTTGTTGAATTATAACTATTTGATTTTAATTTTTACAGACCCTCAATTCATGAACTAATTAAAGTAATTTAATTTTAAGTATTTCAACCATTAGAAATTATATGTTCAACTCCTCTACTTCAATATATATTGTAAATTCAAATGAGAAAACACGTAACTTATCGCAAACTCAAGTTTGAACTACTCTCTTTTTGTAGAATAAAAAAAAAAATACCACCCATTTATTTGCATAGTTTTTTTTTACAACATGGTGGATAGCTTCTAACCTCTTCTATAATTATTTCTTTATGCCCAATTGTATCTTGAACTTACAAGCTACAAAAAAAAAAAAAAAAAAAAAACCATACTTCTCAAACCCTAAACCATACACGCCAAGTCAACAACACCATGTTTCATATAATTCACTCAGGACAAAAAAGGTTGGTACAAACCTAGAGTTTTAGTTTGGTGTAGTTAGTAAGTTTAAATCTGTATAAAAAGAACATTTAATAACTATATAATAATTAATAAAATATGATAACTCAAATAAGAGTAAAGGGCCTCCTTTTTCCATTGAAAAATTGAATGTACTGGACTTTGAGCTCAAAAAAAGTTTGGCTCCCAAAAATTAATGAGAAAGAATTCAATAACAATAGGATAAAATATCATTTCAAGAGAGAGAAAAAAAGAGTAAAATAAAAATTGAAAATATGTTCTCTTTTAAGAGCAGAACATGTTGGCTTTTGGTGTTTTCTTAAAACCAAACAAAAGAGGGAAAAACCCAGATCTTCATTAGAAAGAAAAAGACTCTCTCATCTGGAAAGCTCTTAATTTTATTTTCTTCTTCCAAGTTTGTTTGTTGAGATTCAAAGTCTTCAAATCTTTGGTTTTTACTGTCTTTTGGCAGAACCCTAGCTAGATCATCATCATCATCCTTTTACATAACAAAAAACACCCAAGTTCCTTAGCTGTTTGTCTACAAAGAGAAAAAACTTAAAAATCCTTGGTTTTTTCTTGTTTGTTCTTGTCCAAACCTTCTTCAATCACCTCCAATAAGATCCCCAAAAAGGAAAAATCATGTCAACTAATCCTTTTTCTCTTCTCTCTTCCACTACCACTGGCTTTTCTCCGCAACAAGATGTTAACCCTAACCCTAACCCTAAACCGAAACCCTCCGCCGCGGCCAAGAAAAAGAGAAACCTCCCCGGAAATCCAGGTGAGCTTCTTCATCATCTTCTCGAATCGGATTGTTTTTTCATTTGATCGATTTGAAGATTGAGTGATTCAAGTTGTTTTTGCAGATCCAGATGCCGAGGTTATTGCTATGTCGCCAAAATCGCTCATGGCAACGAATCGATTCATATGCGAAATTTGCAATAAGGGGTTTCAAAGAGACCAAAATCTACAGCTGCACCGACGAGGGCATAACCTCCCATGGAAGCTGCGACAGAGGACAAACAAGGAAGTGATCAAGAAGAAGGTGTATATTTGCCCGGAGAAGACGTGCGTCCACCACGATCCATCACGAGCCCTCGGCGATCTCACGGGAATAAAGAAACATTTTAGCCGAAAACATGGAGAGAAAAAGTGGAAATGTGAAAAGTGTTCAAAGAAATATGCTGTTCAATCTGATTGGAAAGCTCACTCTAAAACTTGTGGGACTAGAGAATATAAATGTGATTGTGGAACTCTATTTTCCAGGTAATTTTTTTCACTTGCTTAAACTGTTTTAATGAAGATTAATTTCTAACTGTTAATGGAATCAAAATTATAGTACCATATATCACTCCGAACTCGAAATCGAACATAAGTTTTTTGAATCACTGATTGTTTTTTAATCAAGAAAAAGGCAAACCTTTCATTTTTTTTTTCCATTTTACTTTTATTGTTAAAGACAAAAGTAATTAATGCTGATTATAATCTCTGACCTAGAAATTGAATTGTAACAAAAATATGACAATGATTGGGACAAATTAAATGTTGGATTTTTGTTTGTTTTTTTTCCTCGTACAGGAAAGACAGCTTCATAACCCACAGAGCATTTTGTGATGCATTAGCTGAAGAAAGTGCAAGAATTACTACAGTTTCAGCAACAAATATTCTCAATAATCTCAGAAATAATAATAATAATGATTCAATTCTCCTTCACCAACAAGATCCACAACAATATTTGATTGATCATCAACAAAATAATCTTCAATCTCTTCAAGAAGTTTCTGGGATTTCCCAATTCAATAATTCAGATAAATTTTTTAGAGATTTTGAAGATCAGCAACAGAAGAACAGATCTCCATTGGCACTTTGGTTGAACCAAGCTTCTGCTGATAATGCAATGAACAACAACAACAATAATAACATTTCCAACTTTTTTGGAGCTTCTTCTTCCTCTTCCAATCCTTTTGGATCGATAACCGATAGTGGGATTTCGATGATTGAGAAAGAAGATGTTGAGAATAAGGGAAATTTGTCTAAAGCTACCACGGCACTGTTTTCGGGTCAATCTTCTCAGTCTGGTGTATCTTCGTCTCCGATGTCGGCTACCGCCCTTCTGCAAAAGGCAGCTCTTATGGGCTCTACTAGAAGCAGCAACAATACTAATAATAACTCTCCCCTCTTCGGAGCAGGCGCTTTCGGAGTAATGAGCTCTTCGTCTTCGAATGGTGTAAGCTTGAATTCTCTTAATAAATCTCGAAGCCTGATGATGTCTGACTCTGTTCAGATGGTGGGTAATAGCTCGGATTTGAGCTCTAATTGTCTTAGCCAACTTCTACTACCACCCAACGGTAAATTTTAATCTTTTGTTCATTATAACAACATTCATTAGAAAGAAAAAAAAAAGTTATTAAGTTAGGCTCAAATCTACACATAATTAATGTAATTAAGTGCTACTAATTAAATAGGGTAGAGCCGTAAATTTGGACACACTTCTAACCTTTTATTCATATATATAATTTGAAATGAAATTTAACATTTTATACATATTCTTAACCCAGATAACAATGGTATGAAGAGTAGGGGTCAAACGAGAGACTTCCTCGGTGTCGAGAGAGGAGGAGAAATGCCTCGGCCACCGTTCCTCCCGCCGGAGCTCGCGAAATTCGCCACCATAAACTCAACCATGGGACTCAGCCAATTCGCTGCCAACCACTAAAATCCTATCCTCAACCCATCAAGCTCAATCAAAATTGAAGGTAAGTAACAAAACACCATTGCTATCTAAAGAAACTGCCTGATTCATTACTAATCAAGTTCAAAAAGTAAATAATTGTAAAGTCGATTTGTCATGTGAAAATAATTACAGCGTTTTTATTTTTAACCAAGTAGGTCAAAAACCATAATGACAACGAAGCCACAAACTTTTTACCGTGCAGGGCGGCGGAGACGGTCAGAAGGGGCCACCGGCGGAAACCGTTAAAAGTTGACAGATTTCAGAAAGTAGTAAAAAGGCCAATGCATGTAATTTTCTTTTTTCTTCTTCTTGTAAGTTTATGTTTTGTTGTTTGGACCCTTTTTTTTTTTTTTTTTTTTTTTTTTTTCTGGTAATTTCGCTTTCAAATTATTGCATTTGCCAGAGACTACTTCTTTAAATATAAATACATATTTGACTGGTGGTCAAATTAACCCGGCCGGCAGCAACCACCAGGGTCAACGTCATTCGTTTGATGAAAAATAATTGAAAATAGTGATGATAATAAGGAAATTTTTTATGAATAGCAAAAAAAAAAGTTTTTTTTTTTTTTTTAACAATGTCAACATTTAAAAAAAAAAAAAAAAAAAAAAACTCAAATATAACACAATTTAATTCAATTAAGTTAAATTGATAGTCACAAAATTAATAAGTTTCAATCAAGTCATATTTGAAATTGATAAAATTTAATTAAATTAAATATTTTATATTTTACTATATATAAATATGAAATATTTTTAAAATTTTATTATAATTAAACTATGGATATTTTTTGTCTGGCCTAGGGACGGGCGTGGTTACCTTATTTTAAAAAAAAAAAAAAAAAAACTATGGATATTTTTAAAATTTTATTATAATTAAACTATGGCATCGATATGTACCGAACCCAATGATTAAAAGGTCTCGAGTTCGAATCCCCCATCTCCAATAATTGTAACTCAAAAAAAAAAAAAAAAACCTAATTAAAATGGGCAAAATATTTATTTGATGATTTTAATATATGTTTCATCTTGATAATTTTTTCATAAATAATCCTTTTTATTGAAATTCTTATTGACATTTTTATAAAATTGAAACCACGACATTTTTTTCAACATCGACATTTAACATGATTCACATAGGAAATTAACTTGAAAATTCAACCAAAAATAAAACCAATTAAATATGTTCTTAGATAAGAGAGCTGACGAGCTTTAGGATATGTTTGAAGTTTCCAATGATGTTTATAAATTGAAATTTTCAAGACCCCAAATTGAAGAGAAATGAGAGGAATTAAAAAACAAAATGTTGGAACTAATTAAGATTTACAAGAATATTGAATAATGAATAATGAATAGGGTCCTAGGTATGATTGTAGGGCACTTTTGTTCCTAGGGAAGCAGTTGCTTGGGGCAGCCAGCCCTATATATTTGACTTTGTCCTAAGTTGTATTTTTACTTTCCAAAGTAAAAAAAAAAAAAAAAAAAAAAAAACCCAATGCAAAATAGCCACTGGTCGATATGACAACCCCTGGGTTCAAAAAAGTTTTTTGAGAAGCTCAACTTTTTTATTTTCCCAAAACAAAGGACTTCAAAAGGGAGATCTTAGATCTATGAAAATGCACATCAAAAGAAAAGCAGGGTGAGTATTTTTTTTTTTTTAAACGTATATAAATTATTGTGTAATGATTCTACCTTTTTGTGGTAAATTACAAAAAGAAAAAAGAAGTTTACCTTTTCAAAGGTTGTGTCAATCACAAAACTAGTAATACTAGGAAAATTTTATCAAAGAAAACTAGAAAACAAATCTAGTTTAAAAAAGATTCTACATATCATCCCTCAAAATGGTATTTTGTTAGAAATTTTTTTCCTTTGTCTAAGAGATGACATTTTTTAAGTTTTCTGAGGATGGATTTGTGTGATTGGTTGATTTATTATAAAAGTTGGTGGACATATCATAAATTGTGTTTGGAAGACATGTTATTATAAAGAAATTGATCGTAGATAACAAGTTATAATATATCTATTTTAATTATAGTAATTTTTTAATATTATTTCATACATGATAAAATATGAAATATTTAAGTTGATTGAGATATACTAAATTCAAATTTTATTTAATTGAAGTTTATCAGTTTCACTCGATCAAAATGTAACAACTTTGTGGTTATCAATTTAGAGTGACTGAATTCATTTTTATTTTAAAAAAAAAATCACAAATTGTTTTTTTTAACTTCTCATGAAAAATTCCTTTATTATAATATTATTATAATAGAGCTGTTTGTCATGAATGTGGTTATAACATAAATAATATTTGAGATGCAAATTATAATAAACAATATTTATGACGTATGTTATTATAAAATGAGTTCATATAAACTACCACTAACTCTTTTACATAAAAATCACATTCAAACGAGTTGTTCGCTACAATTCTCAATTTTTACTACTCAAAATAATTTCATCCAAAACCTCAGACAAACATCTCCTGCAAATTTCCAGACATTTCCAGGTTTGTGTTTTCCAAACCGATTTCTTGAGACATTAGCTCCACAAATAATTACAACCAAATCAAAGCCTCAATTACTATATAAAAAGAACACAAGCTTGTTTGTGGGATCTCTATATTGTTGGAAGAACACTAAAGAGAAAGAAAAATAAAAGAAAGAAAAAGGACGACACAGAAACAAAACGATGAAGCTGTGCATGTTGTGACCCAAATGTGGATTTGGACCCTTACATATAAACATTCGACGTTTGATATATATATATATATATTTTTCTTGAAAACTGAGAAATGGAGCTGGCTTCCCTATATCCGGAGTACCACTGGTCCGTCCCTAGGCTGTGGTACCGGAATACTTCGAAAAGTATTCTAATTTGATTACCATTCTATTTTTAGTTTTTGGTTTTTAAAATTTAAGCACCTACAACAACTACTATATATTTTTTCTATGTAGATATCTACATCTTATCTATATTTGTAGAAATCAAATAAAAATTAAAAAAAAAAAAAAAGCTTTCAAAAATTTATTTTTGTTTTTGAAATTTGGTTAGCATTCACATATTTTATTAATAAAAGTTAAGATAAATTATAGGAAAGATGGAGCACTATGGTAGGAAATATGAATAAGAGTAAGATTAAATTTTAAAAATCACAAATAAAAACTAGTTATCAAACAATGTCTAAATTCTTGGTTTTGGAAACGTACAGATTATGTTGAGTTAACTACTCTCGTTGGCAGTTTATATTTTATTTTCTAAGGTTTTTTTTCATGTGATAAAAAAAAACAAATAAATTTTATGAATAACAACTTTTTAGAAAAAATATCTTATAAACAAAAAATTGGGGCGGGCCTAGTAAAATAACGAAAAAATTTATGCGTATAATGACTTCAATCGGGTGTAATAGATGGTCTTCAATCAATGAACATATTTCAATACATGCCACAAATAGTTTTCAATCAGTATCACATATAAATTTCAATAATTATAGTTTTCAATCAGTGTAGCAGATAGGTGGTCAATCAAGAGACAGTAAAGGACAAAATTGAAATACGCAAAAAAAGACGACCAAAATTATGCTATTGATGAAATATTTCTTAAAAAATGCTTTAACTAAGATAGACAACAAAGAGCAAAATCTTTTTTTTCTTTTCTAATTTCTTTAATTAAGTTTATAACTTCTTTGATTTTTTGATTTTTTGTTTATATCTCAGCAGTCAAATGATGCCATGTTGATTACTAATTAAAGAGAAAATTATGTTATAGGTGAAAATGTCTTCATTAACACGAAACGTTTTAAATGTTAAAATATATCCATTTTCTTAAAAAAAAAAATAAATAAATAAAATGAGAGCACTTTTTAAAAATGGAGGATCTTCCCAACAACCTTAATGCTTTTTAAAAAAGAAAATATTTGTGATTGTTTTATGTGTATAAATATTTAGATGTAAAAAAAAAGTCTATAAAAAATTATCTCACAAGTAATCGAGCACCCAGGATTGAAACTATCCTAACACTTTCATGTTTAGAAATGCCTAACTAGGTTCATATTTCCAACGGTCTCAAGTTGTTATTTTCTCTAAACAAAACTCAAAGTTGAGGTTTAAAGAAAGAAAAATAAAACTAATACACATAAATAAAACTAAAAAAATGTAAGATACAACTTTACATATACAAATAAATATAATTCTCAAAGAGAAACTTTATTTCATTATCATCTATATAACAATAGAAAGGAAAATATACACAGGTTGGTAAGCACTTACATGTCTTCAACCCTTGTCAATGGCACACTGATATGGTCAGCCTCTGCTGCAATGCTCCTGAAGTTCCCATTTCAATATTTTCATCTGGAAGATCAATTTGGCTCCCGTGCGAGGTTGCAGGTGATGTTCGTTGCTGCATGCATCGGCTCCTCCGGTCCCCTTTGAAGACCAAGCGGAGGATTTGCTTGCATTGTGATTGTTGACAGTCCATCTGACTGCATATCTGATGGAGTTTGATGACTTGGTTGATCGAGCCATGGTCGGGTTCGTCGAAGAATTTCCTTGAGGATGGTAGTCATAGTCATTGTAATTACAAAGCCTGACAATATGGCAACAAGAACGCCTAGAATGACCTGCATATCAAGCTGTAGATCCAAAAAAACATGATCTCACTTAATTGTGAAATGATGTCTATGTTCTTCATATTGCATCGACACGCTATGGTTTTCGGTGATGGATTCTTACCTTCGAGTAGAAAACGCAAGATAAGGCAATCACCAAAGTGAGCTGAACAATGGCATAAATCCATATGTACTGCTTCGATACTGACAATAAACTTCAAGTGTATCAATATCAATCAATGACCAAGAACAATATTTTTCGAATAAGAACTCGAACGAGTGTCACCCTACCCATTGTCAGTGCAGCATGGATGCATGAAGACAAAAAATGCAAGAAAAAGGAAGAGCATTTAATCCCATTTTAGCAGCCTGCATAGACACTAGAATTAGCAATCCGAATGGCGTAAAAAACAACAATGACAATATACATTGCTATTCTTGTACCATCACGGACATCAAAATATGAACGAACATAAAAGAGAAAGAAGAGAGTTTGAGAGGTGCTAGAATACCAGAAGTTGCTCTAGAAAACCAAAGTCAGCTAGAATGTTGATGAAGACAAATAAAGGAATATCCACCCAAACCCTGCAGAATGTTTACTCAAAAGTTCAGTTTGCAATTGAAGAGAAAACTTCTCAGAAATTCGCCTTCCGATGATCAAGCAAAGAGGCAAATTTTTGCAGGTTTGTATGCATAATGGAAATGAATTAATACCCTTTTCATGGATGCCTGCACATTCCAGTGGGGAAGTAGTTTTATACTTGCCTGTATTGAGTAATGTCAGCAGAAACGATATCGCTTTCTTGGAAGTTGTAGGTATGAACGGTATATGCTCGCAACAGGGCAATCGGGAGATTATGAACCTCTTGTCTGCACACATCGCATATTCGGTTGCCTTTAGTGCCAAACCATTTGATAGCAAATTTTTGATGAGCCAGTGCTATTTCACCCAGCTTGCAGTTACATCCATCTTAATAGTCTCGAGACCGTTCCTGAGCTCAACTAAGCGTATTCGAGAAACAACTTCGTCTGAACTATGCACATCAGAGTCTACGTTTTTATCTGAATGATGAAAACAAAGCATCTATTGATAGTTTAAAGCTTAAGAACAGAGGAAAAACCGAACACAAAACGACTAAGAAATTTACCGTAAGTAGGGGATTTATATGGTTTCATAACAATCTCTTTGCCGATTGGTAGAGGGCGCGGAATCAGACAAACAGTATTACCATGTAAGAATACACTTCCATCTTCTCTGATCACAGGAACGGAATAGGATCGACGTAAGGACCTTTGAGCTAATTCTCTCTGTAACGTGAGGAATTCTGTAAGAATCAAATAGAGAGCACAGTTGGAAAAACACTGTTTAAGCAAAAGGGATAAACCACAAATTGAAATGATTTAAAGAGATTAGCTTTAAAGTGCATTTGCATATGAATAGCCACATTGATGCTAACTCGACCTGAAAAACAAACCTTCCTCCCAACAATGTAGAGCGTAACGATCTAAGAACATAAATTACAAAAATTTAACTAAATGTGCAACCCCCTGCACCTTCAATACACTCAATGCACTAGTTCTATTTACGGAAGAATTTCAAATTAGCTAGCTTAGATGAGAGCTATCGAAGTAGAGCTTTACGATCGACTCAAGAGAACTGTTCTGCAGAGTTTTCACAGAGTATAAGAATGAAGGCGCATGGAAATGATACTATAGAACATATCATTACTATACTTATCATGTTGATGCAGTAGAAAATAGGGGTGCAAGGCAAAACCGAAAAACCGAACCTAACCAATCCAATCCAATGGATCGGATCGGTTTTTTAGCATAAAATTGGACATATCGGTTTGTAATTTGAAAAAACTAAAAATATTGGATCAGTTCCGATTTTAGTTTTCAAAAACCAATAAAAATCGATCCAAACCGAAATATATAAAGTCATATTTATTTCTTTATTTAGAAGATTTTCTGAAGTCTTGAAGATTAACCTAATGTTTTTTTATTCTTCAAATGTCAATATATTTTCTAAGTAACTTTCTCAAACTTTACTTTTTTTCATATTACTTTGTCATTATCTATTTAAAACTAATTTTATGAAAGAAAATTAGATACAAGGACCAAACTTGTTAAAGAAAATTGGAGAAGTTTTTTTTTAGTTAGAAATGTTGTTTTTGATATATTAAAAAATATTGGACATTGGATCGGATCCAAAATCAAACCGAACCAATTGAAAACCAAACCATTGGTTCTATACTTTATTGTACATTAGATCGGATCCTTTTTTAGAAAATCGAAGATATCGGTTCAGTTGTCGGTTTGGCACAAAACCGACAAAAACCGAACTGAAATCACCTCTAGTAGCAAATACTCAATAATCAGTTTTCAAGCTAAGTAGTTGTATACTTACAGTTGAGATGGGAGATTCAATTATGCTCCCTCCATGTGAGGACTCTGAATCTGAAGCTTTATTCAATTTGGGACTGAAAATTTTCGTAAACGACATGGACCTAGACAATCTAGGCGACGAAGATGCAACTGTACGAGATACCTTAAACGGTACGATCGGAGACATTTCAACATCTAGCATTGAATTCGGATATTGGAAATTCATGTTTGATGCAATGCCTCTCGAGTTTGATTTACTTTCGGATAGGAAAGGGTGACCTGGGGACAGTGAAGTATTTGAAGTACTAGGGGAAGAAGAAGAGAAAGCCACTCTTTTAGGAAAATGGCTTGACATTTGAGAAAGTTTTGATATCCCAGAATCTCCCCCAGGTGCAAGAGATGGAACCTCCATAGAAATGTTTTCAAATTTCTGGTGCAAAATAGGATAGGTTTCTTCAGCCTTCAGTTTGAATCAGAAAATCAATATGAAACTGTATTGGCTGAAGGAAATACACAAACAACTAGAGCTCTAAAGATCCTGAACTCATTTAAGAATCAAAACAACCAATTATCTCATCCCAAAACAAAATCACAGAAAAATTAGAATCCATTAATTTCATGATACGATCCGAAGTCCTTTGAAAGTGTACTCGAGGCGAATCAAGAAGTGATGGAATAATTTATTAGTAATTACAATTTAATTATTAGTTGTTATTTTAATTATAGTTGGCTATTTAGTATTATTAAGTTTTATTATTAATTAGGGTTTTTTTAGGATTAGGAAATAGGATAAGTTAGGTCATTATTTGCATTCAATTATTTTTGTAGTCATTTGAACTCTTTGGCTCTAAGGGAGATTTTCTCTAGAGACTTATTTTAATAAAAGTTTGTAGATTCTAACAATTTTGGTATCAGAGCCGTTTGCCGATCTAGGAATGGTTGCTACGAGGATGGAATCAAGAATGGAGAAACTTGAAGGCACCACCACCGAATTATTGAAGAAACAACAAGAATTCGAAACAAAGTTAGATGCGATTGAGGGACAAATGGAATCCAGGTTCGAGCAATTGCATAATGACATGCATATATGGTTAGGACAATCTCCGAAACAGCCGAACACCGAAGCGGGCAAATTGGATAAAAAAAAAGGAATCGCGAGTGAAATCGACGATAAGGGAGATGTGGACTGCACAAAAATCGTAGAGGATAAGGTCGATGGGGCTCGGGATCAAATCGACGGGGTTCGAGACGCGGGCGAAATGGGAAGCAGGGTGGAGCGCGTGCTGGGGCACGAGCGATAGCGGCAGCTGGAGGGGGGGACCGGGCCAGCTAAGGTTTTCGAGACCAAACCGCTGGTTGCACCAAGCGATGTGGGAAATGATGGGAATTCAAAATTTGACCGGAGCAAAGAATCTAGGTTAAAACGGAGGGGTGTTGGGATGTCCGAGGAGAGGAGGGTGCGCTCCGACTATGGCAGGCCGTTAGCACATGACGACTGGAACAATCGAGGTTGGGAAGGCCACAGTCGGGATGAGGACCTTGATGATTGAAGGGGCAAAGAGGATAGATTTGTGCAAGAAGGACCGAAAGCCGCAGGTCGGGAGGGGCCGATTTTTTATAGAAAGCTGCAAAAGTTAGAGATACCAGTTTTTAAGGGGTTGTTGTATAAAGACCTGAAAGGTTGGTTATGTCGTGTTGAGCGTTATTTCTGGGTGAATCGCTTTGCAGAATATGAAAAGATTGATGCAGCGACACTGTGTATGGAAGGGGAAGCTCTAGAATGGTTACAATATGAGGAAGATCGAACTCCAATTGCTTCATTGGGTGATTTCAAGGAATTACTATTGCACCGTTTTCAACTGTCAGCGAATGATAATCGATATGCAAACATGATGAGTCTGCAACAAGTGGGCACAGTTAAGGAATACCGGCGATTGTTTGAAAAATAGGATAAGAGAATGTGGGATATGAGCATAAGTGCTCTAGAAGGGAAGTGAGAAAGTGCCTTGAAATAGGAGATACGAAGTGGGATGAGAAAGTTTCGACCAGTGGGAATTCAGGATAAAAAGTTATTGGCACAGGTGATCAAAGATTATCTCACGTTTCAGGCACAATCGAAGGGAGGGGGAATGTCGACAGCATGAAAGGCTAGTATGGGTTCATCGATTACAGACACCAAAATAACGGGTAGTTCGAATTTGAGAACCTCAGCTTTCACGCCAAACCGAATAGCTATAACGGGCACTACTCTCTTATTCAAAAGATTAACAGACAGTGAGATTCGAGTTAAAAAAGATAAAGGTTTGTACTTTCGTTGTGACGAGAAATTTGTCTCGGGACACCGATTCAAGAAAAAGAGTTGCAAGCATTGCAGGTTGTAGTAGTATAAGATGAAAATGAGTATTTGGAAGACAACGAAGCACAAGAACCCCAGGAATATGCAGCCGAGGACGAAGACAATCTTGATACTGGAGAAACACTGGACATGGCAGCCTTATATTTGAATTCAATGGAATGTCTGAGTTCACCAAAGACCCTTAAGATCACGGGATTGGTTCGAGGTATGGAAGTAGTGGTTCTCATTGATAGCGGAGCCACCAATAATTTTATTTTTGATATGATAGTTGTTAAGCTAAGATTTCCTATTGAGCCATCCTGCGATTATGGTATCATGTTAGGAACTGAAGATTTAGTGAAAATAGCCATGGTGTGTAAAAATGTGGAACTACAGTTAGATAAATTGAGAATCGTTCATGATTTCTTACCTTTACCTTTAGGTAGTGCAAACGTAATTTTAGGAGTGGCATGGTTAAGGACATTGGGCAAGATTGAGGTTAATTATCACTCTCTACAAATGAGTTTCCCTATTGGTGATTGGAGTATTGAATTACAAGGGGACCCCCCATTGGTGAAGGCTTAGGTGTCACTGACATCGATGATGAAGTCATTAAAGCTAGAGGATCAGGGTCTACTAGTCGAGCTAAATTTGATAGAAACAACTAGGCCCTCTTGGGAACATACGAGAATCCTTCCCGATTTAGCTCAGGTACCTCAAGAATTACATAATTTACTTCAAAAAAATTCTCCTGTGTTTGAGTCTCTGACCGAATTACCGCCGCATCGGAATTGTGACCATTCTATTGAGTTGTAGGCAAGGAAGGATTCAGTAAACATGCGACCGTATCGATATCTGCAGTATCAAAAGAATGAAATTGAGAGGTTAGTGCGAGAAATGCTCATAGCGGGAATTATCCAACCCAACACGAGTTCTTTTTCAAGTCTTGTTTTAATAGTGTGAAAGAAGGATGGTAGCTGGCGATTCTGTGTTGAGTATAGGGCTTTGAACCCAGTTACAGTGCCAGATAAGTATTCGATACCATTATTCGATGAGTTATTTGATTAGCTTCATGGAGCGACGATTTTTTTAAAAATTGATTTAAAGGTGGGATATCATTAGATCAGGGTTACACCGGCAGATAGTCATAAAACGGCTTTCAGAACTCACGAGGGACATTATGAATTATTAGTCATGCCTTTCAGATTGAGAAACGCTCTTGCTACTTTTCAATCAGTTATGAATGAGATATTGAGGCCGTATTTGCATAAATTTGTGCTCTTTTTTTTTTTAAGACATCCTCATTTATAGTCTGAACATTGAAGAGCACCGGGACTATCTGACTAAGGTTTTCGAGGTGTCACACAATCATTCTTTTGTGACTGATGCAAAAAAATGTCAATTTGGATTGAACTGCATTGAGTATTTGAGGCACTTCATATCCGTAGAGGGCATATTAGCACACCCGGCTAAGATTCAGGTGATAGTCCGTTGGCCAAGTCCTAAGAATATTAGGGAACTTAGAGGCTTTCTTGGGCTAACTGGATACTATAGGCGTTTTGTAGCTAATTATGGGTCTATTGCTTTTTCATTAACACAACTTCTCAAGAAAGGATAATTTGAATGAGGTCTTGTAGGAGAAGAAAGTTTCCAGCATTTGAAACATGCGATGAGTAGTGTGCCTGTTCTACGAACGTGAGTTAATCAGTTGTTCAGTAGGGTTGTCGAATTTAATCAGTTGTTCGTCGTAGAAATCGATGCGTCCGAAATCAATATTGGCGTGGTTTCGATGCAACAGGGCAACCGATAGTCTATTTTAGTAGGGCCTTGCCAATATCTCACCGTGTGAAGCCTGTGTACGAACGTGAGTTGATGGCAATAGTTTTTACAGTTCAGTGATGGCGAGCTTATTTGTTGGGGCATCATTTTGTTGTGCGCACTAACCAGAAAAGTCTTAAATTCTTGCTTGAACAA
>JBBMKA010000018.1:17429965-17450808 GCA_037833695.1 Sechiopsis laciniata | reverse complement strand
ACAATTTATGACAAAACTTTCTTCATAATTTCATACGAATATATACAAATTATAAGGCAGCGAGTGGGACTTTCTCAGTTGACAGCATTTACAAAACTCATTTGATTCATTTCAAGAAAACAAAACAACATTACACAACTTTACAAAATTTGATCAGCCTCAGAGATAGCATGTACACAGAAAATGTTTTCTAAACTTATGTACACAGAAAATGTTTTCTAAACTTTTTTTTTTTTTTGACAACCTGCTGGATGAGGGATTGAACCTCTAATTTTGGGGTCGTTAGTTGAAGATGTCAGTTGAACTATACACATTTTAGCAAGATGTTTTCCAACTTAATTGCTTGTTTACCTTTTAATAAAAATGCATCACCAATATGATAAATACTAAGTTGTTGCCCATTGGCTACACTCACACATTCCATACCTTTGTACTCGGTTAGATTCGCATAATAATGTGTGACATGATTTGATGCGCCACTGTCTGCATACCAATTGAGATCATTCATAATGTCTGGAATTGCTTGAAAAGGATTGGTTGGTGTTTTAGTAGACACAAACAGTGCTGTTGAACATTCTGATTCACATTTTGTGAGGGAGCTTGATTAAAGTTCTGGCTGCCTCTGCTTCAAACCTTGATCTGTGACATATTACTGATCGAATCTATGATAAAATACGGAAGCAAAATGCCCAACTTTTCTCGCATATGACAAATTGGTTGATATCGTGTATTATTGAACCTTCCTCGGCCTCGTCCTCTGTCCCAATGAATGGTGCTACCCTTGAGTCCTCTGTCCATTATTGTTGGTATGTGCGTGTTTCACGGACACACAAATGTTAATTATATCAACCAACATTGAGGAAAAAACTTGGTAAGAATTTAAACTCAGGACCTTCTCCTCTTATCATACCACGTTGAATGATGTTAAACCACCAATCAACCCAAAAGAATCCTACACGTCCCTGAATCATCGCAACAATTGCATTATAATCTTAATCTAAACCAAGTAATACCTGGGAGAATAGATTTCGGGAGGACCGGAGTTTATCATCTTGATCGAGATTGTCACCATTGGTCTTCATAGTCTTCCTCTACTCTTGAATGTGCTCTAAAAAGGTTGTGAATAGCATTTCAAAGTCACTTTGCATATATAGCAAGAAGTTGTCTAAAATGGAATGGTACAACACATGCAAATAACATAAATTTGTTAAAAGGATGCTTTTGGAACGAGCTGATGTGTGTAGCTGACTGGTGCTGATGTGGCCTTAGACGTGGCTTTGCTTATTGACATGGCAACTTGGACTTTTCTCCTCAATAATCTATATACAATATAGGAAGAAATACACAGGTTTGCAAGCATATTCAAGACTTCAACCCTTGTCAATGGCACACTGATATGGTCAACCTCTGCTGCAAGGCTCCTGAAGTTCCCATTTCGATATCTAGATTTGGAGAATCAATTTTGCTTTCGGGCGAGGTTGCAGTTAATGTTCGTGTCTGCAACGGAACATCGGATCCTCGTTGAAGAACAGGTGGAGGATCTGCTTGCATTTGATGCATGATTGTTAACGATCCATCAGACTGCATTGTTGATGGAGTTCGAGTTTTGATTAATTTGTTGATTGAGCCATATGGTCTTGTTTGCAGAGGGATTTTTTCGAAAATGATAGTTTTTTTTTTTTGGAAATCGAGAAATCAAAGCTTCGCTCCTATATCCAGAGTAACCACGCGGCCACGCCCATCTCTAGGCCAGGTATTGGGAGACATCAAATGAATAGAGACACGGGAGATATCTACAAATTAATGTCACAAGTGAGTCTCGAATCTTGGACCTTGAGGGAAGCACACTTTCAAAGTCCAAGTCTTCAACTACCGCACCACTCCATGGGACTCGTAAATGGTAGTTAGAGTTATTGAACTTCAAAGCCTGAGAATGTGGCAAGAAGAATGACTAAGAATGGCATGCATATGAAGTTGTACATCCAAAGAAACAGTATGATCACTTGATTGCTAAACAATGGTTATATGTTCTTCCTTTTGCATTGAAATGCTTCCGTTTTCGACAATGAATTCTTACCTTCAGGTAGCATGAGAATAAACAATCACCAAAGCAAGATGGACAGTGGCATAAATCCATACAGACAACAAAACTCAAGAGTGCATCAATATGGATGGATGACCAAAAACAAGCATTGAAGAATGTTTTCAGAAAAAGAACTCAGAAAATGAGTGTCACCCTACCCATTTTTGCTGCAGTAATGGATGCAAGAAGACCAAATATAAAAAAAAAAAAAAATAATAATAATAAAATAAAATAAAAAGAAAGAGAAATAGCTAGAGCTCTCAATCCCATTTTATCAGCCTGCACAGACACTGGCATTAGCAATCCAAACAGCCTAAAAAACAACAGTGACAATACATTGATAGGAATTAAATATATACATTATAATAGAAAGATAATAAAGATACAAGATAATCCAAGTGTTCGAGGTACTTGGACGCCCTCTCTATCTTGAGATTGCACTCAAGTCTTAGATACTCGCTATCTCAATACTTCTCAATATATGTCTAGCCCTTCTCCATCATCTCTTATTTATTTTCTAATATATTTATCTCGCTCCTAATAGGATTGGGCATTCCCAATCCTATTTCTAATAAGAATGAATTTCCCTTATCCTACTCCGAATAAGATTGGATGTTCCTTATCCTACTCCTAATAGGATTGAGCATTCCTATCCCTATATTTTTACCATATCAAACTTCCAAATATGAAGAAACATAAAGAGATAGAAGAAGAGTTGGAGAAGTGCTAGAATACCAGAAGTTGCTCTAGTAGGAAACCAAAGTAAGCTAGAATGTTTAATATAATAACAAGAAAAGGAACATCTTGCCAAACCCTGCAGAATGTTCACTCAGAGGTTGATCAGTACTCAATCCAACACAAAACTTCATGGAATTCGTCTAGTAATGATTGAGCAAAGAGGCAAAATTTGGCAGATTTGTATGTATAATGTAAATGAATTGATACCATTTTCTTGGATGCCTTCACATTCCAGTGGAGAAGAAGTTTTACTTGCCTGTACTGAACAATTATGCAACATCGCATATTCTGTTACCTTTAGTGCTAAACCATTTGATAGCACATTTTTGGTGAGCCACTGCAAGTTCACCCTTGCAGTTAAATTCCAACTGCATAGCCTCGAGATCCTTACCGAGCTCAATCAAACGTATTCAACAATTAAAAGATTAACAGGAACCCCCCAACTAAAATGCCTAACTGAATAGAGTAAATGGACAAGTAGACAGGAACCAAGAGTGAGATATCTTTCTAATGTAACCAAATCGAACACAAAACGATGTACGGTTGTCGCATGTAGGTGATTTATATGGTGTCAAAACAATCTTTTTGCCAATATGAAGAGGCTGGAATCAAATTAATAATACACGATTCCATCTTCTCTGATCATAGGGACTGATTAAGATCGAAGCATCGACCTTTGAGCCAATTCTCTCTATAATGTGAGGAATTCTGTAAGAATCAAATAGAGAACATGGTTTGAGCAAAACAAAAAACCAAGCGTTGTCCGGATAATGTCGACCACAAAATATGATACTTCAACTCAAAATGTGCAATCCTGCCTTTACTCTAATTTGTTGCACTGGTTCTCTTTTGGAAAGCATTTCAAATTAGCATGCTTTATAGAGAGAAATCATAGTAAAAGCGTAAAGCTTTCCAAATGAGTCGAAAAACCATTCTACAAAATCCTCGCGGAGTATAAGAATAAAGGGGGCTGGAAATGATGCAATGGAACACATCACAACCATACTACACCATGGTAATGCAGTAGCATATATACTCAATTATCAGTTTTCAAGCTAAGAAGGGATGATGTACTTATAGTTGGGATCAACCAGGATATTTCTAGGCTTCTGAGATGCAACTGGCCTTAAATTTTCCAATTGGGAATTCATAATTGAAGTAATTCCTTTTGAGTTTGAGTTACTTTCAGACGCGAAGGGCGACCCGGGCACACTGCAGCATTGAAAATACTTGGGAAAGATAGAGGGGGAAATTAAGCTCATCTTTTTGAAGAATGATTTGGAATTTGGGGAATTTTGATATCCCACAATCTTCCCTAGTGTCCATAGCTGCAAGTGAATGAATCTCCATACAAAGGTGTTCAATTTAATCTCTTTCAACCTTCAGTTTGAAGCAGAGAATCAAAATGAACAAAGAGCTTTGTGAGCCTGATCTCATTGAAGAATCAAAACATACTGTCGAGATATGTTTTTAACTGTTTGATGCCCTACGATTACTCAGTCGCGGGTCCCGCTGATCGACATTATGTATTTCATTATCTCCTTACTGCCCTACGATATGCTCTGTATATGGATCTAGCTAACACACGGTTAGTGAACAACATAAATTCTGTATTTTCTTTCACGTTTGTTGCTGTTTTCATAACGCAACCAATTATCTCAACACGAGAAAAAGTCACAGAAAAATCAGAATCCATCAAATTGATTGGGTTTGATTCAACTCTTGTAACAGGATCCTATCACCACCAACTGTTGTTTTCACTGATTTTCATAACAAGAACTCTAAACAAAGTTCCAACACTCAACAAAATACAGCAAAAACTAACTCTAATACACAAACAAGACCTTCCAAGTACCAAAAAACAAAATCAATAAAACTGGATTCCAAAGAAAACCCAGATGAATTTTGTACATAAAAACCAACAAAATTTGTAAATACCTTGAAATTTCAAGCATCAAATTTTCCACTCCCCAGTAGCATTTTTCATTGAAGAAATTAACTCATGCCAATGGCACCAAATAGACAAAAATTAAAAGAAAGGAACTTTTAATAATAATACTGAATTAATTACAAATTCAGAAAATAATACATAATGAATTTTAATTATAAACAATTACAAGATTACAAATATGAAAATAATTCATTCATAAAGAAACTTACAAAATTTGTCGAATTTGAAAAATAATTATAAATATAATTATTTTAAAAAAATAGTATTAAGTATTAATTAACAAAAATTATAATAATATATAATACTCTATTAATAATATATAATATTATATTAATAAGTATTTATAATATATTATTATCCATAAATTTAAAAATTTTAAAATTTTACTACAGTGATAATTAATAATTATTTTGTGAAAATAATTTATCAAAACATTATTTTTCTAATAATAATAAGACGGGTTCAAATTTTATCTAGAACCCTCCGTTTTGATGACAAAATTAACGGCAGTGGCGTCTCTATAGGAGACGCCACACACGTGGCACACGTCGAAAAAGTATCTAACTGCAGTAACCTACGTCCCTAGGAGACGCAACCAGCTTTATTGGAACCACGCACCTGACCGGATTCCTGACCCGGATTTAACCCATCGTTACGGCTGTATTGACCGGCTTTATCTTCATTCATTTATTAATTTGTTTTTGAAATTATATTTATTTTTTTATTTGGCAGATCTCCTATAAATTTTCCTTCTCATTCCAACCTTCCCACCGTTCTCAACTTACTTCCGTGTAAGTTTTTTTTTTTTTTTTTGCTTTTTTCGTTTTTTTCCCTTTATTTCGTTTATGTTTTCTTCCCGCCGACTTCTTTTTTCTTTACATAAGTGTTTTTTTTTTTTTTTTAATATTTTGTTAGGTAAAAAATCTTAATATAAAAATTTTAATCTTTTGTTTTCTTTTTCTCTAGGAAATCACTTTCTCTTTTATTTTTTTCCCTACTTTAGTGTTTATCTTTTGTTATGACCAAATCTAACATCAATCTTTTTTTTTTTTGTAGAACGTACTGACTTCGTATTTGATATTCAAACAAAAGCAATATTCTTCTTACTCGGTGTACTATGAAGGTAAGTATGTTAATTGTTTTTATTTGAAATGTTGTTTAAATTTACATATTTTTCTATATATATATAATCTAGTGGTGTTATTATGAACGTTATTACTATCTTTTTATTTCATTTTGTTTAATAAAAGTATGTTACGTGTTCTGTCCAAAAGAAATATTATGTGTCAAAAAAAAGTTTACATTCTTAAATGAAATGCTGTTAATTTATTATCATATCAGAGTTGCAATGCTTAATGTTTAATTAAGAATGTATGTTTTACCGAATGAGTCGGTGGCGCGATTGACTATTTGGTTTGGTGTTAATCCATTTTCACTCTATCGTCACAGATTTGATCCATGAAATTGGTATTTGTAATTCTCCTCCTCCAACTTTGTACTAAAAAAAATGTATGTCTTTAATAAAAAAAAGTTGTAACGAATTGTTTTTTTTCTTTTGCATGTTCATTTAGGTTTTTTTTATATGTATATAATTGATTTAGGGTTATAATAGTGTTTATTTAAGGATATATATCCATTTATATTAAGATTGATTTTTTTTAGTACATTTATATTAAGATTGTAAGGGTTATAATGTAGTTATGTTGGTAAAATATTTTATTAATGTGAAAATGATTTTTGTTACATTTAAATACTTGATTTATTATTAAGTACACTACTTGAAAAAAATAAATTTAAATGTGGTAAAATATTTTTTTTAATACAAAAAAGATTTTTTTTAATTAAATTTTAATACATATATATTTTTTTAGAATACAGTGTTATTTTTTTAAGTAATTTTTTTTTTAATTATTTAAGAAAGGTACAGTTTGCATGTTAATTTTTTTTTTTATTGTTGTTGTTTATTAAAAAAAAAACTGTTACTTATATTTTGTTTAACAAATACATTTAAAATACTGATTTTTTTTTAAATACTGATTTTTTTCTTTAGTGTAGAAAGTTAAGCATGTTAAAGTTTTTTTATTTAAAATGTTGTATAATGTTTTCTATGATTTTTTAAAAATTAAATTTAGTGTTTTTTTTTAAACATTAAATTTAGTGTTGTTTATATGAATATTATTATTATTTTTTATTGCATATTATTTAATATTAAATATGTTATGTATTTCTTTTCAATATGTGTGTGTGTTATGTGTTCAATTATAACTTTACCCATAAACACAAACCTTTAAGACTCTTTTTCTTTTTCTTCTTTTTTATTATTATCCTTTTGAATACTTAGCAAATATGGACGATATTGGATTTATTGTGTATATGAATGGAAAGATAGTCTATTTGTCAAACGGTGTTCATTACGATATTTCACCATACACACAAATTAATGCTAGTCGGGACATTGACTTCCACTCATTCTGTCATTCATTATGTAATATGTCAAGTGTTTTCAATCGAAAGAAATTGAGAGTTGGAGATTGTTATTAAACACGTGCCTATTAGGATACCTATATAGAGTGTGAATGAATTCAATTTCATGATCACCATGACTACTTTAAAATAAAAACACTTGTATGTTTCTCCAACCACACATTCAGAGTATACCACAAGTAAGATAATACTTGGAGGAAGAAGAAATAAAGGGATCTAAAGAAGATGACGAGAAAAATGCCGCATACATAGAGATGAATACAACCAATGTTTATGACTCGTTGCCCACAAATGAATTAGAGATTCCTACCACAGATGATCACAATGATAGTTCCCTAGTTGAGGACTCTGAGTCATTCCATGGTGTAGATGTAGTCCCTTCATTTTACACTACGTTGGATATGGACGTATTTGATGCATTGAACTAGAGATTGTTGAACCAAACACATTGAGAAAATGGATGACTTTTTAAACAAAAATTTCGTCTGGAGTTATATTGTTCTTCGTCATCAACATTTCAAGGTAATGGAGTCAAAGAAAAAGCTTCAATGTTGTATGTCTGAGATTGGATGTAAATGGAGACTCTGTGCACTTTATCCTAAGAAACATGGCAAATTTGAAATAACTCAATTCAATAGTGTGCACACATGTGTTTATGCAATGTTAAGCCAAGACAACCATTTATTGGATGTCAATCTAATTGTTTTAGAGGTGCAAAATATTATTATGATGGACCCTACTACGAAAATAAATGTATTACAACAAATAATAACAAAAAAATATGGATATCAAATATCCTATACAAAAGCATGGGACGGTCGTAGGAAAGAAATTGAGTAAATATTTGAGAATTGAGAAGAATCATACAACCAACTGGTGAAGTGGACAAACGTCATGCAAAAAATCCACCCTGGGTCAATAGTTGAATATAAGTGGGAGAAATTTGTTAATAACCATATAGTTGTCCAATTTTATAGTGTGTTATGGGCATTTTGCTGACCTATACTCCAAATAGACAGTACACACTACTTATTGGACAAATATAAAGGTAAACTGTTGATTATCAGAAATGTTGATGCTAACAGTCATATATTTCCATTGACATTTGCAACTATACTTTAAGAGAGCATTGAATCGGGTAGTTGACTTTTAGAGCTATTATAGACAGTCGTGCTGAAGAGGAAGAGGATATACCTTATTTCAGATAGGCATAAGGGCATCATAGCTGTCGTTCGGGCCTGTGAATGAGAGGGTGTGCATCATCGATTCTGCATATAGCATATTGCATCAAACTTTAACCAAAAGTATAAAAATGAAGAGTTGAAGAAGACAGTTATTCACTAAATCAACATGGTTGATAGCAGGTACATGTGATTCTTTGACTCCTTAGATCCCATTCAATGTGAAATTTCACACGATAGTGGTCATCGGTATGGATGGTTAACAACCAATGCAACTGAATCAATTAATGGTGTCCTTAAAAGAGCTAGGAAGCTACCCATATGTGCATTGGTTCAAGCTACATACTATTAAACTATCACATACTTTACGAATAGACGTGTTCATGCAGCATCCTTAAGAGAATACATACTTTATATGGATAAGGTCTTCGACCGCCAACATAATTTGCAATTATATGGATTAATGTTTATTGTGATTCGTCTCTAGCCAATATTTTAGGTATGTTATTAATATGCTAAACAATTGAAAGAACGTGTTGATTGACATACAGTTAAAATCTTCAATCATACGTTAGGAGTTTGTTACATTATGACTAAAAAAGAAGAAACCATTTTCAAGGGTGAGAGAAAATATCGTGTGATGCTACACAAGAAATCGTGTGCTTGCAACAAGTGACAACAATATGGGATTCCTTACTCTTATGCAATTGTTGTATATAAAGCGCTGCACTTAGATTTATTTGACTCTTATACAAGATTATTGCTAAATGTCAACTCATTTGCATTATTATGAGCATGAATTTAAAGAGGCCTAAGAAAAACGTGATTGGTCAAAACTTGATTGTCTAAAAATCTTTCCAGATCCTATGAAAGTGAGACCAAATGGTCGTTCATGTATAAGTCGCATCTGAAATGAGGGGTCTTCTTTTACAAACTTATTGTCAAAATGTTTCTTTTTTCAAAAGATTTTTTAAAAAATGGTTGTAGCGTCTCTTGTAGAGACGTCACACTCGTTCAAATCAGTCAAAGCGACCTTTCTGTTTCAGTCGCCACTAAGAGAGCGTCACATGCTTATTTTCCTTTTTTTTCCTATAAAATTATAAAACTTATATAATTAATCAATCATTATTAATTATATATTTTTATAAATATTTATCACATCAATTAACTTCTACCTACCAATCATTTTTTAATAATTATAAATCTATATATCATTTTCTAATATTTTATTAATATCATTTCTGTTAAATATTAATAATATGATATTTTTATAGTTTAGTCATAGAATACTCATTTATATTATTAAGAGCAAGCTAGATTTTTTTTTTTTTAAGTTGAAGTAATTTTTTTAAATTGAAAATAAATAACATACATTCATTGAGTACATTGGATTATGTGAAATTAAAAATTTTAAAAAAAAAAAAAAAAAAAAGTCATATAAATCATCATGAACTTCAACTTCATCTAATAGTTCATCTTCATCCTAATTCAGTAGTTAATATACATTTGAGATTGTCATCTCCAAACATCTTTTATAATATGGATCTAGGTTAGGTATGTTGACGTGAAAGAAATTTTTGTAGATAGATTAAAATTAATTTGAGCAATTATTTATGCATTAAAAAAATACATTCATAATAATAATAATAATAATAATAATAATAATAATAATAAAAGTCCAACCAGACCATTATATGCTACACTAGATTGTGTAATATTTTTTTTTTTTTGATATTGCATCATATCACTCATTGTAGATAAGGGTCACATCAATCTCTTCTCCGATCATTGTTCCACTTATAATAAAGTTTTGATTATTCTTCCAAACCTGAATATGGTGAACCAAAGTTTGGACTCAATCATGTTCGTGTCTTCCTTGCAATTAGTCGGAATACAATCATAGATTTGTATCCCATCTTTGAAGAATATCTTAAATCCATTCAAATTACCTCATCACAAGATCTGGGTAGATAAACTCTAATATGAAAAAAATAGATGAATAACACTCTAATGGTCCATACTTTATGACTAATTGAGTTATATGTTGGCAGCGAGTGGACAAAATGATTATAAGGTTCTCATATTATCTACATGAACATTAATCACAAAAGTTTCAAACAAGTTTTAATACTTAACAAATATGTACATGAACTAAACAATAAATTATCTCTAGTCATTATGACCAACATGTATCGATATTGAACCAATACATGAGTCGGTGCATTGATGGTTATTAATGCATCATTTCACATACATATGTAATATATTGAGAATTAGATTATATATAAGAGATATGTATAACAATACATAAACTTATTGAAATCTTGTAACTTGCTCCCAACAGTCTATCTCCCAATTGATTCTTATATCAGTGTCATCGAAGAGAAGCAAACATAGAGAATCGATCACATGTCGTACAAGTATTAGCATTTCATTTGAATCTTTTGTATCCATGATGAATGCTTTGCATAATTGTCTATACAACCATGCAAGACATCCTGCTCCCTAACTATACATTCAAACAACATTCAAATCACCAAGAAGTGAGAGATACATCAGATGAACCCAAGTGTTTGACTTGTTGATGAGGCTCAAAATATATGTTCATGCATAACATTAGACGTCTTTCTCAACAGCGTCATTAAAGAGATGTGCAAAGTGGTTAAATTATTGAGCCAACTACGACAAACTCAAAAGACTACCAATCAGGACCGAGTTGTTTAGGTAAACTCCTAAAAGATCCTGACATACATCATGCCAATTCAAGTTGACATAACTAGTTAAAGGTCGACCTCTAAATGGAAGTCCTAATGGAGGTTGACATCCTAAAGTGTAATCGTGCACTCCCTATGTAGCAAATGGAAAGTGTGGAGTCGCTAGTGATCCACTAATGCGGTGAGTAAATGCTAGTCCAACTTGATAAATTTTTATTGAAACACTCTGTAAAACTCGAATGCCCTTAAATATGGCTCAACCAGCTTTAGTTTGTCATGTTTGGCTCAATAGTTCACCCACATCGCATATATCTCCCTAAAAATGTTGTTGATAATGACGTCTAACGTTATGCACGAGCATATATTTTGAGCGTCATCAACAGAATGTTATTTATTGACAAGTCAAACACTTGGGATCATTTAATGTATCTTCCGCTTCTTGGTGATTTGCATGTTGTCAGAACGTATAGTTGGGGACTAGGATGTCTTGCATGGTTGTACATACAACTATGCAAATCATCCGTCATGGATACAAAAGATTTAAATTGGGTGCTAATACTTGTACGACATGTGATCGTTTCCCTATGTTCGCCTATTTTCAATGACACCGATATGAAAATCAATTGGGAGATAGACCGTTGGGAGTAGGTACAAGATTTCAATAAGTTTATACATTTTTATATAGATCTGTTAATATGTTAATCTAATTCTCAATATATTATACATGTAGGTGGAATGATGCATTAATAACCATCAATGCACCCACTTATGTATTGGTTCAATATCAATACATGTTAAACATAATGACTAGAGACAATGTATTGTTTAGCTCATGTACACATTTGTTAAGTATTAAAACTTGTGGGAAACTTTTGTGATTAATGTGCATGCAGATAATATGGGAACCAGATAATCATTTTGTTCATTCGTTGCCAACATATTGCACGATTGGTCATGAGGTATGGACTACTAGAGTGTCACTCATCTATTTTTTCGTAGTAGAGTTTATCTACACAGATCGCATGATGAGAAAAATTGAGTGGATTCAAGATGTTCCTCAAAGATGTGACACAAATCTTTGATTGTGTTCCAACTACTTGCAAGGAAGACTCGAACATGATTGGTCTAAACTTTGGCTCACTATACTCAGGTTTGAGAAATAATGAAAACTTTATTATACGTGGAACAATTATCAAAGAAGTAGCTGATGTGACTCATTCCTATAATGAATGAGATAATGCAATATCAAGAAAAAAATGTTACACAATCTGGTGTAGCGTATAATGACCTAGACTTTTTCTTATATAATAATAATAATATATTTTATTATTATTATTATTATTATTATTATTAATGTAATTTTTAAATTCATAAATAATTGCTTAGGTTATTTAACTACAAAAATTTCTTATAATGATGTTTGGAAATAATAGTCTCAGATGTATATCAAATAATGGATCATGATAAAGATGAATTATCATATGAAGATCATGATGATCGATATATATTTTTAGGATTTCTTAATTTTATATAATGGTGCTCATTTCAATTAAAAAAATAACTTCATCCTTTTTTTTAATCTAGCTTGTTCTTAATAATATAAATGAGTATTTTATAACTAAACTATATAAAAAATAAAAAAAATAAAAAATCATGTTAATAAGATATAAATGGGCAAAATAAAATTGATATTTAAAAGAAATGATATTAATAAAATTTTATAAAATGGTATGTAAATTTGTAATTATTAAAAATTGATTGGTAGGTGGAAGATAATTGATGTATCAAATATTTATAAAAATATATAATTAGTAATGATTGATTAATTATATAAGTTTTATGATTTTATAGGAAAAACAGGGAAAGAAAAAAAGAAAAAATAAATAAATATAAGGCTTGTGGCATCTCTAAATGGGATAGTGGGCGCCACCAAATAAGACTAGCCCCTTTGAGCCATTTGAATGAGTGTGATGTCTCTACAAAGTGACACCACAACCATTTTTAAAAAAATGTTGTGAAAATTTACTCTTTTCTAATCCATCTCGTTTTGGATGTGAGTTGTTCATAGAGGAGTCTTTTGTCTCACTTTCATAGGGATTTAGAAGGAGTTTTGGACAATCGATCTCTAGTCAATCACGTTTATCTGGGATCCCTACAAATCCATGTTTGTAGCACTGCAAAATAAGGTTGACATTTTGTAATAGTTTTGTATAGGAGTTAAATAATCTATGTGCAGCGCTTAACATCCAGCAATTGCATGGGAGCAAGAAATTTTATATTATTGCCACTTTTTGCAAGCACATTCTCTTATGTAGCCTCATACGATGTTTTGGCTCTCCCTTAAAAGTGATTGCTTCTCTTCTAGTCGTGATGTCACAAACTCTCAATGTATGATTGAAGATATTGACCGTATGTTTATCATTACATTATTCCCATTTTTGTAGCGTTTTAATAGTATACCTAAAATATAGGTTAGAGACGGGTCACAATAAACATCAATCTATATAATATTAAATTATAGAGGTGGTCGAAGACCTTACCCATTATAAAGTATCCTTTCTGTAAGGGATGCTTCTACATGCACATGTTTATTCATAAAGTATGTGACAGTTTGGTAGTATGCAGCTTGAACCAATGCATATATGGGTAACTTCCTAGCTCTTTTAAGTTCATCATTAATCGATTCAACTACATTGATTATTAAACATTCATATCGATGACCACCATCGTGTGAAATTTCCAATTGAACGGGGTCTAAGGAATCAAAGAATCTCCTGCACCCGCTATCAAACATATGGATTTACTACATAATTTCCTTGTATTTTCGAGGAATTAATTGTGTCGATGCACTGTAAATTGATATTTTCAACTTTTCCTTCTTGTAATTTTGGTTGGAGTTTGATGCAATATTTCGTATGCAGAATCGATGATGCACATCGTCTCATTTACAGACTCGAATGATAGCTATGATGCCCTTATGCTTATCTAAATTTAGACATATCTATTTCCTCTTTCGCACGACTGTTCATAATAGCTCTAAAAACCAAATCCATGATTCCCTGCTCTCTTTAGGTACAATCACAAATGTCAATGGAAATATACGAGCGCTAACATCAACATTGGTGGCAATCAATAATTTGTCTTTATAGTTTTCGTATAAGTGTGTATCGTCTATTTGGAGTAAAGGTCTGCAATACTTGAACCCTACAATGGCAAGTGCAAATGCATAGAACACATTGCAAAATTGGACAACTTTATCATTATCAACAAATTTCTCCCAATTATATTCGACTATTGACCTAGGTTGGGTTTCTTACATGACGTTTGTCCACCTCACTTGATAGTTGTATGATTCTTCCCAATTCTCAAATATTGTCTCAATTGCTTTCCTACGACTGTTCCGTGCTTTTGTATAAGTTATCTGATACCCATACTATTTTGTTATTATTTGTTGTAATACCTTTATTTTCGTAGTAAGGTCTGTCATAATGATATTTTTCACCTCGAAGCACTTAGATTGACAACCAATACGTGGTGATCTTGGCTTAAACTCGCATAAACACATGTGTGCACAATACTAAATTGGGTTATTTCAAATTTGTCATGTTTCGGAGTCTCTAGTTACATCAAGTCTCATACATACTACATAGAACTAATCATTTCTTCTTCTTCGACTCCATTACCTTGAAATGTTGATGACGAAGAACGACAAAACTCCCAACAATATTTTTTAGATCACTTTTGTTTTAAAAAATCATCACTTTTCTCAATGTGTTTCGTTTTGAAATCTCTAGTTCCATGCATCCATTTAGTAGAGCTTCATCAATAACGTTCATATCTAACATAGTGTAAAATGGAGAGACTACATCTACACTATGGAATGACTCGGAGTCCATAGTTGGAGAACTCTTGTTGTCGTCATCTGTGGGAGAACTCTCTAATTCATTTGTGGGTGACGAGTCATCAACATTGATTGTATTTATCTCTACGTACGTTGAATTTTCCTCGTCATCTTCCTCAGATCCCTCTATTTCTTCTTCCTCCAAGTGTTGTACTTGTCCTGTACTCTGGATATGTTGTTGAGAAACATACAAGTGTATTGATTCTGAAGTAGCCATGATTATCATGAAATTAAATTCATTCACACTTGGTATGAGTATCCCAATAGTCATGTGTTTAAAAACAATCTCCAACTCTTCAGTTTTTTCGATTGAAAGCACTTTACATATTACATTGATGAATGAGTGAAATTCAATGTCTCGACTAGCATTAATTTGTATATATTGTAGAATATCGTATTGAATACCATTTAACCCATAGATTATGTTTCCATTCATGTACACAATTAAATCTAATAGCATTCACATTTTCAAAAATAAAAATAAAACATAAAAAATATACATATAATTCATAACCAAGGGAGGCACATAATTCCAAGTAAGATATTAAGCGTTTGAATCACCCGTATAAACATCAAATTTAGACTCAACACCAATGTACACAGCTTTTTTTTTTTTTTTAATTCAACAATATCCAGAGGATTAGAGGATTCAGCATGTAATCTCCTAGTTATTAGACCGCACATGATACTATTAGAGCTCGGCTTTTATCAGTCAATATACAAAAAATTTAATCATATAAAAATGGTGAGAATTTGTAGCCAAACAAAACATGGCTCAGCTCAAGCATGTAATGTAGATAAATTCTATTGACACTTTTGATCATGAAAATACAAGCACAACTGTTTACAATTTCTCTGTTTATTTTTTTTTTTTTTCCTTCCTTGGCACAAAACCTGGTTATAAGTTTAAAGTTTCCCTTCTTGATTATTTAGAACAGCAGGTAGAAAATTCAGGGGAAAGAGAATAAATTCAGATGATGCAAAAAGAAATGCAATAAACGTAGTGCTGTACAGAGTTTGAGTTTTCTTATGACTATGGTAGTACCATTCTCTATTCTTCTGACCCTTCTGGCCCATTGCTGACCCTTATCTCTAAGAGCCTATCAACTGGTTGTCTGCAAATCGGGCATCGATTCGTCTGGAACCTCAGCACCTTAGCACAACCACTACACATGCACTGCCAACAAGAACATACCAAGTTAATGGTACCCAAGAATTATGTAGTGAGCACAGATATATGCATGAGAGATGAATTTTGTAGGCATAAAGACACATTGAAAAACACAAAATGTAACTGACTTGCATATTATCATTCATCCCTAGACCTCTAATCCAATCCTCCCGGGACCCAATTTAGAAAAGGATTTGAAGTTCAGTCAAGGATTTTAACCAGGTACTTAACGAGAGGCCATTATCGACATCAACAATTTTGCAGAGAGGAGGAGAGGTGTTGTTGAGGATATTACATCGAAAAGAGTGAAGACCTCCTAACAATATATAAGATAGATAGACTATTCCTCTTATCACCAATCAGTTTTGAGATAGATGTGCACACTATCTAATATGGTATTAGAGCTCATTAAGTCCAACAAGTATTCGGTCTGATAAAAATAAAATTGAGATCAGATTCAAGATTAGTGAACCCAAAAGTGGTACCATCTTAAAGGAATATGTTAAGAATCTCACATTGAAAAGAGTGAATACCTCATATCAATATATAATAGGTATTATACTTCATTAAGAATTATCTGCCATCAACAAAAAAAAGTCAATGTTTTTGTTACCATGTGTCGGCAGGGAAGGACAGTCGTATCCCGTGGTTCTGACAAGCAGATGACACATTCCTTTCCAGGGTCATTTTCATCCACATCACCCTCGGCTGAATTGCCAATTCCATAGATTTCCTGCAGCTCATATCTCATACCATTGACCCACAGGATTTGTTTCAGCACTCTTACCTGATATTCACCTTTATCTTTCTCGAACACGGCCTGAGTTATCTGGGAATTCATGGTCTCCGGGACCATGGTACCGTCTGGGCCAGTTTGGCAGTCAGTGGAAGCCTCAGCTTTTACAGCTAATGGATACACATGGGTGTCATTTACTTTCAGTAATTCTGACTCTTCCAACTTTGAAAAATCTATTCCTGTTCCAGAGGGTTGTCTGAACTTCTGTCCAAGGCCTTGTTCGAAATGGACAGTTATTGGTTGAAAAGTGTCTTCTTTAACAGGTGTCAAGTTGCAATCTTCACCTTCTTTCGCGAAGAAGAAGATGGTGATACTGTTTCAAGATTTAAATAAAAATCCAAATTCTCAGTCTAGAAATCAGAGCAAATCAAATCTCAAATAGAAGAACAGAGAAATATAGATCTATAAACATCACAACAATCACATGAATAAATACCCCCACAGTGAAGGATCGAGTAAAACACTAAATAAATAAATAAAATAACTTAATAATTGATAGAACCACTATTTTGACGACATCTGCTAAATAAAAGATTGACAAAAAAAAAACCTCAAAAGAATCTTTTCAAAGGCTCTTAAGGCTAATGCCTAAAGGCTTGTCATAAGAGACTGCGCTTCTATAATCATGCATTGAGACTTGGAATACTTATGCGTTCATTTAGAGCAATAAATTTGGGGTATGAGGATTTGAACCTCCAGCCTCAAAGGAAGAAGTACATGCCAACAAGCTCACTTTGGAAATGGTTAAAAAAATAACACCAATTTATTGCCTTCTCTTCAAAATATAAAATTCATGTATGTGTCATTCTAATACAACATGGGCTCGGTTGATTCATAGTCTCTGACATTTAAGACTTGAAATGGCCCTAGGAGATAAAAGTTCAAGAAAAGGCAAACCACGCGACTTGTCAATAATAATGATGTTGATATGGAGAATGAGTTAGAATCTTTACTAAAAAAGTTATGATGAATGCAATATCTTTTATATGACCATGACATTTAGTGATACTCAATTTTACATTCTTATAATTTCGGGAATTATTTTCTATGTAAAGAGAAATTTCTGCCTCACTTCCTGAAACGAGGCCTTCAGACTACTTAAACTTTTTTCCAAACTTGTCTTAGATTAAAAACTAATAAGCATGAAAATGAAAGAGCTATCAACTCTTTCTCTTTTGGTGGGGGCAAGGGGGAAAGAGAAGAGTAATCAATGACTTATAAACCATCATGAAATGGTCTAGTGGTCAAGAGTGTCATAAGTAACTAAAAGATGATGAATTCAATCCATATTAACTACCTACTTAGGAAACCATTTTCTACGAATTTTTTTGGCATCATGTTATAAAGTCAGACAATATGTCCCGTAAGAATAATCGAGGTGCACGTAAGCTAGCTTGGACACTCAGGGCTATTAAAAAAAACAATGAGTTATCTCTATGAAGTATACGTAGGATGATTGGATAGATACTACCGGCTAAATCTCAACAAATATCTAACACAGTTCAAATAATCAAGAGATTGTAGGTTCAAATCTCTTTCTGCCTTGGTCAAGATTATTGGGATGGTTGTGGTCAACAATCCCAACAATCTCTCCTACAACCATAATGAAAACTCTCCTTATCACCACAAGAGACCAGACAACCTCTATGCTAAAATTAATCACTATACGTCTTCAAAACCATAGCATATGACTTGTTCTAATCATTTTCAACAAAGCATGGAAAATTCATTAAAATCTACACAAAACAAACATCCCAACAATTCTTCCACCAAAACAAACTCACCAAACTGAATCTACCATCAACATGCTCATCAGCATCAGAAAAAAAAAATCAAATTGTTGCTGATAACATTCAATCAACCAAGTCACTAACAACCACAGATACAAAAAGAAGAACCCAAAAGCTCAAAAGATTAGAAAGCAAACCTCCCAGCAACAGTAGCATCAAACGTGAAAGAAACAAGGAACTGGCCGGAGTTATCATCATCAGGCTCAACCCTAAGAGTTTCCTTCTTGAGATTGACATCATTTCGAATGGTAACAGCCTTCTGGTGCTCAACATAGGGCGTTTGGAGCAGCATAGGAGGCCCATAAGGGTATCTACCGCCGACCCAATGCGCAGCAGGGTCCATGTGGGGGTGGCCGGCGCGGTGGTGGTGGTCGAAAGGCGGCGACAAAGGCATCGGCATCGACGGCGGCGGACCAGGCGGCGGCGGCGGGAAGTAACCGGGGTACTGGTAGTACGGCGGAGGCGCCTGATTCGAATGGTTAGGGTATTGTGATGGGTATGGCGTGGCGGCGGCGAAAACGTAGCGATTACTTGTGATCTCAGGCTGCGGTGGCGGCGGTGGCGGCGGAGCGGGATGGTTACGGCGGCTGCCGTGTCTTCTCCGATTATTGGAACCGCTACTCCCAATGTTACCCATGGAAATTGGGATTTTGGGGTGAAAACTTTGAAATCGGATGAACCCAATCCGGGAAAAGAGAAACCCAGATGGATTAAAGCAAAGGGAAAGAAGATTGAGGAGGATTTAAACAAAGGGATTTTGAAGGAATGATGAATTTGGAATGACAGAGGAAAAAGCTAAAATAATTGGGAGAATGGAAAAGAAACAGAGAATAAGAGAGAGAAGGAATGAGAATGGAGGTTGGGTGGCGGGTACAATGGGGATTTTGCGTAAACCTCCGTTGAAGATATAAATTTAGTCTATCCAACTCAAATCATAATCGAACATCAGTCGATAAGGATTAGGTTAAATTATAATATTTATAATTGAGTTGGATCATAAAATTTTTACTCCGTTCAACTCAATATAATTAGAATAGTATCATACAATATTTTTAATGTTCTTGGACATACAGTCTAATTTTAAAATGTTTGAATGTCAAAAAATATCGTAGGAAATTAACTCATAGCTATTACGAATTCAATTCATCACTTATTAATTTTACAAAATTTTCTTAATCAATAGGTGAGTAGATGATGGTTATAACATTTTACGAATATGTTATTGTAATTGTGTTCTCATTCTTTTTAATTTGTTCTCGTCCTTTTCTTCTTTCTTCGGTCTTAGTATTCTTAACCTTGTCTCTTACTTTCTTTTTCATTTTTGTCTCCTACTTTAATTTATTCATTTTACTTTCTTTTTTCTTTTAAGAAAAAACCATTCATAATTCAAACCAACATACGAAAACAATCAGACACCAAGGAGCCAATGCGAAGGGGAGAAACCCCTTCCAAACGATATCAATCTTGTCCCCATGAAAGGAAGGAGCAATCCAACAAAAATAATTAAGAGTTCTCAGCTTAGCCAAGTTATTAGCAAACTTATTACAACTTCCATTACAATATTATCATAAAAGTCGAAGTCTTTAATATTAACAATAATATTGTTGAATTTAAAAATATTTAAAGAGCTCCCCATTAATAGAGATAAAAACATCATTAGTATCAAACTCAATTAGAATGGAGAGAAAGACAGAAATCCTGGCATCAAGAATGGACTTGAGGCCCTCTCTAATAGCTACCCTCCATTCTTTAGTTCTACAATCCAAACAAAGAAAGTTTCGAACTTCCTTTTTAATTACGAACAATCCATTCAATCTCTCATTCCCTTGAAAAAGGGGACTACGAGAAGCATCTGTATTCAACTTTCAGCAACCGCGAGAGAGTGTTTATACTTTCAATCTTGTATTTGTTCTTGTTCATCCCCTTGTCTTTTGCTCTCGCACATACTTGATATGTATGTTTTTGGTTTTTTTTTCCCTTTTTGACTTTATGTTTTGAGGTTATTTGAAAGTGTGATAAAAACTGAATTTTTAG
>JBBMKA010000018.1:17380771-17413838 GCA_037833695.1 Sechiopsis laciniata | reverse complement strand
AACATATACTGTTTTTATTTTTTAAAACAAAAAACCAAAATTCAAAAATAAAAAATTAGAAACAAAAAACGAAAAACAAAATAGTTATCAAACGGGGCCTCAATAATCAAAATGTACACAAGCTTAGCAAATATGAAATAAAATGGTAATGGACCCAAAGATGGAAATGTGTAGGAAATGGTGAAGTAAATGATTTGCTATTTTCGGCGAATAAAATGATTCACGCAACGACCAATATTAATAATTTGTCCAAATGAAACCCACTCCTAAATCATCACTATATTTCTATGGACCCCAACATTTTCATAGCCTAAATTCTATGAGTCCCACTTCATTTTTCTATTATCATATATTCCAATGCGATATAGTGAATCATATTAGTAACAACGAAAGCAAAACAAAAAAAAAAAGAATATGAAAAGAATAAAATTGGAGAAAATGTATCGAATGGTGTGTTTCCAAATCTAATACAATATTTATTTATAATTTTACAAAGTGTAGGATAGGGTTATAATTATCTGATTTCAACATAATTCAACAAATTAAAATATTAGAATTGGAATAGTAATAGTAGCTTGTAATCTCTACCATTTTATTCTCATAATAACATTCTAAAGACACCTCAGAATGATTGCTTTATAACGAACTATGGTTATAAATTCAAACATTATTATATAAGAATAGTCGAAGTGTACACTTACGAATTGATAATCAAATTGGTAATCTATGAAACCCACTTAATAAATCAACTATGTCGACATCGTAAATGTCCTAAACTAAATTATATTTTACTTTTTTTTAGTACATATCAGGGGAGGGGAGACATATACCGATTATCGAGATCAAACCTGTGATGCTAGTGTTGAACTGATTTACAACCAAACAATGAAACCATTGCACCGTTAATTCATTCGGTATTATATTTTACTTTGTTTGGTTTGTGTTTTAACTTTATTGAGACTTTCAATTTTTTTCAATTTTCACTTACACTCTTATCGATAATTATATATTAATTCAAACTTTGATCTCTTTGGAAGTATCTGAGACAAGAGAATGAGAATGATTATAAGAGAATAAGAATACAAAAAAGAGTGATTAACAAAGAGAGTGATCATCGAGGAAAGTCAACATTTGTGATTGTGATAGTGATGAAGAGAATGATTATGAGATAAACCATTTGGACTCACTTATCTTGAGTCGAATCTCAATTTTTATTTTTATTAGCTTAATGGACTCTGATACCAACCATATTAGAGAATATGAGATTTCACCTCAAAATCAGTTGACAATGATGGAAGTAACTCATATCTCTTTTATATTGTTATGAGATCTCCACTCTTCCCGATGTGGGATCCTCGACAAACTCTAAACAGAGCATAAACAAACTATCCAAATTGCAAGGCAAAATCTTGAACAAAAGATCAAAATTGATAAACACAACCCAAGTGAAAAATTCTCAAAAGCAGAGAAGTAAGGAAAGTGAACAAAAGAAATAAGAGATGATGATTTAGGGTTTTTTTTTTTTTTTTTTTTCAAGAGGCTCCACTGGTGGTCTTTTTTTTAATAAGTAAAATTGCCTACTATGGCTATGTTTGCTGTCGACTACCAGTTGGAAAAATTGCATTTCTTTGTAAGAAATTTGATGTCCAAACGTGAGAGTTTTGTTGTTGAATCCCACGGCAGCGCCAAATATGCACTTCCAGCTAGACATTTTGTGAATGGGTTGTGGTCGTCAAGAAAAATAATAATAAAACAGAGCACAACTTTTTATTGATATGTTTTAACGTCAGTTCTAAATTTTTTGCAACCAGGGACTATTTTTAAATTTTTATGAAACTCTAAGGATCAAAATTGAATATTTAAAAGTTGAGGGATTAAAGTTGGACAAACATAAAAATGTAGGGATTAAATTGGACATTTGAAAGTCAAGGAATCAAAATAGAACAAAGTTGATAGTCTAGGGACCAAAATGGTATTTTAACCTATTTAGAACATAGCAGTGAACATAAATGAAATCATATATTATTCAACAGAGTGCAGTCTGCAAAATACTGACTGATCCATACCAAGGAAAGGTTTCATCTCCATGATACACATGCAGTTTATGCTGTTTCCAGGCACAACAAAAAGAATATAACATAATTTAGAGGTTTTTTTACTGCAAACCTTTATGATCAAGAAGTTCAATTTTTCACGGTTGTCACATGTATCAGGAGCATGTCCACAACATCGTTTGAAATTCTGGCTGACTCTCCTTTCAGGTGATCAATCTTTGCATCTGTCTCGACTTCAAGCCGCTTAACGTTAGCTCCTGAATCTCCGCTACTCTATATGACCAAAATTGGTTTTGATATGAGGAACGCGAGAAGGGAATAGTTAGCCAAAAAAAAAAAGAGAAAATAATGAGAAACTATGATTCCTTCATTTCATTGAGTATGAACAAAAGAAGGCCAGCCCCTAGGAGTTGGCAGATATTGCTCCAATTTTATAGGATGTCCACGAAGGAACGAGACTTAGCAGATATATTTTTTTGGAAAAAGAAATAATACTTTTTGAAAAATAAATAATTACATTGATATATGAAATAAAGGAGAGGATCACTTAAAAGGTGCCCATTAAGATGAAAAAAGATAAGCTAAAAAGATTCAACGGACAAACATGTTAATGTCAGAAAATATATTAACAACTTAGGATAGCTTTTCACAGCAAGAGAAAATTCAAAATGCATAAAAGTTCAATGCTAACCTCAGCAAGTTTTCTTTGGAACTCAGCCTCCACTTGTGCGCGGTAAGAAGCAATTTCCTTTTCAGCCTCTTCTTTGGCTTGTTTCAGTCTAGCCAATTTTGCTTAAAAAACAGGAAACCCAAGTTATTGAGTTATAAATTATCAGGTTCATAAAGCAACGAGAAAAGTAGTAGATCGATGGCAGTAAAAGGGAAGATAACAATCCTTCATGTATAACTCCAACTCATGTCAAGCGAATTATGAGTGTTTTTTTTTGGAGAATGTATATGAAAATCTTAAAAGTATATAACAAGACCAAAATAAAACAAGAGTTGGTTTACCATTTCTGGCAGCATTGACAATGTGTTGAGCTTCTTGCTCCGCAGCAAGCAATTGTTGTATACCACCTTGACCCCTAGTTGCCATATTCTCCTACAAAAGAAAATATCTTTTCGTCAAAAGACAACATGATCAGAAACTATGTTGCTGGATGCAGTTGCAGATATTATCATGATTAATTGAATAAAACTGCTCAACGTGTGGGGGTGAAGATTCCAATTTTTGACCTTTAGGGTACAATGCCTTAATCAGTTAAACTATGCTCAAGCTAGTTCGAGCTAAATTACCACAAGAGCAGCTCATCATGTATTAGTATTCAACAAATAATAGACTAAATTATCACAAGAGCAGCTCATCATGTATTAGTATTCAACAAATAATAGACTAAATTACCACAAGAGCAGCTCATCATGTATCGGTACTTAACAAATAAGATGATTTAATACTTTTAAGAATATATCACATCCTCCATAAAAGCCATGAGGCCTGTGCCTTATAAATAAAAGAAACCATAAATCTTTAGGCTTAGAAGTTGCACTTCAAAAGTTTCTAGCTCAAGAGTCATTCCATCACTCGTTGATGAATTGTCGTCGTTTCTGTTGCGAAGAAGTAGGCTTTGTTTTTGCATTATTTTGAAATTATTTCAACTATTACAGTCTTTATATCACATTAATCCAGTCCCAAACTAATCTATAAAATTAAAAAAGCAGCTCTAATTATAGTCCAACCTCTTAGTCTTCCACAGATTTATCACTAACTACCTTAAAGGAAAAGTAGAAGAAAATAATTGAATTTTCCTCACCTTCAGTTTCAAACAGAGTTAACCTAGAGATTTGATGAACCGGAACAGAAAACAACCTATATCTCAAATACTTTTCATAAACTATACCTAATCCTAGTTCACCAAAAGTTTCTTCTACTACGAATGATCGATAAAGGTTTCGGTCGCTTAAACAGCAGATCCAAAATCAATTGTGCGCGTCAAAAGTAAGACTGAAAACCTATAAATTCCGCCAATCAAGTGAATCTCAAGTTACAAATTCAGAAATCCAACAGTTAATTGCACTTGCAAGTAGCAGAATCCGTGATTCAGCAGGATGCAGATCGATTAAGCGTATAAACCTAAATTTCTCGATTCCTCAGGATCCAAATCTAAGAAATCGAACAGATCACCGTAGAATGATTCTGTTCCCGATCCAAAAGGAACCGGAAACACACAGCAAAAGGATCCGACAACAGATATCACTGTCAAGCAGCCGCACACCAAAATCGGCGGTTCAAAAAGTAAGGAAGGTAAAATCTCCAGTTAATGAAGTAGAAGAATTACAAAGCATTGAACAAGATCAAGAAATCATAGATTCAGATTCCAAAACCGCGGATCGTGATTAGAACAAAGTTTAAAAAATAGTGAGAGAAAGAGAAGATTAGTTAGAGAGAGAAACGAAGCGGATATGATCGGTACCTGTCGATTGAAGAATTTGCCGGTGAGAAGAAACTGGAAGATTCAGAGGAAATCGGAACGATACGTTGAAGAAAAACGACGAGGGAACTGCCGAGTTTTGTGCTGGGAAGGATTTTAGTTTTTCTTTTTTTACAGAGCAAAACGATGTCGTGTCTCGGAATGTGATTCTTATATTTGGGTGGCTTGCTTTTATTTTTTGTTTTTTGTTTTACCGTGTAAAGTTTTGATCCTACGGGGAAAAGGAAATTCAAATTACAACAATTTTAAATATATCATTTTTTTTTCTAAAATATTGCATATATAGCAATTTTTTGTCATTTTTTTTTATATTAAAAAATTGATGAATTAATTGTTTTCAATCAATTCAACTAATTACTTTCCATCAGCTCAAATAATTGTTTTAATTAAGTTGAATTGAGTTATTTTCAATCATCAAAAGCAAGTAATTAAATAAAAATAATTATTTCGCCTGATTTTAAGCTTAAATTCTTTGATAATTTTAGATGGACCCGTCCTTTTATTTATTAAAACAACAAAAATTCAAATTCTACGACTCATGCAATTTCATTGTTTTGTTGTTGTTGTTTTTTTTTTGGTTATACATGAAAAAATCTCTTTTAAAAAATGGAAATTTTCATTCCAAAGAAGCTAGTGAGGAACCAGCAATTACAAAAGAGATTGCCACTTGAAAGGCAATATTAGTTAGAGAATAGCTATTCAAGAATTTAGATTTCTTACGCGATTGAGCGGTTGTAAAAATAACTTTATTTTATAATTAAGAAGCTCTATAATTATCTAAGAAAATTCTATCATTCCTTTCTTTCTAAATCGACGATTGATCCTTTGATGTGAGTGATGAGTTTCATCCTATGAGAATTATTGCCCATACTGCCAAGACAATTGGCCTTAAAAGACTGTTTGGATTTTTCATTTGGATTGTATCATTGGTCATTGATAATAATTCCTCTGCACATGAAGATTTATTAGTATTGATTTTTATGCCAAAGGCTAATTCAAAACACTTTATAATAGTAAGAAGCTTACAACCAACCTTTATCTGATCCCCTTCCGATCAAACATTACGTGAGAAAGTTGAAATTGCGAGTTCTCGAAGTAACATCCTTTTAATATGGTAATTCAAACTTGTGACTTTACAAATTTATGAAGTACAAATTAACATAAAAATAGAGATTAAACAAATTACAAATTTAGGACTTTAGGTTAAAAGGAGTAGTACGTACTACCTAGTAACTAAAAGATTATTTTTAGTTCATAAGTTTTGTATAAAATTTCTATTTATGTTTATATTTCAACACTGTACTCTTATTTTAATAATGTCTTGTTTTAATTTTTATGTATTCGTTGAGTTTTCAAAACAAATATATCATCAATTCATAAAAATTTAAAATTAGTTTAGTCATGGTATGTGCTAAGTATGCAATTGTTTTTATTTGTTTTTTTATTTTGTAAGCAATTAAGATATTATATATATGTTTTTTTTTTTTTTGAGTATATTATAGATTTAAATTCTCCTCAATTGATGGTTCTATAAATTAAACTTATACACACCAAAACACTTGTGATATCCAAAGCATCTTTTGTATCTTTCTAATAGTTTATTAAATTTTAATTTCATATAAAGTTTTGAAAAATATTATAAATTTTTTTTAAGAAAATTGATTTATAAAACAGAAATATAATTTTGAATTTTATATCTAATAAATTATAAAATCTCGATCATGAAGTAGATATGTGAATTCAAAGTAATCCTAAACTTGGGGATTAAATTAATTTCAAGGACAATTGAGATTAAATAATCAATTGTATCTGAAAAAAATAATACGAATCTTTCATCGATATGGTTAAATCAAATATGAATCGCACTAAAAAAATATACACACTAAATTTCATAGCAATTGAAATATAAAACAAAAATGAAAATAAAAATTTACAGCTCTGATTCAAACTCCTCTCTGGTAACAAAAAAAAAAAGAAAAAAAAGGAACACTCCGGTCCAAGAAAAACCGGCACCAGATCTCAGAACTAATCAGGAATACCAGATGGAGACCAAAACAAGAATCGAGAAATCATAGATCTCAAATCGGCAGAGCACAGTTACAGAATAGAATAAAATAGGTAATCGTAAAATTCTCCGACTGGGAGAGTTTAATCGCAGTGTTCGGAATCGTCCTCGGCAATTTAGAAGTGAGGCCAGCTCGAGAAACTTTCTTTAATTCAATAATATGTATTTAGAAGTGTGACCAATGAGAACCAAGATCAATTAATATGATAAATGATGGAAGTTGTGAGTTTAAATCTATCACTCTAAAATGTTAAGTTATATAAATATATATAATATGAGTGGGAAGATTCAATGACCTCACATAATTAATATTGCCTTTTTGGGCGTGAAAACATGAACAAAATCTTTGTTTTCCATGTTTTCGAATTTCTTATCAGGCATAGCGGAGTATATGCCCCTAATTTTCTCAAAAATAAAAATAGTTGTAAGATCTTTCATTTTTGTTGTGATTTATTTTTCTATATTAGGTTACAAATAAAAAATGGCGCGGACCAATCGTTCTATGCGGCGCTGTGAAACTTGTCCCTAAAGACATTTGAAACCATGCCCTAAAGTTGAAGCAATTTCAGGATCTAAACGAACTAGATCATGAGTTGGGTACTAAAGAACAATTTCAGCGTCCACACACCAAATATAAATGCAAGGTTATTTACATTTAGGATGAGTAAGACTTGCAAATACAAAAATATGGTGTAGGGAGATTATTAAAGACTCTACATGCATATATGTGACAATGAAAACATTTGGTGTCATATAATTTTATTTTTTATTAATTAAAATTTTAAAACAATTTATGTGCAATGATGCCACATATGTGCTTGAGAAAGAGATTTATTTCCCTTTTTTTTCAATCCAAAGGACTTTTTACTTGAGCTCTACCTAGTCAAGTCATCCAAATCCATTGGCAATTGTAAAATAACTCTACATTACCAATTTAATAACAAAGCTTGTGATCTAAGTTGGTTCCATTACACATACCAGGCAAACACTAGACAGCACATAAAATCACCAGTCTGTCATCAAGCACAGGGAAGGGAGGGAAAGGCTCCTTCCATGACAGAATGGGCACTAAAGGATATTCCCAGGAGGCTACATATCATCTACATATGGTGATAAAAGGAGCTTACAAAACTACCATGGGTGATAAAAGAGAGTTTTAAGAGATTATAGGTCAATTTATAGTGATCACCTACAAATGAGCATGTACTGAGAGAATAGTCGAAATAGGTGTAAGCCAACCAAGAGGCTATCAAAATGATCAAACCACAGGAGCAACAGCAACCAACATGAAAATGCCCAATTGAATTCCTTGTAGTTCAGGAAACCATTGCTACTGAACCACTCATTGAAACATGTCTATTGGGGAAGTTAAATAAAAAATCATGTGCTTAATGGCCAGCAATATTAGAAGATATGATTATTGAGAATTTTAGAATCCACATACATAGTTTATATCATATAATATACAAACCACAATTCCTAGATGAAAGAATCAAACAAAGGTACCTTCACATGAGTATTCTTTGTATCAACTCAGAACTTCAGAATCCAATACTAAATTAGTATAGATGACCTCAAAAACAGTGTTATCTCTTTGGCTATTGAATAGCGCATATTTTCAATGCACAGGTAAGCAACATGACTGTTATATTAGACAGTAACTTGCAAACTAACAACAGAAAAGTTACATAGAACAAAGATGAGAAAGTTCCTAACATATCATTCATAGAAATCCCCCATAAAGAAAAAAAAAAAACCAAGCAATTTCAGAACAAGAGAAATCTATCCAGATAATAACCAAGCACTCCTTGAAGCAATAAAAGAACAGAAATAAAGCTTTGATATTCATAGCAATAATTCAATTCAAATTTTTTAAAAGAAAAAACAACAAAAAAGCACAGATAAACAAGAGATAGAAGAAACCACCCTAAAACTTAAGTTAAATAGCAAAACTGATGAAACAAAGATGGAAGTAAATTCAATATCCCTCATTCTAAAAGAGTGGCCAAAGAAACTTTTACCCTCAATCTAGAGGAACTTCAACGTCGCCATCAGTAATCTCCTGTTGAAGATCCTTAGGGTCCTTGCCATCAACAGTACAACCAACAGAAACGCAAGTTCCAAGAATCTCCTTAATGGAACCAGAGAGGTCCTTAGCCATCGATCTGGGCCGCATAATCCTAGCAATCTCAACAACGTCATCAAGAGAAATATTCCCATTGTGCTTGATGTTCTTCGTCTTCTTCCGGTCACGCTCCGGCTCCTTCAATGACTTGATCACCAAAGCCGCCGCCGACGGCACGACGGAGACCTTGGCCTGACGATTTTGGACGGTGAGCTTCACCGTAACCCTAAGACCTTTCCATTCCTTAGCGGTCTCTTTAGCAATGTCTTCTCCGATCTTCTTAGGGGAAAGACCGAGAGGACCGATCTTCGGAGCGAGAGAACTGGCGGCTCCGACCTCTCCTCCGGTGACGCGAACGAACACGTCCACCACCTGACTTGGGTCGAACTTCGGCGGCATGATGCGGCGGCGTTAAGGTCAGTTGATTCGAGAGATTCCACAGAGGAATTTGCAGCCACTGGTACACCTAAACAGAGCGGCGAAACGAAAATGGCGTTGCAGTTGAATTTATGCTAGGGTTTTCGACATGGGTACTGTTACAATGCAACGACGATGTGTCGTTGGCCCATGGAAAAATTTAAAGCCCTAATTTGTACGTTTTGGACTCTTTCCGATGTGTCGGCTTAATAATTCAAGCCCAGCCCATTTCTTTTCATTTCTCCATCCCAATCTATTAAAATATGAATTAACCAAAATTATAGGCAGCCTTGATTTTAGTAGCTGAGTGTTTAATTCCAAACTATCTTTTGATTATTGAACGTAGATCGATGAAGCTATTGAGTTATTGTTCTTATTAACTTATAGTCTTAAAAGTTTAATTTACTCTTTCATGTGATTTCAAAACTATAAAATATATACTTCCTCAATTCTTCATATCAATTTTCTATAGGGTAAGTAGTTTCTAGCTGAGAATTCTTGTTTAGGTTGAGAATGAAGGGAGGGGAAAATTTCCTCCAAACTAAATGGGAATGGAAAATGTATTTTTCGTCTTCATTTTTTCAATTCTTACCTCCTTAAAAAGTGTTTGGATGAGTAATTGTGGAGTGATTAGATAGAGTGATCATATAAATAACTCATTTGGTTGTGGTTTTTTGTAAATGAATTGTAGAAGAGATTTGTTATTTTTAAATGATATGACATTTATGATTTTTTTTTTCAATCTAAAATAATGTAATTTTATTTATTTATTATTCCAAATTTCAAATGATTCTTTAATATATTTGAGCATTTTTTTAGTAGTATTACATTCTTTATGTATGCTTATTATTTTGTGATAATACTTTTTGTACCAATAATTTTTATAATATGAATTTCATATTTCAAAAAATGATTATGAAACGACAGTCAACTTTAAATGATGAAATATATTTTCATCATATATTTATAAAATAAGATACAATGTCAATGAGAATAATTTTCAATTAATTAGTAAATAATGATGAACCATTGATATTACGTAAATGAACAAAAGATAAATACAAATTTTAAAGTAAAAGAAAATGAATTAGAAAACTATGTTAATTTTAAATTATGAAACATATTATCATGACAATAATTTGTAATTAATTAATTAAAAATTAATACTATTATATAGACCAAAAAAAAAAAAATCAAATGAGTAAGACAAAACAAATTGAATTATAAAGTTAAAAATATAATTATTTATGAAATATAATTGATATTAGACGAAAGTAAATAAATGAATATAATTATTTATATATAATTATATCATTAAAAAACTGGAAAAATAAATTAAAACTAAGTTTAGAAAAATAAAAACTGAAATTATGAAGAAAAAGTGAAATTTTAATTTTGTTAAAAAAATAATACATTAAAAAAAAGTTGAAAACCATAAAAGAATTAAAAACTACGAATGTTGGAGAAAAAAAAAATTATAAACTATGTATAAAAATAAAAATTTTAAAAAAAAACAGAAAAAATATTAGGAACAGAAGTTATGAAAAAAAGAGAAGACATTATTAAAGAAAAAAAAAAGGGAAAAAAAAAAAAAACTAAATAACAAAGTAGTAGCCACATGCATTGGTGTTGCTCCATTGCAAACAGAAAACCCCATGTACTCACTTCTAAAAACGCTAAAAAATATATATATTAAAAATTAAAAAAAAAAAAAACCGATCTGCACATCAGCTCTATCTCAACAACCCCATAAAACCCACCAACAAACAACCTCACAAATCCCTCTAACAAATAGTCCATTACATTTTTATATTTTTGAGATACTATATATTTTTAAATTTGATCGCGTGATCGTAGCATTGAACTAAATTATTTGTCAAAAATAAAATTACTTGGCCATCAACTCATACATTATTTGTTGATCTATCGAACCCTTTTATAACCACACAAAACCTCTCATAACTATTGTTCCTTAGTTTCAAAACACTTTATTCAAACGCATTCTAATAGGTCAATTTATTTTCTAAAATATTTATCAAATAAATAAGGATATAATTTTTTTAAATTTATATTCAACGATAATTGGGTGAATACTATTTTTATATAATAAAAATTACTATACCTTTTTATTTTACGTGGCTGCCATTAATCGACATATATTCTATGCTTACCTTTTTTTTTTGTCGTTGCCTTCGAATGAAAAAATAAATTAATTTTGTAAAAAATAGGGAATTAACTATAATTTAGTCTTGGTATTTTTTTTTTCCTTTTACCTAGTAAATTATTCTGAAAATAGATTCATTTGTTATTGGCGTTATTTATTTTTATTTTTCCTACCTTTGAAATTGACTTTTTAGTCGATATTTTTATATTTATCTAAATTATCCAAAATTTGTCAGTACCTTCTAAATAAGTGGGAATTTTTATTGTGTCTTAATATACAAATATAAATATTCAATTTAGCTTATTCGTTTTATCAACTGGCTTAGAATTTTTAATGTCAAAAAGATATCAGCCAAGAAGCATAGATATCTGTCCTTTTTTTCTTTTCTTTCTTTTTTTTTTTTTTTTTTTTTTTTTTTTTTTTTTTTTTTTTTTTTTTTTTTTGTATTTTTTGTTTAAATGGAGTAATTTCTTACAAAAGGTATTTGACAAAATTGAATGGCCTCTCATGAAGCTTTAGGTAAAGTGACAAAAAGACAACATCATTGTCAAATTCCGTCTCTTAACCACTGCTGTAGAGTTGAGGTAAGCTAAATTATGCTTGAAAGAAATTGCTAATTTGAAAGTGATTAATGAATAATAAAATCTCCAATCCACAATCTTTTTTTAAGGGAAAAAAATTAAAAATCAAGAGCAACAAAAATAGAGAGTATTTCGATATCCAGAAAACATAGCAAGTTGTCTCTTTCAAAGAACAATTTCGAGGGGAAATTGTTATGACTTTGGCACTACTAGTCGTATCTACTCAAATTTAATGAGATTTTTTTTGAATTACAAAAACCACAATTAAAAAAGAAAAAAAAAACTATAGATGTGGTCATTTTAAATAAAGAATAAAATATGACACAAAATTGATTAAATAAGTTCAACTTATAACCACAAAATTAATAGTTTTAATCAAGTAGAATTGATAACATTTAATTAAGTGAACCTAACGGCTTCAATCAAGTTAAACGAATTGAAAATAATCAAGTTAAAACAATGAGAGTTAAAATATTGTATAAAGTACTTTTTTAAAAAAATTGCTATAATTAAAATAAAGATGATGAAATTTTCCATTTACAAAAAAAGAAAATCTAAAATTTAATGTTGATCTATACAGCCATTGAATTTTAATTTATGTATTTTGAAATGTTAATTTTTTATAATTTCAATAAACTTAAAAGTAGTTGTTTTTAGTTTGTATAAATATATATTATTGTTATTTAAAAAAACTAAATTTCCAATATGATAATTAAAGAAAATCATATACTTTTTTTAATTTACTATAAACTAATAATAAGAAAATAATAACTTTAAGATTTATTAAAAACATGAGAATTAAATTTGAATGTTTGAAAGCATATAAATTAAGAGTAATATTTGCATGCTGCCTAGCAGCCACGTATGTGGCGAAATCTAGTCCGTTGAATTTTTTTTTTTTAATATTTCTAAAAAAAAAAAAAATTCAACGGATCAGATTTCACCACATAGGTGGCTGCATGTTGCCTAGGCAGCATGTAAATATTTCTGATAAATTAAGGCTGAACAAATACTATAGAAACCAAAATGATTTGAAAAAAAATAAAAATGAAAAATTAGTCTTTGAATTTTCATATTTTGATTTTACAGAGGAGTCACAAATGAACATTTCCAATTCCTAAAAAATTACAATTAAACTACTCAAAATAATTATTCATTTTTAATAAGTGATAGCTCTCAAATAGGTCACTATTTAAGCTAATTTATTAAGGGATCAGGAAGTTTTTCGAGCTATTAGGAGCATTTTGCGAATAAAAGTTTAGAAATCAGCATGTGGACAGAAAATAGCATCATCAGTGTAATATGAGAATTCGATACAAATATTATACAATTTCACGCTAAAAAGCTATTAAATGCAGGAAATGCTAAATACTAATGTTGGAAGAACGAAAAATGCGAACGGCGACGCACATAGAGGAATCACACGTTCACAAGGCAGTCGCACTCAAGAATCACACAAACATGGAAATAAACAGAGAATCAATGCAATTAAAGTGGTGTCAATCAAATAAATTCTAGCGGAAATAGAGAAATCTTGCATTAATGAAGATTTCCCAACTCACCTAGGCTTGCCGACCAAGTAAATCAACTCTATAAATTGCAAGAGGAAAAGCTATTAAATGTAAGAAATGATAAACACTGATGTTGGAAGAACGAACAATGCGAACGACGACGCACATAGAGGAATCACGTGTTCACAAGGCGATCGCGCTCAAGAATCACACAAACATGGAAATAAACAGAGAATCAATGCAATTAAAGTGGTGTCAATCAAATAAATTCCAGCGGAAATAGAGAAATCCTGCATTAATGAAGATTTCCCAACTCACCTAGGCTTGCCGACCAAGTAAATCAACTTTATAAATTACAAGACGAAAGCCGAAGTTTGGTGAGCTGGTTGGATGGCTAGAAGCCAATCTAAGTGAAGAGGAGCTAAGTCAGATAATTAGAATCTGATTCATGCGAGCAACTTCACAGTCATGCCAATTCCATTTTACTGTTTTTTTAGGAGTAGTTATAATGATAAACATTTAGTGGTCGTAATAAAATCTGCTGATTTAAACTTTTTGTTGTGGGTTCAATGTTATGCTACGTTATAAGAGTCATGAATGAATTCTCACGAATAGAATCATGCTTAGGAGCGTAGGTTAAAGAGTTTTAAACTACTGCGTTTGTTTGTTTATATGTATATGCGTCGCTTTGCTATCCACGTATATGACTTGTGGTGAGTCGGAAAGAAGAACCACATGGAGATCCAGTATGCTACTGTAGGTTTAACCTCACTATTGCTCGCGTTGCCCCATTTTACTATGGAGTTCACAACAGAAGTTGTCATTTCATAAATCACTAAGTGCGGAAGCACTTCTTAGTTGAGGGAAGCGAGAAACTCATTAACTAGTCCCGCATTCTTAACATCTTCTATAACTGTTTATTTATCTTTACTCATTGCATTCATATTTATTTCTGTCAAGCATTTGCATATTTTTATTTCCGCATTCAAAACCAAAATCAAACACACTTTTACAACCCTTTTATTTACTTTTCAGCATAACTCTTGTTTTAACAGTATTACTTCTAGACATCAATCTCTGTGGGATCGATAAAATATAAACTTATTACTTGCTATAGTTTCGACCGCGTATACTTGCGCGTAAGCGATTCCGAGTCATACTTAGCTTTAAGTTTTCTCCGAGTTAATTACAGTACGATTATATTAGCACCTGAAACACAATATTAGATCAATAAGTCAAAATAATTCCTTATTTAAAAGCCACTCATTTATATAGTAATTTCTCTACACAAAAAAATAATAAAATAATAATAATAATAATCTACATCTAAATGAGTTATTGTCACCAACTTTTTAAAAAAATCTACATTTAAATAAGTTATGACTACAATCCAAATTTCTAATCACTTAAAATAACTTCTCATTTTAATCACTAAAAAACTCGTCGGTATTGATAAGTTACTATCATAGATTGAACTTATTTAAGCACTAAACAAATACATGATAGTTAATATAATATTTTAAAATGTCCCCAAGGGGTGGTGCAGTGGTTGAAGACTTGGGCTTTGAACGTATGCTCCCTTCAAGGTCTTAGCTTTGAGACTGGCTTGTGACATTACTTTTTCAATGTCTTTGGATGCCTGGCCTAGAGACGAGCAAAGTAACAGGATCTATTGGAGAGTCATGGGAAGGAATAACATCAATGTTAGTATGAGAAGTATTAAAATCAGCAGTAGAACTTGTGGTATCAGAAATATTTGGAGAACAATCAAATAACACATGCCTCTTTCTTCATCAAATAACACATGCCTAGAAATATAAACTCTACCTGCTTCCTTATCTAAACATTTATAGCCATGATGAGAATAACTATAACCTAGAAAAAACAAATGTTTTAGACCTTAATTCTAACTTATGACTATTATAAGGTCGAAGATAGGGGAAACAAGTGCAACCAAATACCCAAAGAGACTTATAATCCCGTTGTTTGCCAAATAGTTTGACATAATGGCTATCCCATTCTAAGACTTTCGTAAGAAGTCGATTAATGAGATATGTAGAAGTTGCAAAGGCATCATCCCAATATGAAATTGGGATAGAGGCATGAGCTATAAAAGTCAACCCTAGTTCAACTATATACCTATGCTTACGTTCTACTAGTTCATTTTGTTCAGAAGTATGAAGACAAGTAATTCAGTGTTGAATGCGATTATCTTTAAAAAAAAAAGTAGAGAAACTCCTAAATTCCCCACCTCAATCAATTTGTAAAGCCTTAATGCTTACTTCTAAGGATTTTTCTACTTGATTCTTAAACATACAAAAGGTTTTAAGTGCTTGAGATTTACATGGAAGAAAATAAATCTAGGTATACCTAGTATAAGCATCAATAAAAGAAATGTAATATTTGAAAGCATGGATGGAAGTAAATGTGGATGGATCCTATAAATCAGCTTCAATCAATTGCAAGGGGGCATCATAAGTAGTTTTTTATAAAGAAAAAAGGCAGCTTATGAATTTTACCTTGTGCACAAAAGTAACAGAAAAATTTGATTTTATTCAATGGGTAAGAAACATTAAAATGTTTTAGAGCATGAGAAACAACATTAGCACTCGAATGGTCTAACCTAAAATGCCAGAGACTATATTTGCTGAAATGATCATTGTTCAAAATAGGTAAACAACTAGAATTAGTAAGTTCTATATGTAGTAAATTTGGAGGAGGAATAGTTTGTGCAAGAGTTGATCGTTGTTCTGTTGAAGGGATCATAGCAAACTGATAAAGCCCTTTATCAAGATGGCCATGGAGAAGAATTTTGCCACTGCCTTAATCCTTTACAAAACAAATAGTGGGGTGAAACTCAAAAAGTATTTCATTATCCCTAGAAAATTGACTTACATTTAACAAATTTTTTGTTATTTGAGGTGCATACAAGAGATTTCGTAAATAAAAACTTCTATAGTTTGGATATTGAGGACAAGTAACAGAAATAGAATTGCTTTTAAGTATAGAAAAACCTGAACCATTGGCCATCCTTAGTTGTTAACAGCCTGAGTGATCACCTTGAATTGAAAGATTTCCTAATTCATGAGTTACATGATTGGTTATGCCTGAATCCGAGAGTCAATTGGTGTCCAAGTTGTAGTATTGATTCAAGAGGAAAGTGTCGCTTCTCTAGGGGTTTACAGTAGCCATATTAGTTGAATTAACATAACCATTTGAATTTGAACTAGATCCTTGATTCAAAACAGGCGGAACCATATTAGGAACTTGAATATTAAAATTTCTATTGAATCGATAATAGCACTTAGGAGCCGTGTGATCAAACTTCTCACACAATTGACATTGGTGTTTATTATTATTGAACCAACCCTTACCTCTACCACATCCTCGTCCTCCCCTGCCTCTATAGCCATTGTTATTTTGATTTCCATTTCTATAATTTTGAGAATTGGGTGGGAAGCTTGCTTAGGGATAACTTTAGTACTAACCATGTTCACAAAGAGGAGGGTTACATCAGTAGAAATATTGTTATTTTCTAATCTAATCTCAGTAGCAAGAAGTAAAGAATAGATGTCCTGAATCGACTTGTTTTTCGTATCAACAGAGATAACAGAAATTATAGATTCATACTCTACTCCTAATCTAGACATGATATACAAAAGATGATCTTCATCAGAAATCTTATGCCTTACAGCCGACAAAGAAGAAACAAGAAGTTTAATCTTGGCTAAGTAATCTTTCATTGAAGTACCTTATTTCTTTAAACTTTGGAGTTCTGTCTTGTACTGCATAATTTTTGCCGTATTTCGAGATGCGTATGTTCTTGCCAAAGATACCCAAATTTCTTTTGCCGTCGACAAATCAATCATCTGAGTCATCAATTCCTCAGTCATCGCCAAGCATCCCTGAACTTAGCAATTTGTCCTGTTGAAACCATTTCAAGAACTCTGGATTTTCTTTCTTAATACCAGTTGATTTCTTCCCAGATTCTTCAACCGATTCACCCGATACTTCATCATACGCAAACTCTTTAGGGAGGTGTAACATCTTTTTTAATATGCTTTTCAATACCATGACCTTGTATGGTAATCAGAACCCACATCTTCCAGGTCAAGTAGTTTATATCACTCAGTTTGATGATGGAAATATGACCTCCTGGATTCGCAACAAGCGGCAATTTAGACCCATTTGAGGACGATCCTTCTCTAGGCGAAAAAAGGGTCATTGTTTTGCAAACAATCGAGCGGCGATCAGCCTTACGGCTCTGATACCATATAAGAAAATAAAAAAACTTTCCACAGTAACAATAAGAGAGCAAATCACAAGAGAGAATATGAAGAAAAGGAAAATGTAATCAATGAATTGTATTCTCAAAAGTGTAAAAAACAATACGTGAAGGAAACCCTATATTTAACATGAACATGTGGAGTAGGGAAAGAAACGTGTAAATAAAAATGGGCCTAAACAAAATGGCCAAGAATACACAAATAAGGCCCAACTGATAATTCTAATAAAACATCAAAATCATTTTGATCAAACCATTTAAGCAATGAATCTTTAAGTCTAAATATATTTTTTCTTCAAACAATATATTTAAATGGGAATTTATTCTAGATTTGAAGCTAAGTAACAAGCTTTGAATAGAGAGAAGAGTTGGGAGGCAACCAAAATGAAAGGATGAAGGTTGAGAGAAATTTATTGAAAAAAATAATAATATAAGCTATATGTCATTACACTCAATTACAACCTAAATATATCTATCTAAAGTATTCGTGATCTAATCTAAAAAGTTTTATTGGGGTTTTACATTAATCCTAATTTAATATTAACCAAACACTTATCATAGTCTATTATTAAGCTCTATTTTTTTTTATGGAACTTTTCTTCTTTCAAAGCTGCCTTATATTTTTTTTAAAAAAAAAAACTCCACAAAAGTACAATTTGATTAAAACATAAGGGCAAGAAAGATATCGGAACTGATGTAACAAATTGTTAGGTGAAGGCCTCTCATTAGTGCAATATGAATAAGCATAATTGAGAAATTAAAAGGAAGCAATCAAATCAAAACACAAGGATTTTTGCCAAAAGTTTTAAAATTAAAGAAAAAGGCACGAATAGAAACAAACTTAAAATTTTAAAACAATCCTATAAAATTGCTTCATTTATATGGTCACTTCCTAGCACACATTTATCCTTTTTTTTTTTTTAATATTCATGAATGTTGTTATGGGGGAATTTAGGCTTAAGAGAATGGGTTATCCCGGTATGTTTAGACCTGCAGAATGAGGCCCAAGACATTTAAGAAAGTCCACTCTCAGTTAAGAGTTTGACAATAGGGCCAAGCAGCACCAAGCCCGTGAAGATACTCGAACACCCGGGCAACCCACTAAGACGCCCAGGCATGCAGGCTAGCCCGAGTATGAGCCAAGGCGTGCGGGTCAGCCCGCATAGGTGCCCAAGCGCGCAGGCCAGCCCGTATAGGCGCCCAAGTGCGCGGGCCAGCCAACATAAGCGCCCAGGCGCGTGGGCTAACCTGTCCACCTCTACGCACGCAGAGGCCGCCTCAGGCGGAACGGGTGCTGACTGAGTCGGGTCAGCCATGGTCCAATCGGATCGGATCGAGCCGACCTTTGATCCAGTTCCCCCATTTTTTCTATATCTAGCCCCGTTCGACTCTATTTGCACGCCGTTTTCGCCCATATTCGTCATTTTTCCTTATCTACGCGTAGACCTTATTTGAGGCTCGACCCTAGAAGGAAAATTTTCCTAAAATAGAAATATTCACCCAAATAGGAAAATATTTCCATAAATTAATATTTATTTTTACCAAAGTGGTCACCTACTCGCCTCCTATATATATGCAAGTCATTTAGTCAAGTGGTAAGCTGATTCGAAACCCTAAACTTGACTCGCCTACCCACCTCTTTCAATCTTGACTGACTTAGGCATCGGAGGCAGCGTGGCTCACACCACATCGATGTCCAATTCTTGTTTGTTTTGTAGGTAATTCATCCCCGATCGAATACAAATTCACCGTTGATCTCAAAGACCAAATTTTGGCATCAATAGTTGGCACCGTCTGTGGGGACGAGTTCGTGCTTTACCTAGAAACAAGTTGCTAACGTCATACTTTACTGTCTAAATATTAGTACGAGTCCCAATAACCGCGGTCAGAGAGTCGAGTCTGACGAGGAGAGACATCTTAGAAGGATGGCTACCCGAGATGGTGCTGAGACAGAGCGCAATCTAGGAATAGGCGGGGTCGTACAGACCACTGTCGAGGAGAGTCCATCTGATCCAAAGGTGGCCCCGTTGGAAAGACATGTCAGAGGCAATTAGACGACTAACTGAGTTGTTTGGGACACCACCACCAGTCATCCAGACGGTCACAAAGCACCAGAAATGAGCTCTACGAACGGCACAACCACTCGCTAGAAAGAAACCAATGGCAGAGTTAGAAAGCGTTTGAAAGACATAACCCTCGAGGAAAGACAGCACCAGGACGGGCAGACAACATGATAGAATTAACCAAGCGGGCACCACGGAAACGCAACACCTCTACGTAGAGATCCAGTAAAAGGGAAGGCACTTACGACTGATAGGCAGGCTAGGACCACGAGTGCGAGAGTGATGCCTGCTGAGAGATTAACCCTTGGAGGGAAAGACCGACGTAGAGAACCCATAGAGCGATCCCGAGTCACCTCTGAAGTGAGGAAGTCTCGATCGCAGACCGACCTCAGCGGATACTTTCGTGGCTCACTGAGTATGTCAAGATCAGGAAGGGAAACTAGACTGGTAGAGGTAAGGAGCAGCAGAACTGACTAGGGATCAGATTTGAGAGAGCTAATCAACCTTCGACGGAGGACCCTAAGAGATGAAGTGGAAATTCAGCCTTGCAGGGTTGAACTAAAGAACATCTAGAACCAACTAGGGGACATGAAAAAGGCTCAAGATTAGGATGGAATCGACCTCGATAGCCTTGTGGACAAGGTAGACCCACCTTTTACTGACGAAATAATGGTAGATGAGGTACCAACCAAGTTTAAGCTACCCACGATGAAGGCATATGATGGCTCAAAGGATCCAGTGGAGCACCCGACACGTTTCGGTCATGGATGGAACTCCATAGAGTCCAGGATGCCATCAAGTGCAGGTCATTCTCCTTCACTCTCACTAGGCTACTCGCATGTGGTTTAGGTAGTTGAAGCGGAAGTCCATCACTTCTTTCCGAGAATTGGCAAGAGCTTTTATCGCCCAATTCTTAGGAGGTTGCGATCAGAAGAAGCCAGCCACGCACTTACTTTCTGTAAAATAAGGTAACTACGAGACCCTTCGAGAGTATGTTGCCCGATTCAACAACGAGGCATTGCAGATTGAAGGATACACTGATGGGGTAGCACTAATAACGATCATCGCTGGGTTGAAGGACCAAAAGTTTATGTGGTCCCTAGGAAAGAAGGCACCTGCCAGTTATATGGAGGTACGGACACGAGCTCAGAAGTACAAGAGCGCAGACGAGTTGCTAAAATCTCGAAAAGCTCCTGAAAAGAAGGGCACCCATACCGAATGGGAAAGGCACGTCAATCGGCATGAACAAGAACGAACAGAATCTCAGAAAAGACAGTTGAATGATCAGAAAACCGAGACAAACCTAGTTATTAGGGACTGCCACCCAACAAATTTGAAAAGTACACACCCATTGTGGTTCCATTAGAGCAAATATTAATGGAGATTAAAGAAAAGAAAATTCTTAGGTGGCCCAATAAAATGAAAATAGGGTCACATATGAAGAACAAGGAGAAATACTGCTTATTTCACCAAGACCATGGATATACAACCTTCGAATACTACGACTTAAAGGGGGCCATAGAATCCCTGATTCAAAAGGGACATCTGAAAGAGTATGTGGGTGAAAAATAGAAGTCACCTGAGCGCCCCAGTAAAAGGCAAGACACCAGAAACTCACCACCTTTCCAAGAGATCCGAGCCAACATGGGTGGACCTGCAAGGGAAAACTCCAATAGAAAACGAATGGCAAGTGTGAGGCAAGCTCGTGAAGCGCTAGGATGTGAAGAGATAAGAATAATGCCTGCAGTTGACGACGACGTCAACTTTTCGAATGAGGACGCAAAGCGGGTGCATCAGCCTCACAATGACACCCTGGTGGTCTCGCTGGTTATATCTAACATCAAGGTCTGAAGAATATTGATCGATGGGGGCAGTTCTGCTGACATACTTTCTCTACGAGCATTCGACGCAATGAAGATAGGGCGAGACAAGTGGCTCTCTACTCGACACCATTGGTGGGGTTTGGAGGTAGCACGGTGTATCTAGAAGGCAACATCGAACTCCCAGTTACCTTTGGTGAAGATGGTAATATTGTTTTAACTTTTGTTAATTTTTTTATGGTAGATAACAGGTCATCCTACAATGCAATACTCGGACGTCTGTCGCTGCACTGACTGCGAGCCATCCCATCTACATACCATCAGATAATGAAGTTTCCAACCCTCACTGAGATAGACAGGGTCTGTGATGAGCAAAAAATTTATCGAGAATGCTATCACACTGCTCTAAGAGGCATACCCAGCACATCGAAAGATATAAACATGGTAACCACCCCTTCAAAAAATGTCTCGGCTCCAAGACAGGCCACACTCACCAAACTAGGTGCAGCACCTGAGGAGGCAAAGGCACTCGAGGCAGAGATAGAACTCAACGATCCAGCTAACGATTCTGAGTTGAGTAGAGGAGAGCCGGCTGAGCAACTAGAAACAATAACCTTGTAGAACGAGGGTCAAGAGGTGAAGATCGGAACAAGCCTGGACGCAGCTCAACGGGACAAACTGGTATCCTTCCTTAGACAGAATGTCGATGTGTTTGCCTGGGCAGTCGAATACATGCCCGTGGTCGACCAAAAGTGATAGTCCATCGGCTGAATATTGACAGAGATTGCAAAACCAGTGAGACAGAAACGACGAGCCTTCAACCATGCTAGGAATGAAGTCATCGCTGAACAAGTTATTGAATTACTGCGCACACGATTTATCAGAGAGGTGCACTACCCTGAGTGGTTGTCCAATTGGTTAAGAAGCCGAATGGCAAATGGAGGACCTGCATTGATTTCACGGATCTAAATAAAGCATGTCCTAAAGATAGTTAGACCAGTTAATGGATGTGACGGCGGGTCACGAAACTCTTTCATTCATGGATGCCTACTCAGGATACAATCAAATAATGATGCACCCAGCCGACCAGGAGAAAACCTCATTTATAACCAGCAAAGGCCTCTACTGTTACAAACTGATGCCTTTTGGCTTAAAGAATGCTGGGCAACATATCAGAGATTGGTTAATAAGATGTTTGCTCACCTCATCGGTAAAAATATGGAAGTGTGCGTGGATGACATGCTATTAAAGAGTAAAGGGGTAGAAGACCACGAAAGCGACCTGTCTCAAGCATTCAACACACTCACGCAGTACCGAATGAAGCTCAACCCGAGCAAGTGCGCATTTGGTTTTAGATCGGAAAAATTCTCAGGCTATCTAGTGCACCAGCGAGGAATAGAAGCCAACCCAGACAAGATCCGTGTGGTAATAGAACTGGCACCGCCCCAAACATTGAAGCAACTTCAAAGCTTGAATGGCAAGGTAGTAGCCCTGAACCAGTTCATAAGTAGAGCAACAGATAAATGTCTGCCCTTCTTCCAAGTACTTAGAACGAAGGGAAATTTTGAGTAGATCGAGGAGTGCAGACAGGCTCTTGAGCAGTTAAAAACCTACCTCAGTGAAGCACCCCTCCTATTAAAACCAGTTCCAAGTGAAGAATTGTTTGTATACCTAGCCGCATCTGAGAGGGCAGTGAGTTTGGTACTGATCAGAGACGACAATTACCCATCTACTACACCAGCAAAGCAATGGTGGATGCTGAAACCCGATACCCTTAGATGGAGAAGCTGGCGCTTGCATTGGTCACTTCAGCAAGATAACTACGACCTTATTTCCAAGCGCACAAAGTGAATGTGCTGACAAATTTTCCCGTGAAGCAAGTATTGCAGAAGCCAGAAGCATCAGGTCGATTGTTAAAATGGACAATAGAGATGAGCGAGCACCACATACACTACCAGGCCCCCCCTCCATCAAAGGGCAGGGAGTAGGTGATTTTATAGTTGAATTAACACCAGGAACGACTGAAGAGATATGCAGTGTAGACCCTAGAATTTGAAACCTATATATGGATGGCTCGTCAAATAGAAAAGGATGTGGAGCAGGTCTGCTGCTGGAGTCACCTGTAGGGGACCGCTTTGAATACGTGCTTCGATTTACGTTCTGGACCTCCAACAATGAAGCCGAGTACGAAGCAATAATTGCAGGGCTCCAAGTACCAATAGCAGTAGGGGCAAGCCATCTACATGTCAGAAGCGACTCCCAACTCATAGTCAACCAGATCTCTGCCGCCTACCAAAAAAAAGAGGTAAGGATGGTAGAATATCTACAAAAAGTGAGAGAATTAATCAAGTCCTCATGGAGGTGAACTTCCAATAGGTCCCGAGATCCCAAAATGCCAATGCCGACTCTTTAGCCAAACTAGCGGCATCATACGAAATAGAAGTAACTCGTTCTGTGCCAGTAGAAATTCTAACAAGGCCAAGCGTAAATATGGAGAAAGTACACAATTTCGTCACCACCCCGACTGCGAACCAAGCAACATGGATAACTCTCATTATCGATTATTTGACCAAAGGAACAGTGCCTGAAGGCAGAAAAGAGGCTCGCAAACTATGCCACCGAGCAGCTAGATATTCAATAGAAAGAGGAGTCTCGTACAAACGAGGGTACTCCCTACCGCTGATAAGATGCCTCAATCCTGACGAGGCAGAATATGTTATGAGAGAAGTACATGAAGCGGTATGCGGAAACCATTCTAGGGCTCGATCCTTAGCTAGAAAAATAAACCGACAAGGTTATTTCTGGCCAACATTAGTAGAAGATGTGAGATGATTCACACGAGCATGCGACAAGTGCCAGCACTTCGCTACGACCATGCACCAACCACCTGAAAATCTTACCAGCATAGTAGGACCATGGCCCTTCGCTCAATGGGGGATCAATTTAATTGGACCGCTACCACAAGCTAAGGGTCAAGTCAAGTTTACAGTAGTCGTCGTAGACTACTTCACCAAGTGGGCAGAAGCTGAAGCACTAGCCACCATCACTGAGAAGAAAATCACTGACTTTGTCTGAAAATGCATCGTTTGTAGATTCGGGGTGCCCCACACTTTGATAACCGACAATGGCAAGCAGTTCGGTAATGCAGTGTTTCAAAAAATTTTCCCAGAGCTGAACATAAGTCACAACTTCTCATCACCAGCACACCAACGGGCAGGTAAAAGCGGTCAATAAGATTATTAAGAAAAACCTAAAGACCAAGCTAGAAGCTCTCAAAGAAGCATGGGTGGACGAGCTCCTAGAAGTCTTGTGGGCATACAGAACAACACCTAGAACTTTGACCGACGAAATGTCATTCTCTCTTACATACGGAGTCGAAGCTATGATCCCGGCCGATATCGGCATCCCTTCACCTCGAAAATATTTTTACGACCTAAATCAGAACGACCAGGAGCTGCAAGTTAATCTCGACCTGTTAGAAGAACGAAGAGAAGAGGCGCGGATCCGCGTGACTGAGTACAAAATTGGGTCACAAGGTACTACAACTCGAAGGTGAAGATCAGACGCTTCAAAGAAGGCGACTTAGTATTAAAGAAGGTCATGCCAAATACGAAGAACCCTAGTGATGGATCAATGGGTCCAAATTGGGAAGGGTCGTATCTGATTACAAAAATTCTGCGCCAAGGCACCTACTACCTTCAAACGTTATATGGTGCAGCAGTACTACATCCATGGCAAGCCGAACATCTCAAGAAATACTACCAGTAGCAGAGCAAACCTGGAAATGTGACTCAGACTGCAATTGTTATTCCAATTCTTTAGTTAATAGTTTTTGTTGTTTTTCTTTCATCATAAAATATTCCCAGATTAGTTCGACATATTGTTTCAGTATTACATTTTAAATACAATTCAAGTCATTTCTACTTCTACTATGTATGTTTAAGCACAATTGTCTTGAATGGGGGCAACTAGGTGGATAAGGTTAACTAGGCTACCTAGGTGGATAAGGCCAAAATAGCTATCCAAGTTCAACTATGAAGGTAAAGCCAACTAGTCTACCTAGGTGGATAAGGCCAAAGTGGCTATCCAAGTTCAACTATGAAGGTAAGGCCAACTAGTCTACCTAGGTGGATAAGGCCAAAGTGGCTATCCAAGTTTAACTACGATGGTAAGGCCAACTAGGCTACCTAGGTGGATAAGGCCAAAGTGGTTATCCAAGTTCAACTACGAAGGTAAGGCCAACTAGGCTACCTAGGTGGATAAGGCCAAAGTGGCTATCCAAGTTAAACTACGAAGGTAAGGCCAACTAGGCTACCTAGGTGGATAAAGCCAAGGTGGCTATCCAAGTTCAGTTAAGAAGGTAAGGCTAACAAGGCTACCTAGACGGATAAGACCAAAGTAGCTACCCAAATCAGCAAGAAAAGTAAGGCCAACCAGGCTGCCCAAAACAAACAATAAAGTAATATAAGCCACCGCCAACCAACTTCGCAAGAACAAAGTGGAAAAAAGAAGTGCAGATATTACCATCAATAATGAGTAGTTACACACCAAAGATACAAGATAGCTAAAGTACAACAGACAAAAATTGAAAAAAAACGACGACCTAGAGCAGACCTTCATGAGGCTCCGACACCGACATCTCGCAATTGACTTGCCAGCCAATGTCAGTTCTCTGAGAGACTCTGAGTCCTTATGGCAAACGAGATAGAGCTGGAACCACCGTTGTCAGTCCGACCTGAGTCGGGAGTTGAGCTCCCAGCACCCCCCAAAGGTTGGTCGCTCTCATGAGCCCCCTAGAAGAAACGATCATCATAATAAGGAACGTGCATAGGAAAGCATTCGCCACTCAAAGAAGCTCACCTTGAAGAGAATAGAAGTGAAAAAATTTGGATGAAGGATGGAAGAAATGAAAGACATTTATAGGAGTTGGAAAAAGTAGAAAGATCACCAGGCCACCAGGTCGCCTCTAGAACATCCAGGTCACCGGGTCACCAAGATCCTAGAAAGCCCAAGAACACTCTTAGACACAACGCTACATTGAGAAGTTGAGGTCTAAAAGTGGGGGCAACTGTTATGGGTGAATTTAGGCTTGAGAGAATGGGCTATCCCGGCATGTTTAGACTCGCAAAACGAGGCCCAAGACATTTAAGAAAGCCCACACTCAGTTAAGAGTTTGACAACCGGGTCAAGCAGCAACAAGCTCGTGAAGATACTTGAACACCCGGGCAACCCACGAAGATGCCCAAGCACATAGGCCAGCAGGCCAGCCTGCGTAAGAGCCAAAGCGTGCGGGCCAGCCCGCATAGGTGCCCAAGCACGCGGGCCAGCCCACATAGGCGCGCTGGCCAACTTGCCCACCTCTGCGCGCACAGAGCCCGCCTCAGGTAAGGTGGGTACTGACTCGGTCGGTTCAGCCATGGTCCAGTCAAACCGAGTCGGGTTGACCCGATTCGACTCACTTCCCTCTATTTTACTATATCTTGCCCGTTTGGACTTCGATTTGCGCATCATTTTCACCCATATTTGTCATTTTTCCTTATCTACGCGTAGACCTTATTTGAGGCTAGACCCAAGAAGAAAAATTTGCCTAAAATAGAAATATTCACCCAAATAGGAGAATATTTCCATAAATTAATATTTATTTTTACCAAAGTGGTCATCTACTCGCCTCCTATATATATGCAAGTCATTTAGTCAAGTGGTAAGCTGATTCGAAACCTTAAACTTGACTCACCTACCCACCTCTTTCAATCTCGACTGACTTAAGCATCGGAGGCGACATGGCTCACACCACACCGGTGTCCAGTTCTTGTTTGTTTTGCAGGTAATTTGTCCCCGATCCAATATAAATTCACCGTTGATCTCGAAAACCAAATTTCGACATCAACAAATGTTTAAATCAAATTACTTGTACTTTAAGGGCTTGTTTGGCCCGGTGTCTTGGCCTAGGACAGGAAGGGAAGTGATATTTCCAACTGTTCGGCCCACAAGAAAAAAAAAAGTTGGGTGGGTTAATTTAAACCGACGCGTGTTTTACAATTTTCCCCATAACCCGGCACGTATGTCTTTCCTTTTCCTGCGAGTGAGTCGGCGAGAACTTGGTTTTTTCATCCGCATCACATATCGATTTTCTCTGTTTTCCTCGTTCTTCCTCTTCTTCTTTTTTTTTTTCTTTAGATTACATCGTTCTACCTCTTGACTTCTTATTCTTGATCAACTTGATTTTCATGCTTCCATGTTGTCGATCGATTTCATTCCTCTTCGATTTCATAAATTCAATTTCGATTTCTTGCCTCCTATGTTCTTAATTGATTTTTCTTCCATCGTCTCTCAATTTGAAGATTGTTTATATTCGATTGTGTTTTAAAATTTTTCGTTAGGGTTTTTTTTAAATTGGAACGATTTCACGATTGTTAACAGCGACAAAAGTCTTTAAATCAGAGCAATTTCATTAGGTTTATGTTCGATTCTTCTTTGATGTTAATTTTAGAGTTAAGAGCGACAAAAGTCTTTAAAAGTTTATTTTGATTGCTACCGGCGACTGATTTCAGATTTGGTTTTCTTTTTCGATGGTAATTTATGAGTTCACACCTACTAATTTATTGTCTATTGTTCCCAAATTTTGATTTTTTCCAGATCATCATGAACATTCGTAGCCCTGGTAAGTTGTTGGGTTTTAATTTTTTGTACTGATTCTTTACATTCGGCAGTTGTATTAATAACCATATTTATGCAGATTTTTTGCAGATTATTTGGAGTTAACAGCGAAAAAAGTCTTTACAACTTGATTTTGATTGTTACGGATGACTGATTTCAGATTTGATTTTCTTTTTCGATGTTAATTTATGAGTTCAAACCTACTTATTTTTATTGTCTACTGTTCCTAAATTTTTATTGTTTCCAAATGATCATGAACATTTGTAGCCCTGGTAAGTTGTTGGGTTATAATTTTTTGTACTGATTCTTGCAGTTGTATTAATAATCATATTTGATTGTTTGCAGATTATTAGGAGTGAAAAAAGGTTTTCCACAAAGTTATTCATTAATAATACAGACAACAAACTACTTTCTTTTACTACGGCATTGCATACTTACTTCCCTGTAAGCACACTATAAACTCATTTCAAACTTTCTCATTTTTTAGCCATGTACTTGACATGAAGTCACATCTGCAAACAAATCACTATTAAATACTAGGACATCATTGTATATATTCAATTAGAAATGACCTCAACCACCTCAGCCACCCTATTAAATACTAGAACATCAATGTTATATAAATCGTTCATTTTCATACATGTTCTTGCCACAGCAATCAAATTTCAGACTTCACTCTCTGGTGAGTTTTAAACTATATTCATTTGAAGTTTGTTTCTAATGGAATGTCTTTAATATTACTAATAATTGCACTTCTTTGCAAGGTTGTTAAAGATCAAGTACTTGGAATTGGATATATCATCTCTGTTTAAGGTAGATTATTTGATTTAAAATGTGATGTATAATGTCCCATTATAGTTTAGAGTTAGATCATATGTATACTCAGATTCATGCGTACATTATAATTTTGCATAAACTTAGCTTCTATTTATTTGTTTAATTTTTTTGTATATTACTGTTTAGTAAAATGCTTGAAGATTTAAGTGGTGTAGTCTAATAATACACCACCACCTAATATTGGATAGGATCGACAATTAGGGGAAAAAACTTGAAACAGGATGTCAACTATAAAAGAAGAAGAATTTGAAGAAGCCCTCCATATCATTAAAACGATAACGGTTGCAAAGCAACAACTACTTAAACTTGTTTTACTACTTGAAAAGTTTATTGAAAAATCTGTCGATAAAGAGGAGCCTGAGCCTCCCTTTTGGAGACACCAAATGAGGGATATGAATTGTTTCCATCAAATAGAAAAGAATGATCGATCTTGTAGGGAGCTCACTAGGTTGGATAAGTCGACTTTCAATAAACTTTGCTCCCTTCTAACTACTAGAGGCGATCTTAGACCAACAAAGTATGTAGGTGTTAATGAGATGGTTGCCATGTTCTTATACATTTGTGCACACGATGTCAAGAATCGTATAGTTCGAACACAGTGGGCACGATCTGGGGAAACAGTGTCAAGACACTTTGGGGAAGTACTAACTGCCATTCTCTAGTGTCACGATGTGCTGTTGAAAAAACCGACACCTATAACCAGCGAGTACACAGACAATCAATGGAAATGGTTCCAGGTACCTAAAAAAAATTAATATATTTTACTTAACATTCTTATACAACGAAAAAATATTTGGACCCTTACGAACATCAATTTACAGAATTGTTTGGGTGCGTTAGATGGCACTTACATCGAAATGAAAGTGCGAGAGGAAGACAAAGCTCGCTACAGAACAAGAAAGGGAACTATTGCTACAAACGTTCTCGGGGTATGTACTCCAGAAGGAGATTTTATCTTTATATCGGCTGGATTTGAAGGGTCAGCTGCAGATTCTCAAGTGCTAAGAGAATCGTTGGCACAACCTAACGGTTTAAAAGTTCCTCGCGATAACTATTTCATGAACTATTACTTATGCGCCCACACTTGAATTGAACTGTTTAGATTAATAACATAAAACCTCATACAGGATTTTATTATTTGTGTGACGCCGGATATGCAAACGCCGAGGGTTTTCTGGCACCTTATAGAGGAGAACGATACCATCTTTCTGATTGGCAAGGAGCTGCAAATGCTCCAAGAACAGCGAGGGAATTGTTTAATAGGCGACACTCATCAGCACGTAATGTCATCGAACGCGCATTTGGTGCACTAAAGATGACTTGGGCAATACTTCGAAGGAATTCGTACTACCCTGTTGAAACTCAAGCAAAACTTGTCCTTGCATTAGGTTATGTGAATAACCTGATTGGGAGAGAAATGGGGATTAGGTCGTTTGATGAGTTTTATGATCCAGAAACAGTCTCGACGGGTTCGCAAGGTGAAAATATTGAGGTGGATACATTGAATATGTTGAGCAATCGAATGAGTGGACAACGTTTCGAGAAATGGTAGCTTCACATATGATGGCTACTTGGTGATCATCTATTTTTTTCTGTTAACAGTTTATATTTTTTTTTTTTTTTGTTGTTGTTGTTTTATTTTTTAAGTGAACTGTTTAGAATACTTAAGAACACCTTGTTTGTATTTTGTTTGTACTTTTTGATGTAAGTAGAATCTGTGTTATGCTATTATTATTATTTTACTGTTGTTATATCCAAAAAAATTTGTGAATATTTTAATCTAATCTTGAATTCCTTATTCTCATCCCCTCCAAAAGTAATATGGCAGCAGCAGATAACCGAGGTGCAAGACATCAATGGACAAGCACCGAAGATGCTATTTTAGTTGATGCGTTATTGGGTTTAGAAGCCCAACATCTAACTGCACCAAATGGGACCTTCCGTCCCGGTTACTTAGGAGCCCTCCTATTGGATATTCAAACGAAGATGCCAGATACTACGCTGAATGCTACGAGTATTGAATGCAAGGTTCGTACCCTCAAAAAATAGTATGCTGCCATCAAGGAAATGGTGGGCCCTGGCGGAAGTGGTTTCGGCTGGAATGAGGCCAGATAGTGTGTTGATATTGATAAAGACACATTCGATCTTTGGGTCAAGGTGTGTATACTTAACTTTACTTTTCTAAATAACATTAATCCAAGGTTGTTAACTTGTAAAGCGTAACATGTATCGAAATTAAAACTATGTGTAATGTGTACGTAAGTTTCATTTAACTTACATATTATATATAATTTTTCAAATATGAAAAATATAAATTAAGGTAAATGTAATTGACATGGAAAATAATGAATATATTTAGTAAATGGAAAAAATGAATATATTTAGTAAATGTAACATAATTTTTTTTCCTTTTCTTGGCTAAAAAAACATGCGGTTATTTCTTTTTAAGTCATAACAATATGTTAGTAAATGTAATACAATTTCTTGATTTGTTTTTCATTTTCAATTTTTTTTTCCTGAAGGAACTTATACGATTGAGAGGCGTGTTTTACTATTCATAATTTAAACATATGATTCACTTAATTTTCGATTCAAAATACACGTTTTCCTTGTTTCAATTTTTATTGTGCGTTTCAAATTGTTTATCCCACGTTTTTTTTTAATAACATTGCATTAATCATGTAACATACTATTATATCTCATACATTGCAGTCGCACCCGAATGCCAAAGGCCTATGGAGCAAGCCGTTTCTTCATTACCATGCACTGTCCTTAATATTCGGGAATGATAGAGCATCTGGCTCACTAAACATAAATCCCACGACCGCTGCGGCACAATCAGCTGCAGATAGAGAGAAGATTAGAGTTCAAGAAGATGACCTTGACTTAAATTTTCCAGAATATTATCTGCCAGACACTCATCACTTGAACCCAACAACAGGACAAGGAAGTATGGCAGAAGACAACCTTCAAGCTTCCCGAACAGTGAATATAACATCAGGAAACTACTCAGGTAGCCAATCAAGAATGAGTGGCAATAAAAGGAAGAAGCCATCCCAAGATTTGGAATTATTGGAGGCCTTGAAGAATTCAATTGAAAAGCAGGCCGACCTCTTTCAAATGTACATGAAGGAGTGGCACACCCAAAAGAATGAAATGCTTAATGACGCTATGGGAGAGGCGTTAGAAAAAATAGAATCCTTAACTTACCTGAATGATAAAGATAAAGCCACATTGGTTGACTTGGTGGCATCCGATCATGGTAAGGTGCGGACATTCTTACAGTTAGATGAGCGTAGGACCCAACATTATTGCATGCGTATTTTGGCTAAAGATCAGAACGAAGGGAACTAGAGGAGTCGATGGTGTAGAAAATCCATGTATTTTGTCGTGGGCCTCGGGGGGTCCACTAATATGAATGTCTTTTGGTGAAATATTGTTTTTTTTTTGGAAATCTTGTACCACATGTTGAAGTACAAGTAAGATGTATTTTGAGAATTATGTAATATGCATTTAAGTAATATGTGCTTTTAGAATTATGTAATGCAGATAAAGTAATATGTTTTCTTAAAAATTTTGTACCTTAAATTTAAGGCGATTTACTTGGTTCTTATTTCGGTACGATGCATGGTTCAAATCATTTCAATAATCATAAAAGTTAGAAATTTGATATATTAAATAAGAATTTGTTCAAATCATGTCCGTGAGTTTTGTGATACCATCCATCGTTGGGGAGAAAATCAAATTAAAGCAAGTGAAAGAAGTTTGAAAGATTTTAGTTATTAAACATTGCATTTTAAGGATCTTGAGCGCTGGATTTTGTGGGTTGTTGTTGAAGTGGATCTGATTTTGAGAGGAGTAAGGAATTGTGGGGGAAGAGACATAAAAAAAATAAAAATAAAAAGGAAATCTGTGTATGAATCTAAATTAAAAGAAGAGAAAAACTTATTATTTCTAACTTACCTCAATTTTCAACGAGAAGCATCTGATTTGCTGAAA